>JAFBMS010000378.1:0-156819 GCA_019788955.1 Albula glossodonta
AAATACGCAGTCCAAAACCTGTATTTTATATGTTAGATGAATATTCAGCCCAGACTTATTTTTTTCTTTTTTGCAGCCCAAAAGATTTTTCACGTCGATACTCCTCTTTGCTGGCCCGAGAAGCTGGTCCTCATCTTACAGAGCAAAGTGATCTGCAATATCAGTACTTCTCTCTTGGCTGCTTCTGCTGTCGTTGATGCTGATTGAGTCTGGGTGCTATCAACCACGCAAGGGAGACAGATTACAGCTTATTCTCAAGGGGCTACATTCAAACCTGCGATCTCAATTCATATTCACAGCGGAGACATAAGTAAATCAGTGTGGGCAGGGAATGTTAGGGACTGTTTAGCAGTCAGTTTAACAGAATTATTAAGCGATCAGATGAAGAACCATTTTACCAGGAGTTTTTAGTGTTTTTTTACTTGAGGCGGGAGTGCACAAAAACCATGGTAAAGGGACTGAGCCTGTTTGTACTTACCCTGCTGAGGAGCCGATGACAGTGTGGGCGTCTGGTAGGTCTTTGAAACAGAGGATCCCTCCCCTGCTGTGGTTAGCGCCCGTACTTCCAGCCTGTAGCCTGTCCCTGCTCGCATGTAGGGCACTACGAGATAATTATGGTCCTGAAAGAGACAAGAAAACGACAGAGATATCTACTGTTACAGATTTTTGTAGCTAAAGAATTAGCAGTAGCATTTATAGCATTAACATTAGCAAGGCTAGTAAAATTAGCAATAAAGGCAGCATTAGCAATAGAGGTAGCATTAGCTTACTGGTGGCAGTATCTGTGACTGAGAAATGATGCTGTTTGGTTGGCTGAGGCTGCTCCGTCGGCTTTCGACATTGGCCCCCGTCTCCACCCATGTGACTTGGAGCCCAGTGATGCGTTCATGTGGGCGGGGCATGGACAACCTCCAGGCAAACCTGCCGGTGATGTTCCCTCCACGGATGGTGAAGGAGGCCGACAGATTCTCCGGCTTGGCCAGCACTTTCAGAAGGGGCTTTCCTGAGAAACAGATTTCAACTTGGGTTTGTATGCTTGTAGCATTTGAGCAGATGGGCACTTTCACTCAAACCTCCGTCCTGATTTTATTCAAAGAAATACTGATAAAACAGAAGAAAGTAGTGATGTAGGAGTGAGCAGGACTAGCTGGAGAAGCACCACCCCCTCATCTGCACAGTGATGTTTCAGAAATGATGTCACTGAGTAGCAGGTTCTTTGATGCAGTGAAGCTCTCTCTCACCTCCGTCCTCTGGGCAGCGGATGTGCTTTCGGGTTTTGGCCCTGAGCGACGAGCAGGGCGGGGTCATGAAGGTCGTGCTCTCGGACACGGTCTTGCCTCCGGACCTGACCAGCTGGACGGTCACTCTGTACTTGCAGGAGAACAGCAGGCCTGGGAGGTTGATGTAGTTATCCTGAGTGAGAAACACATTAAACGGCTCTGAGCAGTTTGGTAAAGACTGTTAATCAGGGACATTTAATCAGCTGATGATTATATCTTAGAATCGAAATTCCCTCCAACTTGGATAACTAGCAAACTAGTTAACTAGCATTTTAAGTGATGTACCTGACCTAGCTAGTTATTTAGGATACCATATTTGCTGTTTGTCAGGCTGCTTCCTTAGGTGCTGTAGTTTGGTATATTTTATCCAGCTGTTTTATCTTTTTTTGATCATGCTCTGCATTGCTATTTTTAGCTCTTACCTGGGTGACAGACTGCTCTGGTCCTCTGGTCATATTGTGACTACAAAACTCAGGCCCCCATTGGACACGGTACCGGCTCACAGCTGGGTCTGGGTCAAAGGAGAACAAAAAACCACCATACTGTTTGTTAGTTAATTATTTATCATCATTTATCATCAAGAGCCAAACTGAATCTTGTGTGTTCTTCTGGTCTCTCTGGGACTGTACCTCACTCCTCTAGGGAATTATTGTACTTATTATTGTACACACTTGAACACATTTCGATACAGATAATTATATGAGTATTTCAGGTCTGCTGTTGGATGAGACTTTAAAACGAGTCTCAAGCAATCGCTGACAGTGACTCACCATGTATAGAATCTATGGGAAAGACTGGGGAATGCCAGAGCCCTAGAAAAATGTAAACTTGCAACCGATAGACCAAAAAACTGAACTATCAACACGTTTACCAACCTCTATTCATTTGTAAAGGCTTATCATTCAGCCATTTCTGCTTGCCTCATGACTAGGGCCCGCGAGGGACATAAAAATCATGTCACTTTGATGTGTCTAATATGCTGTTTATCCTTTGTGCTGTATTGTTTTTTTGGAATATATCAATAAATTTGATTAGTCGAGCAGCTGAAAGCCAAAGCTGATCTGAGGTCTGCCATCTTACTTGACGTGTTCACAGACCTGCATGTCAGCCAGCTGATAGACATTCGCTCGGGTTGTTTTGTCATCCCTTCAGTAACGCATCAAATCTCGACTTCACAACAACTCGAGCTAGAAACCGTGCACAGCGCGGGCTGGATCAGGCCACAAGAGCCCTCTCCAGTTTCGCTAACTGCTCTTCAGAGGGAAGAGTTCGGCTTTTTGTGAGTGAGCAGCGGGAACGCAGATCACACAAACCCTGGCTTCCCGGATTCCTCTGCATTCCTAAGCCCGTTATGCGGAGCTTGGCAGGGTGACGACATGTTAGCAACATAACATTGACCACGGAATTTGACTTGACAGGGTGCCTTTGGAGCGTGCTTTTCAAGGTCTCAGAATTTCCACTCTGGTATTAATCGAGAAGCTGGGGGTATCTCTGTGGCCTTT
The DNA here is from genome assembly GCA_019788955.1 of Albula glossodonta. NCBI lineage: Eukaryota > Metazoa > Chordata > Actinopteri > Albuliformes > Albulidae > Albula > Albula glossodonta. Next base: position 2,783 of record JAFBMS010000378.1, read on the forward strand.
CGAGGATTCCTGTTTTCACTTTTTAACCCCCTTTTTCTCCAACCCCCCCCCCCCCCCCCCCCCCCCCCCCCCCTCCCCCAACCCTGTTTCTGAATCATGAAACCAGTTCTGGTAAATCAAAACTGACTGCTTGCACTGAAATGCGTGTGACTGCCATTCCCTTTGGGAGGAGCTGTGCTCCTGAACACGGCGGCCATTAACCCCCGTCACATGGGAGACGTTCTCGGTTTGCCTGCTATCCTATGAACACAGCCAGTACACAGACCTGGTGTTTCTGAGGCTGCATGAAATGTCAATATTTAATGTTTGTGTAGAGGGGTCATGTGTCAATAGCAGGCATGATCAAAGCAAGATGTCTAACATATGATCTTAGACAGCTTTGATTCAGTGTTACGGTGTTACGCTCCATGTAGGAATTTGAATCTACAAAGTAAATTAGGTATGACATTGAAAAACAACATGTAATTGAATCTTCTGCAGAATTATGTAACATGGCACTGGACAGCAATATTACATAAGCAGATAACATTGTTCAGAATGGTTTCATTCATTAATTCATTCATTCATCCAGCTATATAAATGGATGGATGAATGATGGATTGCCAGTGAAGAAGTGAACACAGCTGCTCCTTAAAGGCCCAAAGGAACATGGATCCACATCTCTCTGTTCTGTTTGCGGGGGGTATGACACAGAGCAAAGATTTCCAATGAGCACATTTTCAATAAAATACATTTGACTCACTCGTGTTCATTATCTTTACTTATCATCTCTAGTTTTGCTTCTCATTAATTTATTTCTGATACATTTATGCAGCTGCTGCAACCTCATCCTCGTGATCATCTGGTTTTGCTTTCGGACAGCAAATCACAAGCATTTAGCCATGCTCTGCTAACAGAGTCGGGCAAACAGTATTCCCCGGGTTTCCCCCCTCAGCGTTCTGTAGAAGCTCAGGAACATCAACCTCAGAGTTACAGACTGACCAGTCAACCGAATGCAGAACCCTGAGGCAGCTGGAAATTACATACGCATCACCATATCAGGATCTTTAACTATTGTGGATATAAAACAGCAAGCTCAAAGAACATATACATCACACCCATTACACTATGTCCCTTAACTATGGCCCGGGAGCCAAATATGGCCCTCTTGGAAAATGTTGGACTGGCTCTCTAGTGCATGCCAAATTGAATAAACCAATAAATTACAATAATAATAAATAGATTTCAGTACCAATTCTGCTTCATTATTTAAATTGTGCTTGAGGGTGCATTTAAATTAATGCCCAGGTGCTTATCTAGAATCAGTTTTTTATAACCAATCCAAAAGCCCGATCTTAAGAATCGGTCAATCAAAATGATCCATGATCTGCTATACTCTACTGGTCCAAGCGCACGCTGCCAGCAGTCAAAGTGAGGCATATTACCTTGAATAATTGCTGTCATGTTTATTTCAGAACTATGCAGCATGAGTTTTGCTCAATTACAATGTGACAGTTTCTTGGCTGCAGCAGTTATACTCCAGCCTGCTATAAAGTGAAGATGACAAGGATAACACACTAATCTGGGCTATCAAATAAATAATACACCAATCATGCAATATAATACAGTCTTTTCTAAAATATTGGATACACAAGTTTGGACAGACATACTAAAGCCAAGACTCTTTTATTTAATAGAACCCATTAACCTGGTGATGCAGGTGATGCTCTGCTTACCTCCTCTCCTCTTCCAGTAGACTCTGACCTGCAGCTGGTCTGTCTGGTAAAAAGGGTTTCCCACCCCGAGGGGCCACATGGAAACCTTTCCTGGGTTAAAGCCTGTGTTTGGTCCCTCAGCTCTCTGCACCTCACCCAGCCCTTTCTCTGCAGGACGGACACAAGCACAGAGAATACAATTAATCTTATGCCAAAATGAAGAGTGTTCATCTTAATACCATAGTTAATCATAAATAAGAATCATGTAGGGTTTCAGACTCCAGCCCTGAAGGGCCACAGTGTCTGCAGGGTTAACTCCAGCCCTGGAGGGCCACAGTGTCTGCAGTACTAAAATGCACCAAAAACCTGCAGACACTGTGGCCCTCCAGGACAGGGTTATGCCACCTGTGGGTGATGGTCAATCAAAATAAAACTGACAGTGCTGGAGATCAGATCTATGAAGCAGAAACATCATTATTAAAAGGGCTCTGTGCAATGCAGTAACCCTCTAAACCCAAGCGCAACTGGAAGAGTTCATCCACATCTTTGTTAATGACAGCATTCTCCATATAGTATCGCATTCCATCAATGCAGAAATGAAGAATAAATCATAACAGCTTTCATCTAAATTATCTAAAAAATGTCTTTACTCAGATCTCAGATGTAAACAGTGTACACCAGTGCTGAATCAAAGGAAGGAGCACATCAAACACATTCAGAATGTAACACGCAGAAAGCGCTTTGATCAGACGTACGGAGCAATCCATAAACGCTCCTGTCAAAGTTTCTGCAGAATGTGGAATGGCACCCACACGCCAGAGTGCTATAACTCACCAGGCTTCCATACTTGCATGTCATTAAAACTCATTAAAACATATTTAAAATACTGCCTCCTCTGTCCTAGACAAATATATGTATAGTCAAGATGATTTGAAATGTGGTTAATTTTTTGCATTGAGGGAGGGTCTGATTAGAGGGCAATGACTCAAAATGGCGCTTCAGACGTGACCAATGAGACACAGGATTTAATGCTGAGGAAAATCCTTAGTCAAATTTTTTTCCAGGATTCTGTGAAATACTCTCTGAGAATCTATCTTGAATGAAAAACTGTCACATCTGGTGGGGGGGTGATAGTAAGTGCTGTTCCCCAATCGATAAATTGGGGGTGTCCTCATATTTCAAAAGGCCGTAGCATTAAGGCTCTGAGAGAGTTAATATGACTGCTATGTTAATGAATCAGTGAAAGCTGCCATTTTGTGAGAGTGAGGGATGCTCTGGGAATCTGTCGGGATAGCCCTGGTAACGCAGCGGCTCGGGCATGCAGACGGGCATACTTGTGGTGTTGAGGCAGGCAGTGCTGAATCTCAGAGAAGCCTTGGTGCTCTTCAGTCTCTCCTGACCCCAGCGGGACACGGCCTGGAGCTCCACTGTGTAGCTGCTGTTGGCCTGGAGACCATCCAGATCCGCATAGTTCAGGGCCTGAGATGTCAACCACCAACAACGATTAAAAACAGACCTCACTGCGCCCTGCGAGCATTACTCTGGAGCCCGAGCAACCCTGGACCCCGCCCTGCTTAGATCCTGTATAGTCTTACTCCAGATGTTTGATTACCAATAGAGTGCATGAAATAGCTTTAACTTTTCGTTTTAGCGTTGTATTCCTGCGATATGATTGGTGGATCTGGTTGGCTTAGGTAATTCATCATTGCCTGCACCCACTGGCTATTGGTTCATCATGGTTCAGCACATCCCAGCTTGCTTCCCAGCTAATTTAGTAATCCCAATAGTACTGAATTTATATACAGCATCACCTGGTCTTTGGGTGTTCTAAAAACAATATTCAGTTTAACTCCAGCACTGTTATTAAAATGATTTAGTTTCTTTAATACATGTATTTACAAAAAAACATAACATGGTCTGGTTAGAAAAAAATTAAGATTTTGCTTTATTAATTACATTATTAATTGACTGGGCTTTGGCATAAATCTAGCACTAAGCCGTAGGGCTCTTTGTTGTTGCCTGAGAAAAGGCGCTCATGCAAACCAAGCGAGTGTCTGTTTGTCTTTAGCATCGTGGTCGTGTTGCTCTTATTTACAGCCCAGTGTCTCGCAGTGTCAGGGCTGAAGCGGTTTCAGTTCAAACAGGCCGGTCCCAGGCCTGGGGCAGCCACAGTCTGCCAGCACATTACCAAGCGAGGGAAGTAATTACCCCTTTGGTGGTCTTCCTCCTCTTCTTTTTGGCTGGCACGAGGGCGCTGTCAGGGTCCATCCGGCCCCAGGACACTCTGATGTGGTGCACAGGGATGTCTGGTTCCTCGGACAGCGTCCAGCTGACTCGGGCCGAGACCGCTCCCTCTCCACTGACCGTCACGGAGCTGATCCTTAGGCCGGATGGAGGAGGCGGAGCGGACGGGTCTGCTCAAACACCAACAAAATTCATCCATCTTATTTATTTATTTAACTCTATTTTAACCATGTTAGTTTCTTTGAGATTTAATATGTATTACTTTCTTGAAAGAGAAAAAATGATCAAAACAGCAGTACACAGTGTTACCGACAATGATAAAAAATAAAACAGATTTATTATTTCTTAAGTTCAGGACAGAAAGAATTGTACAGCAGTATCGCTGTCTCTACATGTCCATCAGATTAATGATACAATATAAATAAAAAAAACTGTATGAATTAATTAAATTAGTATTGCAATTCATCTATTCATCCTGTACCAAGACTCTTAGATAATACAAACCAAACAAAAGCTATGAGAAAATATTGAAATAGTCGGTCCAGGCGTTTTTCATCTTGCCAAACAACTGTATTTTCTGTATAAAATCTGTATACAATGTTTGATATAATTTTAGATAATTAAAAAATGTTATAAATCATCCTTATTCCCTTCCTCCTCTTCGTTCTTGTTCTTATTATTATTATATAATAATAATATTATTTAGTAAGTCTTGTCAAATTGTGGACCACAGCATTTAGTTAATGTTTGAAAGTGAGTTTCAGTTTAATCCGTTTGCCCTCTTTAACGCCACCATGAGTGATTGCAGAATCCTAACATTAGAATGAAGTGGGGTTTCTGATTCAACGACGCAGGCAGTGGAGGTCAGATTACACACTGTTTGCCAGTCATGTTTTGTCTTTTGTACTGGGTCATAATAACAGCAATTGATGTAGCTGTGGTTGGAAACAGCAGCGGCGTGTGTGCGGTGGTGGAGGCAGACCGGAGGGAGGAATGCTGTTCTGTGCCTGGAGCTCAGAGCACACAGTGCCCGTTCTGGGCCCGGAGCTCAGAGCACACAGTGCCCATTCTGTGCCTGGAGCTCAGAGCACACAGTGCCCGTTCTGTGCCCGGAGCTCAGAGCACACAGTGCCCGTTCTGTGCCTGGAGCTCAGAGCACACAGTGCCCGTTCTGGGCCCGGAGCTCAGAGCACACAGTGCCCATTCTGTGCCTGGAGCTCAGAGCACACAGTGCCCGTTCTGTGCCTGGAGCTCAGAGCACACAGTGCCCGTTCTGTGCCCGGAGCTCAGAGCACACAGTGCCCGTTCTGTGCCAGGAGCTCAGAGCACACAGTGCCCGTTCTGTGCCCGGAGCTCAGAGCACACAGTGCCCGTTCTGTGCCTGGAGCTCAGAGCACACAGTGCTCGTTCTGTGCCCGGAGCTCAGAGCACACAGTGCCCGTTCTGTGCCTGGAGCTCAGAGCACACAGTGCTCGTTCTGTGCCTGGAGCTCAGAGCACACAGTGCCCGTTCTGTGCCTGGAGCTCAGAGCACACAGTGCCCGTTCTGTGCCCGGAGCTCAGAGCACACAGTGCCCGTTCTGTGCCAGGAGCTCAGAGCACACAGTGCCCGTTCTGTGCCTGGAGCTTAGAGCACACAGTGCCCGTTCTGTGCCCGGAGCTCAGAGCACACAGTGCCCGTTCTGTGCCTGGAGCTCAGAGCACACAGTGCTCGTTCTGTGCCTGGAGCTCAGAGCACACAGTGCCCGTTCTGTGCCTGGAGCTTAGGGCACACAGTGCCCATTCTGTGCCCGGAGCTCAGAGCACACAGTGCCCGTTCTGTGCCAGGAGCTCAGAGCACACAGTGCCCGTTCTGTGCCCGGCGCTCAGAGCACACAGTGCCCATTCTGTGCCCGGAGCTCAGAGCGCACAGTGCCCCATCAGGCTCTCCTGCACCTGAACACTTCCTCCCGCTCCTCTGCGCGCCCCCACCCATGCAGGGTGCTAACAGACGCACAGCCCGGGCTGGTCCAGGGGCAGGATGTGCCGCTGGCTGCCATTGTGCGCTGATTTCCTGCGTTCTTTTTCTCAAAGACATCCAGATTCCAGACATTGGGGGAATAAAGCTTTAATGATAAAATAATCACAAACAAAAGCAGGATGGAGGGATGTCCGAGTCCAGCGTGCCCTCCTCCTCCGGGCCTGGCTAACGTTAGCCTGAGCACCATTTACTGCCAATGGGGTTTTACGTGCAGACTGGCCCAGACTGAGGGGCTGTCCTGAGATGTGTGCATCCAGCCTGCTGTTAGATACTCAGTTATGGTCTGGATATTCATTTGTTAGCAGGCAACATTAGTTAATATTGCTGAGTAGTGTGTCTGACCTGGGTGCCCCTGCTTTATATTGGTTTAATAACAAAAGGTTACAGTTAAAATAACTCCCTGTGTTGTCTGTGTGAATGGTTAATATACACACTACGCACTCTTTAATTAAGACTGCCTCGTTAATTTAAATTAGTCCGCAGATGGACAGCACGCAGAGAGTGAAAAAAAATTAAAGATTGATATTCGAGTCCAGAAATAGCCTCAAAATGTACGATCACATACAGCCCTTTGACGGTATTGTTGTATAATGTATATGTGTACGTTCCTGACTGATTTGTTCTTTGTTCAATCAAACCTTTCATTCACAGTGGAATGGTGTGGCAAAAGTTCACGTAAAGGCCAGCTTCTGTGCCTCCATATCCCTTTATTCCATGCAAGTACTTTCAAAAATAAATTCAGCTATCTTTGAGAGTTGCAGGACAGCTGCTGTCAAATGAATAGCAAAAATACAAAAAAAAAAAAACTAAGCAAAATATGTTCATGCCACAAAGAAAGTAGACAAGACCAAACAATTCTTCCACAAAAGAATAAACTGATCTGATGATAACATCCAAGGTGTAATTCTGATTCCTCAAAGCGCTCTAATAAGGTTTGTGTGTATTCGAAGCCAGCAGCACTCCAGCTCATTTAGATGTATTGTACCAAACATCTTTTGTGAAAAGCATGTTTTGTGAAATTTGTGAAAACTGTATTAAGCTCTTGTTGAAATGCAGAACAGAAAACACTCTGCACACTGTCCCTACAGATTCAGGTTCTGTCTATGCTCTCCTGGTTTCAATTAAATCACAGAGGATGTGAAGGATGTGAATCTGGTGCGTGTGCGTGTGTGTGCATGCGTGCATGAGTCTGTTTGTGTGTGTGTGTGTGTGTGTGTGTGTGTGTGAGTGTGTGTGTGTGTGTGTGTGTGTGTGTGTGTGTGTGTGTGTGTGTGTGTGGGTGTGTGTGCGTGCGTGTGTGTGTGGGTGAGTGTGTGTGTGTGTGTGTGTGTGGGTGTGTGAGTCTGTTTGGGGTTTGTGTGTGTGTGGTGTGTGTGGTGAGTGGTGTGGTGGTGTGTGTTGTGAGTGTGAGTGTGTGTGTGGTGTGTTGTGTGTGTGAGTGTGTGTGTGGTGTGTGTGTGTGTGAGTGTGTGTGTGTGTGTGTGTGGTGTGGTGTGTTGTGTGGGTGTGTGTGAGTGTGTGTGTGTGTGTGAGTGTGTGTGTTGAGTGTGTGTGTGTGTGTGTTGTGTTAGTTGTGTGTGTTGTGTGTGTGTGAGAGTGTGTGTGTGTGTGTGTGTGTTGTGTGTGTGTTGAGGTGTGTGTGGTGTGGTGTGTGTGTGATTGTGTGTGTGTTGTGTGTGTTGTGTTGTGGCGCGGTGTGTTGTTGTGTTTGTTGTGTGTGGGGTGTGAGTGATGTTTGTGTGTGGGTGTTTTGTTGTTTGTGTTGTTTGTTGGGGTTGTGTGTGTGTGTGTGCGTGTGTTTTGTGTTGTGCTTGTGTGTGTTTGTGTGATGTTGTGTGTTGTGTGTGTGTGTGTGTGTGTGTTGGTTGTGTGGGGGTGGTGGTTTGTGTTGTGTTTGTGTGTGTGTTTGGTGTGCGTTGGTGTGTGTGTGTGTTGTTGTGTGTGTGTGTGTGTGTGTTGTTTTTGTGTGTGTGTGCTGTGTGTGGGGGGGTGTGTGTGTGTGTGTGTGTTGTTGTTGCGAGTTTGTTGTGTGTTTGTGTTTGTTGTGATTGTGTGTGTGCTTGGTGTGGTGTGTGTGTGTGTGGTTGTGTGTGTGTGGGTTTGTGTGTGTGTGTGTGGTGTGTTTGTAGTGTGTGTGTGTGTGTTGTGTGGTGTGCGTGTTGTGTGGTGTGTGTTGGTGTGTGTGTGTGTGTGTGTGTGTGTGTTGCGCGTGTGTGTGTGTTGTGTGTGTGTGTGTGTGTTTTTTGTGTGTGTTGTGTGTGTGTGTGTGCGTGTGTGTGTGTGGTGTGTGTTTGTGTGGTGTGTGTGTGTGTGTGTGTGTGTGTGTGTGTGTGAGTGTATGGTAAATGTTGATCAGTATGAGACCACAGCAGGATGTTTGATTCAGATGTCCTTGTGAAGACTGAAGTAGTCTTACTCTGCTTTAATTTACGTTAATGTCCCTGTACACTTTTCCTGAGTTTCTATAGTGTAACTGACTGTCAATGCAATGAGACAATCAAACACTGACTTTCATTTACCTTGCAATGATCTGGGCATGTGGGAAAGAAGATTGCAAAGGCCTTTCTCAGAGACTGCATCTGTCTGTGGGCTTTTCCTGTAAGCATGAAATCTCTGAGCGGTTTGATCGGCACACAAGTACAGCGTGGTTATTTGGACCTCTGTGTAAACAGCCCTGTTAACACCTGGGGTGGAGATGTAGCAAACCCAGCTGAGATCTGTAGAGGTGGTCCCATGCCGTCCGTATTCGGGTGTGTTGGCAATTTGTTCCCCTAGATAGCTATGCATAATATCTGTGAAAGCAAAACCATCTGATTTTTTATTCAAAACACTGAAAATGACCACACGCAACCTTAAGATCTTGGTCAAAGATTTGTTATCCAGGATAGACCGAGCACGCTTGTCTGCAGATCTTGGGAATTGCACTATGAACACCCGAAAAGAAGACAATGAAATAATATTAAACTAAAGTCAATTTTTGAAGCGAAGTCTGGTGCGAATCAATTTTAAGTGAGCTCCACTTGAAAATGTCCTAAGCTGCAGTTTCCTGCTCCAAGAGAGCCATAGAGAGTGAAGCACTAACAACACAGCACTAACAACTAACAACCCAGCACTAACAACGGGGTTTCCCTACACCCTCTGACCCTATAGGGGCGGGGTTTCCCTACACCCCCTGACTCTGTAGGGGCGGGGTTTCCCTACACCCCCTGACTCTGTAGGGGCGGGGTTTCCCTACACCCTCTGACTCTGTAGGGGCGGGGTTTCCCTACACCCCCTGACTCTGTAGGGGCGGGGTTTCCCTACACCCCCTGACTCTGTAGGGGCGGGGTTTCCCTACACCCCCTGACTCTGTAGGGGCGGGGTTTCCCTACACCCTCTGACTCTGTAGGGGCGGGGTTTCCCTACACCCCCTGACTCTGTAGGGGCGGGGTTTCCCTACACCCCCTGACTCTGTAGGGGCGGGGTTTCCCTACACCCCCTGACTCTGTAGGGGCGGGGTTTCCCTACACCCTCTGACTCTGTAGGGGCGGGGTTTCCCTACACCCCCTGACTCTGTAGGGGCGGGGTTTCCCTACACCCCCTGACTCTGTAGGGGCGGGGTTTCCCTACACCCTCTGACTCTGTAGGGGCGGGGTTTCCCTACACCCTCTGACTCTGTAGGGGCGGGGTTTCCCTACACCCCTGACTCTGTAGGGGCGGGGTTTCCCTACACCCCCTGACTCTGTAGGGGCGGGGTTTCCCTTCCCTGCCATTAGGACGCAGACCTTTGGAGGAGCAGAAATGTTTGCTGGGAGACGTGAAGCCTCTTGTCCCGTGGATGTTGACAGAGGCCACTCTGAACTGGTACCACCTGCTGGCTCGGATGTGGGACAGAACCACCCGCTCCTCTGTGGTCTGGGAGAGACAAGCGGGACAGCGATAAGACTGGGGTGGCACACGATGGCAGATGAAGTCATGGATCATGTGTTAATGTCCTCAAATTAGCTTTCCCCAAATATGCACATTTTGCTAGCAGACACTTTTCTAGGCTGACTTACAGAGTTTGCATCTTTACTCTCTATCCATTTATTCAGCTGGATATTTTGCTGATATTTTACTGAAGCAATTCAGGTTAATTCCCTGCTCAGGGACACACTGGCAATGCCCTGGTTGGGAATCCACCCTCTCATGTGAAATAGTTGAAGCTTAACAGCCTTCCAGTTATCTCTCTCAAATGCAACTGTTTCTCCAGGCACCTACAGAGAATATACAACCCTGGCACACAAGGCTAAATACAGACAGAGTTACCTGTGCTATAGTCTGCCAATGGGTGGCGCCATCCTCAGTGGGGTGAAGGCCGTAGTTCCACCTCTGCTGCAGCACGTACAGAACCGGCTCCACCGAGACGTTAAACCTGGAGGACCAGCGGATCTCCAGATGGCCTGACTGAAGCTCAGCGAAGCTCAGCTCCTTGCGGGGCTTCAGAGGAACCCCTGGGAGAAATGTTGGTGAACAGTTGATAATATGTCAGACCCACATTGGGCAGCACGGTGATTAAGAGTTGATAATACGTCAGTAACATGTTGCTAATATATTCATTGAGATCTTCAATGCTGCACTTTTTGTAAATAATCATGTGACCATTAGCACTTCCTTCTACAGTTTAGCCAATATGTAATCATAAAACTTCTCAGCCTGTATTTATTTGGGACAAATCTTTTGTAAGACAAAGTACATGAACCATAAAATAAGAAGGGGGACCACAAAGACATCTGTACTTGCACACAAAGAGAAAACATCACATCAGTGTCTAATGCTGTAGCCCCTCACAGGGCAGTTCACCCTCCAGGGATGGATAGAATAGCCCACTGCTCCTGTCTGTTAATGCACAGAACTACACAGGTTTTGGTTATTTTTAAAATTCTTATATTTACAAGAATATGTTCCCCTACGTCAGTAAAACCACAGTCTGAGTTTCTCCCTCTCTGGGAGTAATCGCAGAGCAGAACATCTCCATGTTTGCTGTATCAGATTTCCTGCTCTGTCCTTCACATCTGATCTGTAGGTACAGGACCTGCGTGAACTCAGGTGCAGGAAGATAACATCAGTGTGAACACTGATATGTGAAACCAATCTATCTGAGCTTTTCAACAGAGAAAAAGGGAAAGAACCGGAGTGCTTCTGTGCTTTAACAAATACGATTGTGTTATCTGATCACTTTCCCAGCCAAACAAGCAAAGCCTTAGAAGTCTGCTGGTGCCTAGTATATTGAATTTTATAAACTTTTCTGGCCACACCAGAAAAGTTAACAAAACCATCCATACAATCATCAGAAATGGAGTCTAGAGTAAAGAATTTAACATTTATAGAGATCGTTGGGTATCTGTCATGTGGTAAACTGGAAGTAGTGTAGATGATGCCCTCTGTTGAGGTATTAGTATAGTGGTTAGGAAACTGAACTTGTATTCAGAGGTTGCAGGTTTGATTCCCAAGTGTAAAACGTTCTGCCGTGTACCTTTGCAGCATTTCTTCAGCAGTACTATAGGGGTAAATCTTCGCTGGAACTCAGAGGTTGCCGGTTCAGTTCTCACATATATTCACAATACATTCCACTGTGTACCTTTCTTGAGGTTTGCTTCCCAGGTGAAATGTGCTCTGGGGGTTAGCTTTTTTGGCCGGGTCATTTTTCTACAGCATTCCTTTGCAGAGGTTTGAATACCATATGTAATATATTCTGCTATGTAGCTTTGTAGAGGATGTATTCCCAGGTGTGATGTGTCCTGTGGCGTACCTTTGTAGAGGTTTCTGGGCAGCTGGCAGGTGTGGCCACAGCCGTTGGAGCAGCATTTCCGCACGCCGGCACAGTCTCCATCGCTCTCGCAGCCCTCCACGCAGGCGGCCGCAAAGCCGCTAGCCCTGTGGGGGGTGGGGCAGTCCCCCTGCTTCACCACCTCCACCGAGCGCCGAAACTCGCAGCTCGTCATGCACTCATAGTGCTTCTTAGGGAACAGCGACTGAGAAGAAAAATCAGCACCATGTAACGCCCCATGCACCCCCTACTTCAGCTTTAACTGTTACATGCATTTCATCACTCACTGACAATTGGATCATTTCAGACAGAAATTTACAGCGTAAATACTGTGTAAGTAGTGTGCTACAGTGTAAGCAGTATCAAGTGCAACGGATTCATTTCTGTTGGATGAGCCATGTACCTCACACCAGCTCCTGCACTGGTCCTGCTTTAAGTCCCTGGAAGACTTGCAAGGCTCCAGGCACTAAGAAAAACAGACAGACAGACAGACATACAGAGAGGTTTAATTTAGCATTTAAGCTGGTACTATTGTACTGCTACACAAACATATTTTGTGCCGATAAAGTAAATTTAATTTGAAGAGCAGAATGACAGAGACAGAGCAAGAAAAAGGACAGGAGGAACAGAGAAAAAAAGAGTGGGAAAGCAAGAGAGATCTTGAGAGAGACAGAGATAGGGGGAGAAATGGAGATAGAGAGAGATTGAGAGACAAAGATAGAGAGTCAGAGAGAGGGAGAGATAAGCAGATAGATGAGAGAGAGGGAGCGAGACAGCGATAAGGAGAGATACAGAATGACAGAGAGAGAGACAGAGAGAGTGAATAAGGGAGAGACTGTGGCGGTGAGCAGTGTCATGGCTGTAACTCAAGGCCACGTCAAAAGCACAGCTCTACAGGAGAGGTTCTCAGCTCTCCCGCCAAAAACACAACTGAGGCCCCTCTTCAGCACGCCGGCGGCGGCCGCTTTGAAACGACACCTAAAGCTGCACGAGCAAACGTGAACACCGTGCGGGGAGAGATTATTGGAAGGGACACTCAATTTGTACAGCGAGCAGGAAAATATGGATTGTGTATCAGACGCACAAGGTTACCGGCAAGCCGAAACCGCAGCGCTGGGTTTTATTTGGCAGCGCTGCGGATTCCTTTTCGTATACGTCAGCGATCTCCCCATCATCCCCCCCCCCAAACATTTAGGCCTGATACCATCTGGTACCAGCGACGCCATTTTACCTCAGTATCAATTCCCATTGTACAGGGTTTCAAAGCAAAGAGACAACAGTTAAACAATCATGATGCAATTGGCTTGTAAGCCTGATTGGAGTCATCTGGACCTTTCTTTTGAAGGGAAGACATCAATACTGACATCCCAGCATGCACTGGCCTTGGCCAATATGCAAGGTCGTGTTTCTTAAAGTTAGAGGCAGAGCACAGCGGTCTGCTGCTCTCGCGCGGCACGCCGATGCAATGATGTAAAATTTACTCTGCAAAATCAAAAGACAGATTGTCGAAGGTGTCACTGATAATATTACTGGTGCTTGTTGAAAGCACTGCCTTTTAAACTGGGGGTCAAATCCCATGGAAAAGAATAGAGAAAATACATGTTGTACCTATGTAAATATACAACATATACAAATTCATTCAAGCTCCATGTCACAGCGAAACCGACAAGTCATTTATCAAGCATTTCCGCATGTTGGTTTTTCTCAAAGCACAACATGATGAAAAAGCAAACATTTAGGATAAGATCTGGAAACTCTTTAGTTTTCCCATACTCAACAGTAATAAATGAGATCTTAATGTATACTTTAATGTTTTATAACACTGTGAAAATTTGTAAATGCACACACATGTAAATGCTTGATGAATGAGACGTACTCTCTTATTCAGTCATTCTGAGTGGAGCAAAGACCTGCCGAAAAGGACATTAATGAAAGGCTTTGCTCTCAGAGAGTCCCTGTCTTTACAACAGTCCAGGGACATTTCTGCGTTTTTATGAATGAACGGTGGTGGTCAGGGAAGAGCAAACATGGGGTGACTGATTGTGGGTGTGAGAAATAATGGGCTAGATTCAGTCTAGTGCAATTAGACTCCATGAAGGCAAATTCCATTCAGCCAAAACAGACCTTCCATCGCAACATTGTTCCCTTAGAGTGTGTCCATCACAACATTGTTCCCTTTGAGTGTGTCCATCGCAACATTGTTCCCTTTGAGTGTGTCCATCGCAACATTGTTCCCTTTGAGTGTGTCCATCACAACATTGTTACCTTTGAGTGTGTCCATCGCAACATTGTTAACTTAGAGTGTGTCCATCGCAACATTGTTCCCTTTGAGTGTGACACATGCCTTTGAGGATGAGCAAACATGTCCTTCAGAGTGCGTTTTATTTAATTCCAAAATATAACACTATATGCCCTTAAAATACTAAATTCTGTATTGATTGAATCGCAAAGGCCCTTGGAGAGACTAAGTGCTTGTGACTGAATCCAGCTCAGTGTTTTGAGGGTAAGGATAAAAGCAATTCTCTGAGAATAAAATATAATCCTTCAATCCTCAGATATAAACAAGTGCAGAACATATCTGTACAGCAGTAATAACAGGAAAAAGCAGACTTTGGAAAAGAATGAATCCTCAAAGGCGAGTTATACACAGAAGGGAATTATGATGCAACTCTTGTGTTGCAAAACCTGCCTTGTCAACATTAATAACAAGCATGTAATTAATAATATTACAGGCAAACTAAATCAGAAAACATCTCTCTTGCATTTCATCATAAATCTGAAACTTTGGCGGGTGTGGAAATGAGAAACATGTTGATACAGTGAGCGCTGTGTTCGTGATTGTGCCGAGTGCGCAGCCGTAGAGGTGGGGTGATGTATTAAACTCTCTGATGCCCATTGTTCTGTATAGTTTAGCACATCTGGATCCACTGCCTCCAGCCAGCACCTCACGCTACAGGAATCCACATGGCCAGTGTCCCGCAACGGCCCCAGCAGCGGCCCCGGCAGCGCCAAAACCCCCAAACTCACCCGCTAAAGTAAAAACAGCTTTTACTGTCACCTGAATGTCCATCCAAACCTGGGTTCCTTCCACACTTCTGCCTGGACATAATTATCTACATATTACTGTCCTTCTGTCTCTTGTATGACTACCTAGCTCAAGAAAATAAGGCTGCAGTCTCTCTTTGTCTTGATTAATGAAAGTGTATTGAGGTGATGTTTGAGCACAGCTATTTTTTCACAAATTAAAATTTTGAGAAATAATACATTTGAAAAGCATCAAAATTCTTATGATATGACATTAATATGCAAATATTTAAGGCTGTATCAACACTATGTATCGAGACTAAAATATAAAAATCAGTACAGCAAGTATAGCAGGGATGATCTGACACTCACCATTGGTGGGTCTGTAGCTTTAAACCAATCAGCTCCTTCTGATTGGCTTAAACGGTTCAGCGATTGGCAGTTCACTGTAGCTCCGCCCATTGTGGGGTTCATGAAGCCCCACTCTCCCACTGCTGGTTAAGCCTCAGGTTTACAGCCTCTTAATTTGCTGATTGAGACAGCAGGCAGTTACTGCATCATCTGCAGTGAAAAGTTTATTTGCGTTTTAATAGAGTGCACAGGACGTGCGCGTCTTGGCAATCATGAGCTCGGGGTTTCGCCAGGGCCGCGCAACAGCCTGCCAGCTCTTAATTACACAGATGGACGTCTTTTAATTGGTGCCAGCCCGGTCCCATCTCCAGAGCAGGCCTGTGACATTGTCTGACCGCGGAGGAGCTATTAAACAGGCCCGTAAGCGAGGGCTTAGAAAGACACTGCAGCGGTAACAGATACACGCTTTTATTATGACAGCCCGAACTCGTGCCGTAATGATAAGAAAGACTGTATTATAAGGGATAATTGGCACGTCGTTTATCTGAAATACCAGATCGGTGTGATGCCTGTGACAGGGCATGCCAAAGCCACGGCACCCCCAGCAAGTCTCCAGACACCTCAGCCTTCTGGCAGTGCCCTTAAAAGCCTTCATTTTACATTCCAAAGAAGTTTTAATTGATTGCCAGTTTAAATGAAGACTGCTCTCTCCATTTTGTTTCTACCAATTACCCAGGCTCAATTAGTTAATTAGATGTGTACATGAATGCTGGTTCCCACATTGCTTAAACCACACAAACATGTTCAATTCAGAGAGCTGCTGCCTTCATCGTTCATTTGTGAGCTTATCAATAAGTTCAGTTGAAGTGTTAGATTACCCAAACCACTGAACTAATTAAACAATAAGGAACAGAAACAGATATGGTCAAAACCGTTGCCATGGAAACAACCACAGGTATCTGAACACTCAAAAGCCTGCCAATCTCTGGAAAACAACACCCATACACACGCACACACACACACGCACACATACACACACACACACACACACACACACACACACACACACACACACACACACACACACACGCACACACGCGCATACACACACTCACACACACACACACTCACACACACACACTCCAAAGCTCTCGGATCAAGGCAGTTTACCCGCTGATAGGCCTTCTCTTTGGAGCGAGTGTGTTACTTTAGCAGAAAATTGTCGAGCCTTTAGCATCAAAGAGAAGCATAAACCTCACATCAAGAAGCCCTGAGCCTTCGCTCAGGCCTCACAGGAGATGCTGTGGGAAACAGACGCACTCTTCTGTAGGGAGAAAATTAAACCCACTGAAACATCTTTTCACACCTTCAAACAGCGATCACACAAAGCAAGCGGGCTCCTTAAGACACCAACAAAGCATTCATATCATCAGAAAGCAAGGTTATCATTTTCATATTTTTTATGGGCACATATTCATAGCCTGTCACAGAGTAGAGGTGCTGATCCAGGGTAAAATTCCCGTTGTCCCAATTCTAACCCTAAATAAAATAATTTAAAAGGCAGCACTGATCCCAGATCAGTCTTCATACCCTGAGACGCAGTATGAATACAGACCCTGCTTCATCTTTGATAATGTACTGTAACTACATTGCGGCAACTCTGACAATGGCAGATATGTTAGTATTGGGATGGGTATGGGTATAATTTGTGTATTAGTGTGCACAAGTGCAGCTGAATTATTCAATACTTAATTTGTCCATGTACTGTGCGTTGATTATTACTTGGAGATGATGACGAATTAATGATTCTCTAATGTACAGATCATCATATTTTGGAAAAAAAGGGATATAGCACATACCTGACTTTGGGATATGGGGAATATTTGTTATGAATATACCCTCATAAATGCCTTGAATTTTGAAAGTCAAGAGATCAGTTATTATAAGACATGAAACATAAAGCGTGAGGACTCCGATCTGTGTGGCATGAACAATCAAAAACCGCGGTCACAGGGTGCATTTCTGAACTCACAGAGACTCCAGTTTGCCTCATGGGAAATACAGAACAAAATGGCTGCTGTCTGCCGTCAGACGGCCGTCCACAGAGTCACCCCTGAAAATATCGATCAGCCACTAATGTCATTACGGTCACCGTGTGCAGCTCTTCGGAACTTTACTGGGGAGGGAGGGGGGTGTTTTTCCCCTGGGGGGTCCTGCTGTTGATAATAAGCTCCAAATTCCACTGCTGCCCTGCCCCTCCACCCCAGCAGTGACTTACTGTCCTGCTTTTGATTCAGCTGCTTTTGCCCTTTTCCATTAAGAAAACCTCTAAATTACTCCCAAAATTCAACAACTTTTCAATTTTTTAGATTCACTCTCTACCTCAGTCTCTCTCTCTCTCTCTCTCTCTCTCTCTCTCTCTCTCTCTCTCTCCCTCTCTCTCTCTCTCTCTCTCTCTCTCTCTGTGAATTGTCTATTTCCTACCCTCTGCAATCTTTGTCTGTTATTCATGGAAGCATCACAACCCCATTTCAAAAAATTCTGCTTTACCTCAGTCCAATTTCTCCTTCAAATAAAGCATTTCATTTCATTCTGCTCAGTAAGGGTTCGCTCAAAAGGTTTATATACAGACTATAAAAGAGGGAAAAAACCTTGAGAACTAAGAAATAATTTAAAAGGAAACTTACACAGCTCCTGCAGAGAACAATTCCCAGCTGAATTTGATGGACTGGGGGAGAAACAATTCAAACTAACATTTTCAGCACATTTTTATTGCTGGGTTTGTATGTTGTATTATTCAGGAGTGAATCTGCATCTGTAAAGTGAAAAACTCAAATCCCCAGCCTCCCTCCATAAACACTATTTCTGCGTTAAGGCAGCAGTCATATTGTATACTGTATTTATTTTAATCCAAAAGCATTTCATATTTATATTTTTCTTAACCAAACATCCATCAACAAACAAAATGGTCCACAAAAGCATAACTGTTTTTCCCTGGCTGTACATCAATTAAGCATATTTAACTACTTTTTAAACTCTATTTTCCAGTTCTCCTGCAGTTGTGAATGTCCAGTTATCAATTTTTGGAATGTCAAATTTCTGCCTGTCAAAATTCTGTCTCTGTATGAGAGCACACATCAGCTTGGCCGGCCCGGTACCAGTCAGCTCTGTGGAGGTGGAAACAAAAAGTATAAATAAGAACGAATAAACCGGCCGCTGGTATGAAACTCAGACATTATGAGGGAAAGTTCAGGATACTTAAACTAATCAGGCTCAGCAAACACAAACTAAGGGTTAATTTAAGGGAAATGTTCAAATTCATGAAAGGGTTTAGTGAGGTGAACTGCCAAAGATTCTTCTGGCAGCAGAGGGGGGGGGGGGGGGGGGGGCACAGATAGGAGCTACTTAATGGCAGATCCAGACCTGATACCAGTGAGGTTTATTTATTCAAGCTTAACTTCTCATATTTTCTCATGTACTTGGCAATCCACTAGCTAGGACTGTTGATGGGAAAAGCTGAAACCTTTTCAAATTGAAGAGTGTTACTGAGTGGGTGCTGGCCTATGTCACCGCTGATGTCACATGAGGCAAACTGGATTCACTACTGGAGTTATGAGTCCCTGCTGTACACGTCCACCCTGAAAGGCCGAAGATATCGAGGGCAAGATGGCCAATGGCAAGGGGATCACGGGGTAAAATAATCACTGTCCTCAGATCCCTTTCCCACACACTTCAGGGTCTAATCTGATTGGCTGTCCTCTCCATGTGACGTTCCCGCCACAGGAGCAACAGCGGTAATGACCAGCATACACTGAGACAGGGCCTAATAGCCGAACAGGCCCCTGTGAAAAATATCCCGACAGGAAGCGGACTGCAAACAGAAAATGACACTCCGCGAGAAGCCAATAAAAATAAACAACTGAATTGCTGTTTTTCTTATATTTTTTTCTTTTTCATTTCTTTTTTTGCCATGACACAATTACTCAAGGAGGACTCTCCAAAGCCCTGTCTTGATGAACAGCAATTCCCTCCCTGAAAAGTGTGAAAAATGGGGCTGCAATTTTCTGCGGTGGAGAGGCAGTAAATCAGCGTGCGCATGAGGCCGGCTCAGACGGAGTCTCGCAGGCAGTGCGTCTGCGGCGCTCGGGAGCGCTCAGACTCTTGCTTCATTAGAGGCATCAGCACCACTCAAACCTGTCAGCGCCAGCGTCTGGGCCGAAACGGGGCGTCTACTCTGCAGGATTCAGCATGGAGCCCAAGCTCATCACAATGTGGTGAAAACGACGCGGCGAAAACGACGCGGCGAAAACAACATGGTGAAAACAACATGGTGAAAACAACGCTTTTCAGGGTGATCTCTGCAGTGCCGGGCTGTTCAGGAGCGTGGAATTACAGACCGAGATCGCCTTATTGTCTTCTTTTGTCATATTACAGGAAAAATATTCCACATGACTTCAATAAGAATGACAGATATGAAAACAGAAGGGTGTGATAAGGTGCGATGGTGCCATTGCCTTAGACTCACTGAGGAATGGCAAAAGACAAAATATCCCTAATGTCTGTATGTTATATGCTAGCTGAAGACAAAGACATTAAAAACATCACCCTGAAAATAACAGAACAGGAAGACTAGAGAAAGACCTGCAAACTTCCCAAAGAAAGGAAACCATAGCACATGTTCGGATAAGAGTCTGACCTCAGCAGATTTTCGGTGAGACCAAGTGTTCAGATCTTGAGCGATAATAAGAGACTCTTGCCTCAGAGCAGATATTTGTCGGACTCCCAGGTTCCTGGAAGTGTGTTGATACAAATCTGGTCTCATCATTCAGCCTCTTCCCAACAGCACAGTGTCTGAATTACCACCCTCTCCTTATAACCACCATATAATGTGATTTTTTAGAAAATGCCAGTAATTTCCCAAAGAAGTGGCCAGGTTTATCGCTGTGAATTAGGCCGCTTGGTCCGGGCAAACTCTAGAGAGGTATAAACCTGGCACACGAGGTAACTACAAACATACATTCTGATCCAGAATTTACCAACCATGCCCAGCGTGCTGTGAGTTCCTCCACATGCCAGCACTCTCATCGTAACTGGCCTTAAATGTGACCATGCCGTGCTTCAGAGCGCTGCTGTGCAATGGTGGTCTTTCCCATGAGGCAATGGAGGGCCAGGGCGTCGCCCACATTCTCTGGATCAGACTCACAGAGAAAGGTGGTTTGACAAGAAAACCCAGCCATGTCCAACAACAAAAAAACACAGCCACTAAACATGGGCTTATTCGCCGCTTTCTGGGAAACCATGACACACCCCTGGTAATATTTTCAGCGCCAAATAAATGACAGCAAACGCAAGGACCTCACAGAAAACGCCTGATGTTAACTTAGGGGCTGGAGTCAGGGAGGGAGGTCGTATTGTACCAAACTGCATGTTTTCATTTCTCTTTTTAATGAAGATTAATGTGGGTACAGGGCTGGGCCAGAGCTACCAAGCTACATTTTTAATATACTGACTGACCTTGAGAAACTCTATTGTTCCGGGAAGTCAGATTTTTAGCGTGAGAAAGGAAGGGAGAGCGGGAATACTGTGGGATTGAATTGGGCATGTTTGGACCAGACACAGCTTTTCCCATGTCTCTTTTTTTTCTTTCAATTTTTACTTCTGTAGGGTAACTAAAAGAAGATTTCTTTATTCATTGTGGAAAAACAACACCACATTTTTCTGTGCTTTGTGTGGATTTAAAATACAATCCTATTAAATATCACAAACATAACATCTTGGTGTATCACTTCCATCTCATTGAAATTCAATAACCATTATCCAGACGCATTGTTCCAAAAGCCTTTCTGCTTTGGCACGCTGTAAAAGGGCAGGATCTGTGATGATGGCACGGGGAGATGAGAATCAGACGCCTCCCAGGGCTGTGTCAGGAGGTCACTAACAGCCCCCGCAGTAATGGACGACTAATGGATGAAATCTGTTATGCTTGTGATGAGAGCGCATCTCTGTTTCCCAGGAGATAAATCTTTGGGTGTTAAAAAATGAAAGTGTTACATTCATCTTTGAAAAGGTGATACTTAAGTAAGTCGTTTTTTTTATCTTGTGTAAGCAATTCGAGGTAAATGAAATGCAGGGCAGAATTTTAATGAGACATTCTTGTTTTTTTTTTCTTTCTTTCTCTCCTCTCTTCATCTGATAATGGAATGAACAGAGTAATGAAAGGAGTGGTGGACCGTCAGACTGTGCTGTGGAGGAGTTTTCAGCGATTCTGAGTCAAACCCGAGCCTTTGATTGTGCGTTCAAATCTGTACCCTTAAGGAGGGCGACGCTGCTCTCCCCGCTTCAGTGCAGAACAGCCCTTAAGCTGCTGCCAGGTCCACTTTACCTAGACGGAACCTGGAGGCCGTGTATCCAGCTCAAGGTGCGTGTTTGGCCAGCTCTGCTGGAGGGTTACTCGCGTAGTGGAGAGCGGGAGAGAAAGAGCCAAAACCAGCTCAGTCTGAGGTCCACATCCCCTGGTTCCTGACACCCCCCAGCTGAACGGGGCAGGATGGAGTTACGGTGCGCTAATGACACCCCGGCTCTCTGAAACACCCCCCTCTGGCCACCCCGCTGAGAGGGCAGTGGGGTAATTACCATGACAACAGTAGCACTGATAGAGGTAGCAGGGTGGGGGTGAGGGTCGGGGGCTTCCTCAATGTTCCTCAAATGTTGGCTGAAGTGGGGGGGGGGTCTTTGAACAGAATCTTTGTTAAACCATTAAACGATGTTTCCACACTCATTAAAGCGAGACTGACCCCACACATACACATCAACGAAGGCCCCAGAGCTCAGCTGTTTGGCACATCCCCTGACACGCATTCACTGAAGCGCAGGGGAATTAACTTTGGCTAATACCGTTTCATATTTTCCCTCCTCTCTCTGGCATATTAAATGAAGGAGCTCATCAGAAAAAGCTGGACCCTTCCCAGCCGTGCGCTGCAAGACCCCCGGTGAAGGGCTGGGACTGGAAAGCATTTCACAGTTGCCACTTTTGGGCTTTGAAACGCAGTTTTCCCATGAGCCTCTGTTAACAATTTAACAAACCAGCAGAGTGGCGTTCACATTTTTAATTCACCCCGCGTCAGAAATGCTCACAATCTTTCTTTCCAGCTCTCAGTGCAACACAGGGGGACGATAATTGTACCTAATAAAAATAAATGCCTTTCCCAATCTGAGACAAATAATAGACAAATGAGCAATTGTATTACTGTTGTAATAAAAATATAGGAATTCACTTGGAATTCATAAGTGTAACTGATATACAAATATGTTTCCCTTGGTTACATTTTTTGAACGCCAGATGGAACCAATGAATTTGCTAAGAATGTAAACAACACAAAATAATATTAGAGATAACAAATGAGGCAACTTCATCCAGAAGGTTCTAAACAGCATGCCTCTCACAGCAGGGGAAACATGCCAATTCATGAAGACATAAAGGATCTCTTATACCTTCAGCATTATGGTATAATTAAATACATGGATTCCACGCCACCAATTACATATGGCGTATGTGAGCGTGAGATGACACAGTCAGCGAAAACTCAGTTCATGCATGCTCAGAAGCCCAAAAAGAGCTGAGACCCGCACACTTGATGGGCTTAACCCCCATCTTTTCACAGTGAGGCTGGTCTGACTGTTGCCTTGACAATGCAAGCCTCCAGCCCCTCCTATGTCATTGCATATTCTGTTTGAGCCAACCAGAGGTCCAATCACACTGTGCACCACACTGGAAGAAATATACAGCAACTCTTTAAAAAGAGCAAACAGAAGCACAACAAAACTAGTTCCTGGTATGCAATGTAAAGGAAAGACTGTTAATCTGTCCACTCTGAGTTTTGTTGGCACCCAAAGGTTGAAAGGTCAAGCCCTGCTCCTTGTATTGAGAAAAAAAATATAAAAAGGAGGATTTCTCTTAGAGAAGGAGACTGATCAGGGGATTTGATTGAGGTTTGTAAATCCACAAAGAAAACTACAAAAGTGTTTCTGAACTGTGGTTTCTGACACCAGGTGAGACAGTGCAGAAAACTCAAAGTGACTGATTGGAAGAACAGTACAGCAAATGGCAAGAATATGACAGAGTGATAAGTCAGTGTGCATCACACTGCTGTCTGTGCTCATTGGACCATTCACTGAATCTGTTTGCACACTGCTCCCATTTCTCTGAGTAATCTCCTCCTCAACACTGCAAATGCACTGACTTTATCACCCATCCTGGTTCAGTTATAATACAATAGAATAGGTGAAGCAATCGCTGCAGGTTAAGGATACTTACAGCTGCTAATGAATTAACTAGCATGCTCTATTATTCCTCCTGTGATTTTATTATCACTGTCCAGGACAAGGATACTGACAGCTTAGACTGAATTTAAAATATATATCAGAGCCAGCTTTGAGAAAGACAAGGCACAAGATGCTAGCAAACCAAAACTTTAATGTTGCTTCATGACAGAATTAAGGAATTGTAGTATGAAGAAGTTAATACCCAAAGTATGCAGTGAAATTAATACAATGGAGACTGACACTGCACCATCAAATGATGGCTTCCTCAAAGGAAGAGTTTGCTTGAGTGCTTCACTCATCCACTACGGGCTGAGTGGGACAATAAACCAGCCAGATGGTCCCTGAAGTAACAACTGTATATCTGAATATTCAATGAGTGCTCAACATCATTTCTTCGCTGGGAAACCCAGAAGAAAACAGCCGAATCAAGTGTACACAAACTGAGTAGTAGGATCATCTTCAACACCTTTACTCTTTTCTGACATATAAAGAGCAAAAGTTTCCTCAAAGACAGTTAATGCTGCCCTCTGTTTTGGAAGATTGAACCATAAATTAATATCTGTATCTGTTATCAATCAAATAACAGATACAAATTCCGAGCAATTTCCAATTGCTAATGTTTTCTTGTAAAATGATATAAAAGTAAGCTGATAAATTCTTTAATGGATCTCAGAGTTTTGCAGCCATTGAGTCCCACAGAAGTTTCCTCCCAGCATCAACATCAGCATCTTCTGGAGAACAGAGAAAAGGCCTCCTAGTGTCAGTGAGTCATACGCTCTATTACTTATGACAGGCGTTCCATAAAAGCTGAAATCAAAACTACATAAAGGACTCTAACCAAATCCATATTTAAAAGCTAGTCCTATATGCCCAGGTGGAATGGAAATCACAGCTCAATTAAGAAACATTTGCAGTGTTTGCGTTTAACCCGAAATGGAGTCAAAGCTCCTTCAGTGCTCCAGAGTTCCATGGATGTTCCTGTCCAGCTGCCTCATTTAGAACTGACTTTTATCCCGGACCAGAAAAGGGAACGTTGGTTTGTATGTTGCATTATACATGACAGGCATTCCTCCGTAGCTGCTGGGAAAGAGACAGATTTCCACCTCACCCCCTCCCTGCTCCAAAGCTCGCTCTGGAAACCCAGGGGCCAGAAACATGCTGCTAGACTAGGAGCCACTCATGCAGACTGTATCCCGCACTCCAGGCTGCAAACGGATTGTGACGATCTTGTTCAACAAACTCTTCACTCATCAGGACGCTGCCGCATTAACACTGCTGTAACGTCTCATTAATGATTAATTAACCATTTATTAAAACATTATTAGCAGTGACTTATGTTTCATTTAAGTTATTAATATGTTCTTTATTTTGTAACCTACAGCTTTAAGCAGACAATTTTCAATTTGTTGCTAATGAATGTTCAATTAACTTAATACATTATTTATTGGTTACGCTTCCATTTAGTTTAAAGTTGGGATTTATTTATCAGTCCTAAAATCATTGTCATTGTGCAGGGTGAATGATGGCTGCTGTCACAGTTTAAATGTGTATCTGTACTCTGCTCTTTGTTTGAGTGGCAGGGGCATGCTTCTTAATCTCAAATATATAGCAGTATTAATCTTAATAAATTCAGTGATCACCTCGATGAAACATCACTCATATCCTCAGGTTGAATGGTCCCTGTGATATACTGAATCATACTTCATGGAACAATTTTATTTCTAATGTTCAGTACCATATTATTCCATAAAATTCCATTTAGACACATTTAGACATATCTCTCAGACACAGAATAACCTGAAAATACATGCGTTAGGATACAATAGGGCAGTAAGAGTCCTGTTTCCTTACCTTAGAGCAGTGCTTATGGTTTTGGCACCACGACAGGGATCCATTGCTCTGAAAGAGGAAAACAATCACAACAGGCCATAAATCATTCTGCCGGATTGTACATTGCAACATCTGAATAGCACCCATTCAATACCATTTCAGCAATGACCGAAAAAAAAACAGATTTTTTTCTGTCTTTAAAATGTATCAGCTCTGTGCCATTCTTTAAAATAATATGTATAATCAACCATGACCACCCATTATACTGGCGTTTGCACTACACTAAGGCCCGGAACGAAAGGTCAAGATTTCATTATATTCATTATCGCAGTACGTAACACAATCTCCTACCTTTAATAATCAATCAAACAAACACACATTAACTACGTTCTGGAATATAATGATGTAGATGTAGAGCTGCAGAGGTGGATATATTTCTCTGGTTATTGTCGGAAAAAAACAGATTACTTCCTCTGCCATTAACCAATGAGAGTTCAGGCGCTGTCCGCTGACAGCACCCATACGCCTCAAACATCCTGAATTCACTCTGATTGGCCAGGAAGTGCCCAATTATAAATCCCATGAATGCAAACATTTGGTCTTGATTCTGTTAAACGAGACGGAATGTTCCTTTTTTTTTTTTTTTGCAGGATGCAGTGGAGCTCATTAAGGTCTTACAATTTACAGAACTTCACAAACAAAAAAAAATCTGCTCAAAGATAAGGCTATGTATCAAAGTGCATACTCTCAGCTAAAGCATTTCTCTTCATCTATGGCAGTAATGCCTTGGCTTTAACGTATTCCATGTGAGCTGCTGTCCTAAAAGGTAAACTCAGGTACAGCGTTTCTACATCTGGAGTCGTATGTAAGTCACCATTTAGCCAGATATTCCATCTCACTGAGGCTGTTTTTCATTCATGAAATTCACTGAACAGAATAAAGGAAGAAAAAAATAACACAGACCCTGCTCGCATCTGAAAAACAGCTTGATCCAATATAAAATTCCATTTGTAGCTAAGTGTCATTTACAGATGAACAGACATTGTTTCCTTCTACCCATTAAAATCCGCCCTACTGTAAGAAACTACAGCGGGACACTGCAAAGTTTCAAAGCCCTGCAGCCAGCGCGCCCGTGCAAGCACAATGTCAGCTTCAACAGCGCACACAGCGTAATCCACTCGGCAATCCCGGACAAACCCACAGGAAATAAGCTATGTTTGAAGAGCTTCATCTGCATCCCAGGACCAGTGAGTAATGTCCCAGAACGGTGCACCACAGAACCGGTCCAACAGAGATACAGCTTGAAGGTTTCTGTATTCGCCTTCAATTCTACATCCGGCTCAGGCCCAACATACCAAGGAAGATGAGTTAGCTGTGTGATCAACTGTTTTAATTGGTTAATGAAGTGCAGAGTAACTGAAAAGCAGGCTATCCTGTAGCCCTCCCCACATTGAACATAAACATGTACATTAAATACTCACGTTAAGCAACTCCTAACCTTTATTAAAATTACAGACTAATAAGTTGATGCATGCATAATTACTTGATTCACACATTAGTTAAGCAGCAATATCATCATTACCACATCTATCTATCAAAAAGAATGCGACCATTTCATTTATGAATAAAACAGGTCACCAATTACCTGAGACATGTTTAAAACATCACTACTCTAGATTTAGTCAGGCCCACGATTATGACATCACGACTATGAGTAACTCCTCCCTCTGATGTGGCACAACCAATGGGAATGTGCCAGCCAAACCCATTATCTGGCACCTGCTGCCACCTTTAAGACAGCTGGGACCTTAGGCTAGAAGTGTTGGCCAGGTATTGTGGGTGGTCTATCAGGGATTAAGTGTGTGGAGTCAGGACTATCTCGGCACTGACAGAGTGTCTCATTGTTGTTGAGACAGGCTTTCGTGCCTGTAAAAGGAATGACACCTCCTCAGTCAGCCCTCTGAGCCCACTGACACCCCTCATCTGTCCCGTTACCTGCGGCAGATATCCACGGTGTGACAGGCTGTCTTATCCAAGACAGGGTCTCTGTCCGAGGGGGAAGGCAGGTGCGCGTTAGGTTGGGGCTCTGTAGGAGCTTCCCTTCTGAGGTTGTAGCCTGCCCCCCCCCCCCACCTCTCCATCCACCACCTGGGGAGTAATTACAGGTGAGACCCTGAACCGTTACAGTCACCTGCACATTCAGCATCTGCCTCACTGGGCCGAGAGCGGCAACTCACTCTCCTCTTCAACCTAGTCCTTCATCCTGTTACCCTTTTCAGCATTCAGCCTGCAAATGTGCTCCACAACGTTCAGTATGTGAGACCCTGCTCACCCCTGCACGCCCTTCCATAAGTATATTATTTCACATTGCTATAAATCCGTTTAAACCTGTCCTGTTTGAACTTATTTAATGATACAAAACCCTGAGCATACTTTGTCATCTTTTTGAGCCAGAGGATATAACCAGGACCAGAGCTGAGGAAACCTCACTCAGTGCAGAGGTCTTGTTCGCGGTTTCTCAGTTGTGGAATGACCTTCCCACCTCTGTCAGAACGGCTCAATCCAGCTGTGATATTCTGCTGCAGAATGAAAACCCCCGTTTCATGCCCCCTCCTCAACCACTCCTACCCTTTTCCTCCGTCTTTATTATTTCAGAAAATTAACCCTGCTGGCACTTACTACAACTACAAAAGTTTATCCCGTTGTCATTCAACACATGAAATTGTTTAACACTCCAACTCAAAGAAACATGAAAAGAGCATACAAAAAATTTCCAAGTTTCACACAGTGAGATGCACTTCTATCACCTTAGAAACAGAAGAAGAAGAAAAAGAGTTGCCGGGAAATCCAGAGACAGACTGGGCATGTCAGGATCGGGAGATGGCACTTCTGTGGTGCGGTTTCCTGTCAGATGGGGTTATTAAAGCGTGCTGAAGCTGCTCTTATGCAGACGCAGCCAGCTGTCTCTCATATAAGAGGCTTTTCATTCCCAGATCAGACTCAAACGGCGCTCTCTGGCTCTGTGGCCCCCT
Organism: Albula glossodonta; assembly: GCA_019788955.1. Classification (NCBI taxonomy): domain Eukaryota; kingdom Metazoa; phylum Chordata; class Actinopteri; order Albuliformes; family Albulidae; genus Albula; species Albula glossodonta. Next base: position 31,087 of record JAFBMS010000378.1, read on the forward strand.
GTTTGGAGTGGCTTCAGAGCACTTATTCATGAAGACACCCCCACCCCCTTCTGTTCACCCCAACCTTAACTTTGGGGGGGGATTTTTCAAGATTTATCCCCCTCTTGTCCCACCTCTTACTTAGCAGGACTGAGTGGAGCGACTGGCTCCCACGTGACACTTCAGGCGGATGCGTGACACGTGACTCCTCCAAGGCACATGACAACCAGACCACGCTGCTATCCACACTGCAGAAGCACCAGCTCTTACACACTGCCAATGCTGTCCTCCTGTCCTACGCACCAGCTCTCACACACTGCCAGTGCTGTCCTCCTGTCCTACACACCAGCTCTCACACACTGCCAGTGCTGTCCTCCTGTTCTACACACCAGCTCTCACACACTGCCAGTGCTGTCCTCCTGTCCTGCACCAACAGAAGCCTGACTGCTACTGCGTGCTGAGACTCACAGATATAACCATCCTACCCCCATCATTCCGCAGTGAGGCGGGGCCAGTTGCTGCTTCGCCATGTGGACCACCAGCCTGAGCCAGTAATGGCACTCCTGGGATTCGCACAATCACCAAAACGCCCAATCACAGGGCTTACATTTGCTTCCCAAACAAAAGCTTTATCATGTGAGCCGGCCGGACGCCCCCAGTTCACCCCACCTTCAAACAGACCAGCCCCTGAGAGGGGCATGAGGCCATAGACATGACGTTTCCTGCCCTGCGTGCCCTTCTCCCAAACCACCACCTTCTCCAACACAAATATTTACCAGCCTCCTCTCAGACTGTCAGCCTACACAGCTATGACATGTGTGTGTGTGTGTGTGTGTGTGTGCGTGAGAGAGAGAGAGAGAGCAGAGAGAGCCAAGAGCATTCAATAGAGTTTCATGATGTGAATTTATTTTTGTTTAATATTTTCTTTAATCAGCCCGCATTCTCAGTCAGTCTGATTTGAATAAGGATGTTATTATATTGCTTGTTCACATCGCACATTGTTTTCTTATCGATTTTCATTTTCACCATGAAAATTGGCTTTTAAAAAATTGTGTAATTGGATACTTTATGTGAAGGCTGAGCGCACTGCCAAACAAAACTTGGGTCATGAGCAAAGGCGGCTATTGATTGGCTCAGACAGACACCTCGTACAGCCACTAGAGACAAAGCCGCTAAAGAGGTTTTTGAGCACCCCTAGTATGAAGTGTATGTATAGAACTCTATAATTCAGGGGTGGCACACTACAAAAACAGGGTGTGATAGATTTTGTTTTCCCTTTAAAACTGCCAACAATTCAGATCCAGAAAAGGTGGTCTGATTTAACTGTGCTCTGGTGTTATTTTCTCTAATCAATGTTAGTTGATCAATTGTGCGCTGAATATCAATAAAAAAAATAAAACCTGTCGCTTCTCTGTGTAGTCAATCATTCACACCTACCTAAACTAAATAAAGAAATTAGTCACTTTCTTATTCCTGTAAAAGTTATGATATCAAAAGGTAATCCAGGACATACAGCAAAATTACTTTCCAGTGTTCAACTTTCCTTAAAAAATACATCTTTCAAAATGCAAGCCATGAATTCCAATAGTCAAGACGTCAGGCAAAGAAAAGCAAAGTTGGACTATAGTGTTTTTAATGACTTTAAATGGATTCTACATCGACACACCTTGCTTTCTTAGTCCAGCGTTCCGCACGTAAATCAAGCACACGGCTGACGCTTCCTGGACGGAGTCTGAAACAGCTCCCTGCAGGAAAGTGTCCTCACCATAAAATACACAGATGACAAACTGAATGTTTCCATCCCTGAGTTAATTGCTGAGTATATGAAGAAATACATATTTTGATGTAATTTTCAATCATTGTTACCCACAAATGGTAGAGCTCCAAGTACTCCAGCAAACCTACAAATGAGCCAGCTAAGTGTAAAAGCATGTCTGGCAACTGGGCAAGAGTTTGACATTCCATCTCACTCTCAAGCTGCAGTGATGATGTCTCACTATCCAAAATATATCTATCTTTATACAGCTTCACAGACTCAACAGTGTAATTGGAAACAAAACTGGTAACTAGAAGCTGCTGTAGCTTGAAAGAGCACTTAAGCTAAGCCAAAATTTAATCAAAACCTCCAAAGCCGTGTCAGGTTTAGCTGGATTCAATCAAACCAGTCTTATGCTCACATGGACTGATCAGGGCATGGCTCTCATCAGCCTTGGCTTATTTATTTAATGTAGCATCTTTCAAGCAGGACAGAGCAAAGTGCTTCAACAAACAATCAATTTAGAGTTTCTTCCTTGACATTAGCCTTTCAGAATGTAACTAATATTTTCGAGCCACAGAAGGCAGATCACACAAAGAGCCCATCAATATTTCAAACATGACAGCCAACGACATTCATTACAGCAGGTGCACACTTTGGTTCGGTATTAATTAATTATTGATTAAACTTTTAACTCTCTGGAATGAATTTCATTTTCATTTGTAAGCCAGTCCAGGAACATGAACATAAACCGCAGTCCTTGAAAAACAGGTTCATGAGGGTTCTTCATTTGTCCCGCTGGGGGAACCCTTAAAGGTTCTTCATCAATGTCACTAAAAGCTTCTCTGTAGAAGCTGATTCTGAGGGTTATGTAAAGAACCTTAAGAACCCTTAAAGAACCTTAAGAACCCTTAAAGAACCTTATAGAACCCTTAAAGGTATCAGTATATCAGAAGGACCTTTCCCAGCAGAACACTTGAAGACTCTTTAAATGTTTCCTCTAAGAGTGCATACTGCTGGTCCCTCCACACGCAGTACCAAGTGATAAAACCCTCTGACACTACATGGGCCAGCTCACCCAGCGAGATTGTTTGAGAAGCAGATCAGAGCTCCTGTTTGCTTAAAATTAGCCTGCTGTGAACGCTGTATGCTTATACATCAGCCTCTATCACTCAATATCCTTAAATGTAGCAGTCATTTTTCTCTCAGTCTCTCCTACCAAGGCCCAGAACAGCCCACTCTTTCTGTTTCTTTGGGAAAATCCTCCGCGTTGCTTGACATGTGGCATGTCAGGGTGACGTTGAGAAATGGCTATGGGGAACACATGTTCATCCCCTGGAGTCCAGGCCGTTGCCTGTGTGTTTATAATACCAAGCTTTCAGCATCTGACATGTCCTATTCAGACTGAGGCGGCAGACTTTAAGCCTAAACAAAAATGCAGATTAGGAATACAACTGTGAAAAAAAAATCACAGGGCATGTAGTGGGAAACAAGTCAAACATTCTACTTTTCAGCTGGTTCTGTTGGTTTAAAAAAAATCCCACTCAGCTGTCTACATAAGCAGACTTAGTTGGGCTCAATAACCTTAAGCAGAATTGAGAGCTACAAAAAAGACTTTGTTTTTCTTTGTGTCAGTTGAAATAAGAACCGCAGTGGTTGTTTTGAAATACGTTGCTGTAATGTTTGGTGTTCACATAAAATAACGCAAATGTGTCCCTCTGAAAATCAGAGGATCGTCTTTAAACAAGAACAGATTCTAAATATCTGAATATCTTAAGAGCACAACTTTTTTTTTCAAATACATAAAATATTAACATAATATATGTTTAAGAAAGGCAACATATGATAGAATTTTAACAGTTAATTGTGCTACATTTTTATTTCTCACAGAGCACAGAGAGTTTAGCCTATCTCTGGCACAGCAGATAGTTGACAGAAATGCTAGTACTTCATCTAAGTGCATGATTTTTGGTGGCTTTGGGGCTTTTTAAATAAGTGAGTTGTTTGTAGTAATTTCTTTTCAACCAAGTTACATTTACAGCTGATGTTTCCTCTTCTGATTCTGTTAATTCATACATTGGGGAAAAACAGTGACCCCTCTCCCCCCCCCCCCCCCCCCCCCCCAGTTCACAGGCTTAGTTCTGAAGCCCCTGGCCTCTACATGAAACGTATACATTTAGTCATTTGGCTGATTCCATTGTTCAGTTTTACACTCTATCCCCTCATACAGTTGGGATATTTTGACTACAGCCATCCAGGTAAATATCTTGCTAAAAGCTACAACTTGCTAATTTAATGAAAAGTAAATTCAGCTCCATGGAGACAAACATCCCAGTCATAACAATAATTTGTGTGTTGAGAACAGGGGGAAAAGTCGTAGTAGTGTTAGTAGTATTAGTAGTAGTAGTAGTATAAATACGCTAAATACATACGCAGGATTCTGGAATTGACAGACCGGGAAAGTCCGGTGGGAGGGGACATGCATTTTAAACTACCATACACCGAGTTACAGGCGCACCGCGGAGACCCACTCTTCAGTAGCGCACTGCCACCGGCAATCGGAACTGAATGTAAACGCATTCTCATCATCTGAGCTAACTAACCGTACCCTTATATCCTCCAGCGGAGAAACTAGTGTATATAAACTCAAATTAGGCTGCCACAAAGCATACCTCTCGGCCGTTTAGCTGTGGCAAGGTTTGTAAATCACAGTTTATATAGTGTTGATTCTAATCTGTAGCTCGGTGTATGCTATTACAAGATCACCTCTGGCTAGGGACCTACTTCTGGCTTCTCCTACTTCGGGCCTCCTGTAGAGATAAGGTCATCGGTTTTGAGCTTGTTCATGTAGAATAATTTGGCAAAGCTTAAAGCTAATTCCACTGAATGCAGCTCCCAAAACTAACAACAGCGTGTATGGGGCGCACATGTTTCTAGTCATAAATGTAAAATTAAACGAATAAACAATTAGGTCAATGGAATGCACGTGACGTATGTCATTTTTCAGAATCTGTTACAGAATTCAGAGGCAGTTTTTTGTTTGTTTGTTTTTTTAATGTTTACCATAAAATTTGTCTAATTAGAATTGTTACATGACAAGTTACCGATTTCACCCAATAAAGACATCAGTGACACTTAATCGAACAGCGAAACATTTTAACATTCCTTAAGTTATTACTATTATTTATTGAACCTTCAACGCAAAATGAAATTGTTGAAGATAAACAAGCAAGCGCTTGAAACAGTAAGCTGACTGTGCCCCTATCTGCCTGTCTTCCAGCCAGTCTACCTGCTTCCACAGCACGTTGCCAGTGCAAAGAATTCTGGTTCCAAAGGTCAAGGTGTTTCTTTTCCTTTCAGTCATCCCATCTCCTGCTCCGCGTCATACCCGTCAGCAGAGCACAAGCTAGCGCCTGTCAATGTCACACACACCCAACCACTGACCCGCAACTATTCCACCTCCACAATCAGATCTGCACATCTGCACGCTGAGTTTACCAGCCTCAAAGTCATTCAGTTTAACCAGCTAAAATCCTGGGATAGCAGCAGTCATGTTTTGCCACATAAAAGCTTGAACTTAAAAATCGTGTTACTTTTTCATACAAAAGTGTTCCAAAGTATGTGTAGAAAACAGCTGTATTGAGGTCTAAGTACAGCACGTAAATCCAGGATAAGCATATGAAACATAACCAGAGGACCGTTAAATACACGTGCACAGCCAGTTGGAGTCAATGTGTGAGTAACATGCAAAGGTTAGTTTGCCTGAGCGGTATCATAGCGGACCCGCCGGACAGCACTCATACCTGAGATTGTTTGGAAAGTGAAGATATGCGCATAATGTGCAAACTGAGGCATCGCGATGCGCATCTCGCGCGGCAGATGCTGCCAGTGGAGAAGGACTCCTCGTGCTTCCTCGCAGATGTGCCCCCGAGGCTGCAGAACGCCGTAATCCACAGGAAAGCTGACAGGTAAACAATGTAATTACTTGTAAACATAGTGTGGCCGGGGTGTATTTTTATCTCCACAGTCTGGTCGCGCTGCTCGGCGGTGTGATGGATATGCTGGAGAAAGTAAAGAAACTTCAATAAGCCACCAGGGAGGAGCCACAACCGCTTGCTGCGCGCGATTGGAGGAGCTCCCTCCTGATTGGCAGATGCAGCGAGATGTACAGGTATGAATGGGGGTGACGATCGGCAACATTTTCATTATAAAATTCATTCATCAACTCTTTTGCCACCATAAAAATTGACGGACTTTCCAAGAACTCTTTAAAGTAAGAGTTGGGCAATACTTTTGAAGTATGATGCTGGGCATGTTTGTAACGGTTATTTCTTCGATGACTTTAAGAATTTTACTTGCAATCCAAATCTTTTCAGTTATCTTTCACGAGTGAAAAGATTTTTGGCTGGAACTATGGTACACACAAGCATACATACTGACACACCTACATCAGGAATGGAACCGAAAGTATAAACTTTTTATAGAATAAACACGAATTTCTATATTTAATTACTTTTGTCCTGACTTTCATATTGGCCAATTGTGCAAGCAAGTCTTTTTTTTCTATCTGTATTATCAAGCAATAACATATTGTTTCAGTTATGAAAATATACCCAAAAATGTATTTGTTTGCATCAGGGCTGTCAAACATGTACTGGACTGCCAATATTTCCATGTATTTATAGTTTACATCCAATCAGCAGCCAGTTTAGGCCTCAGAAATTATGCACATTGACTCTTTAGTTAGTCAATGACTTAAGCCTAAATGAGTCACTTCAGTGCTGAAACACACCAAAACCAGACAACCCCATTAGTGACCTACTGACTATCTGCAGGAATGAGGAGGGATGAATCCAGTCCAGACCAGACCCCCTGTTGCTGGGTAGAGCACATGACTGTCAGAGGCATGTGAGAAAGTAGAATAATAGTCCAATCAAATCTTAATGTGACTTATCTTTGTGATGGAAGGAGAGGACCCTGAAAGCAGAACAAGTAAAGTCATTAGAGTTACCCTTACAATACATTTAACAAAGGCTTTCATCCAGACTGACACAGCCAGTCTTTCATTTTTAAACACACAGTATATTTCATAAAAGCAATTCAGGTTGACTTGTTCAAGGGCGAAACAGCAGGGGGACCAAGCCTGCGACTCTTGTGTTTGCAGTCCACTTCCCTAACCGCTATACTACACCCTCCCCACGTAGCGATTTCCCCCGGCAGTATACTGGATTGTTCCATACACAGGACAGGAGTTACAGTGTAATTACAGGGTCCAGGCTGTGTGGACGGTCTGATCAATACATTGTGATCTGATGCGTTAAGCATACTGATGGATCTAGCCATGTGGGGGTTCTGATGGGGGTCAGGCGGAAGAGCAGAGCACAGCTCTTTTCTGTGAATCCAGAAACGCTGGGCTTTGATCATCCACACCTCCTGCCATTAATCCTAACCCCCTGAACTGTCTCTTCCAAAAGACTCATTTATCAGTTTCATCTATTTCATTGCAGGATATCCGTTTCCTCTCCGTCTTACACCTGGAAATGTGTAGCAGATTCTGGTTCGCTTCGACCAGAAGACTGAACATCTCTCCTCATGAAAATAAACACATTTATTGAATTTGCTTTGCTTCACTGAGTACTCCGGCATCAGAGCGCTGTGGAATTATGGGATAGCTTGCACCATGTTTGAAGGCTGGTGTAAACATGTGGGTTAACCAGAGCCCGTCTGTACAGCAGGAAGTCAGCCAACATCCTAGGGAACCCCTCAATTACAACTAGAATCCCATCAACACACATTTACCAGAGACTGGAGAGCTGCTTTAGCTTTACTCTGTAATGTAATTAAAGTGATGAGAAAACCAAGTAGCTCTGCAAATCTCCGGAGTGTTTTGTCGCCCGAGGAATGGAGAAAGTATTCCATGTGGGAAAGGTTAATAAAATCCCTCCATATTGTTTTGCAATAGTTGCTGTTTTATAAGGAAGTTCCCCAGAATGTTTACGAGAGGCTGGTTCATCGTTTTTCTCGGCTTATATAGAACTTTACAGCACACTGTTACTACAGAAACATTATAATGTAATTATGTTTTATTGCTATAGGTTTAAGAAACAGAGCCTCATGTAATAACCTTGGGCTTGCGATTCCTTGTGCCAAATACCTCAGCCCTGACAGCTGTAATGAAACTAATCTCTACAGGCACACAGAGCATCATGGGAATCACTTAGGGCTGAGGAAGTGGAGCCTCACTCATTGTGTTTCACACATGCTAATGTCGTGCTAATGTGACCACTCCGTCCGCATCTGCCCAAGCCGGTGCGTGACATTAAATGGTTCCACCTCGTGTTCGCTTTCGTTATCTGATAATCGCTCTCTCTCATTTCTGTGTGCTACATCAGGAGTGTAAAACAATATCCGAGGAGTGCCAGTCAGCAAAAGGTCGCGCCACTTCTCAGCTGGCAAAATAGTGTTAATCCAAAGCAGTTTTTGTATTTAAAAGGATTGAAGGGACAGTTCACCCAAATTGCACATCTCTATAATACATCACATACCACGTAAGAGACCAATGAGCCATTTATATGCTACACTCATCAAGTGCAATCAATGCTAAGAGCATAATGGTTATCTACGAAGACCCAGCAAACACTTTGGTCTTCAAAGCCTTAAAGTAGCATTCACAAAAGTAGTCTATAGATCACTCAAACTTTGTGTGATATATTTTGGAGAGATATGCAGTTCGGATTACCTGTCCTACTAATATCACATTAATGAACCCAGCACACACAGTGGTGTAGCTGAGATGAGGAAGTGACTGTGACTTGGCCACATTCCTACACTCCCTTTTAATGAATTGTGGTTTGACCTTTCCGTCTTTGAGCATTGTTTCAGCGTACGCTCCCTGGCACTGCTCTGATATATGACAGTCCATTATGCCTTCGATATGATCCCAGATGACTCTTTTAGATACAGATCTTCATGAAGTGAAGGCTCTGTTTTTTGAGTGGTCAGGATTAACATACACCAAGCAGTTCATGTTTTCCTCATCCTTATGGATATAAAACCTGGGAGATAAAGGGGTGGAAAGCCCTCACAAAGCATGGAGGAGTCCTGTTCTTCACCCACACCCCTCAAGCCCACTCCCACCCATAATCCCCCCCCCCCCCCCCCCCCCTCAGGTCGTGGCTTGGTGAATGAAGCATTTGCTGATTCCTGTGAAATGGCCAGGAAGCCCGTTTAGTTTTCAGTGCAGCCTTTTTTTTTCCTTGGAAGCTCATTGCTGTCTTACAGGTGTTCCAGAAAAGTTAGCTCAAATCCTCCATCTCATCGGACCAAGCGAGGGCCCCCATGTTGTGAGACTCACAGGAGTCCCTTCCTGCTATGACCGTGGGAGGAAGTCTGTCCATGGGGCAAAGGGCGTGGCTTAGCTCAGGTGGGAAGAGCCAAGAAAACAAATGAGAGAAAAGGTTACAAAATAAACAAATCCTGAAGTGGAAATTAGTTGCAGTCTTACTGTATCTTCTTTGAAAAAACTGAGCACTCTCCAGCTGAGAATGAGACTGCAGCACTGTCTAGCCCATTGCTGGGCTTATGTGTACCTTGTTATCTGGAGGTAGGACTGTCCTGCCCCCTCTGAATGATGGATCTTAGAGACCATAGGGAACTCATTCACTCATGATACAACACATGTCTGTCTGAAAGGGTTTATTAGTCATTCCATTGTAAAACCAATATACTGTGACAATTAATCTTGCCATGATGGATGACAAGATATTGTCACAGCAGTAGTATCTGTGTAAAGATTCTGCCCCAACACATTCCATAAATCAGTGTTTTGTTATTTTCTCCACACTATGTACCATTAAGAGTTCTGGTATCACAAGTTCGCGTTTGTTTCTTTTCTTACCCGCGATGGATAATGAACAGACAGATACCACACTGCAGTGCAACACGTTTGTGCTGAATGAGATTGTAAAATGACTGATGTAGTTCCTGTGTTTGCACAGTCCAGTTGTGTCTTTTCTTCACTCAGCCTATTAGTAGTGCTATAATAGGGCCCCTAATCTTTTAAGAGTGGATGTGTGTGTAGCTCTAGAAAAAATAGTTATGCTGGAATGTAGGCGTGTGTGGGGTCTAGCTGTCTGCCACAGTTCCGTGCTGCGTAAGCTGTAGGACTGGAGAGTTCATTGACTGGGGAAGCCCATGCCAGCTCTAACCTCCGGCTACGAACTAGGTCAGAGAGCAGGGCTGTTTATTTGGGAAAGGTTTAAACTTGGTGTTTGCCACCTACGTCACTCAGCTAATTGGGATGATTACTTGCGGGGAGTTTCCACTAGCAACTTGTGTTTATGAGTGTAAATAAAATTCCACTACTTTCGCTCAAGTCCATGGAAAGCACATGTACTACCCTGGATGTTCAGAGTGCAATGACTGTTCTGTGCTATGGTGAGGCCCCATTTTCTGTGAGTGTAAAGCTACTACAAACAACACTCAATAGAAATATGAAACACGGCTTCATTCATAATTATTAATAGTGATACAAGGGAGTATGTGAATTATGTATGTTATTCTTTAGGATGGCTGGATGAAGCATGTTATCACTTGCTAGTCAGCCAGCCCTCTGTTCCACACAGCCATGTTCTTGTGTTGGAGGAAGACTTGGCAACCTTGAATTTAGGTTTTTACCGACATGACCATCTGAGCTACAGTGAAAACATTTTTTGCTGACATCAAGACTTTATGGATTTATGGGCAGTGCCAGAATTTGTTTTTTTTTTTTTTTGTAAAGTGTTCCTAAATTTACAGATGGTTGGAAACCATCATTGGCAGCACTAGAGAATTCTAGGATTGGTGATATATGTAACCTGTCATCTTATTACTGATATGGCACAAGCATAAATCCTTCCCATTTAGTACATTATAGGCAAATGACAGATAGCTCTGAGATGTAAAATGTTCCTTTGGTTCGAAAGCCAAATCTGAGGCAAATAAATTCCTACACTCCCTGAGAAGTGGCATACCAGAAATAACCACTGGAGACAGCTGTACCATGAAATGTAATATAGGCAGGGTTATGATCATTCCCAATATTTTTAGGACGTTTTAGGAATGCGTTATGCTAACAGTGTTCAGTGAGCCTGTGAGAACCTGACTGTCCTTCAGATGAGACGTTACACAGAGGTCCTCAGTCATTGTGCTCATTAGTAATCTCATGGCACATTTCAAAAGGGAAGGTGTGCCAACCCTTGTGGTGGTTGGTGGAGCTACACCCAGCTGTCAACCAGTGATTTGTTTCAACCAATCAAAAACGTTTTCCTCTCCTCAGCCGACGTGGTCATTGGCCCGTTATTCTGTCTGGTTCGATGAATCCTCCCTCTCCCATCGCCAGTTACCCGCCATTAGCTGGTCAAATCCCCCTACATCTGTCCACTAAATATCCCTTAAATCTGATTGGCCCCCACAGTCTCTTAATTTGCATGCCTGTACTGATTTGCAGGTTGTCTCTGTAAATGGGAAATAAGTTCAGAGGTGACCTACCTGTTTAAATGCATAAAGCTGCTGGCATTGCATCACACAAACCCTCCCCTGGCTTCACACATCAAACACTCCTATGTTTTCAAATCTTTGTTCATAATTAATCACCTGCAACTGCTGAGGGATCATTTAGTGAGCTGCCCCACCAAAAGCTTCCAAAACAGCTCTCCTTTGGGAGCTGGCGCCCTATTAAAAATGTCCCAGTTTTAGTATGGCAGTAGTTATGGCAGTATTAGTGATTTACATTCAGCTTGATAGTGGAGTGTGTCAAATGAATGAATGGACAAATTAATGCATTGTTGGATTTATTTATTCAGTGAAAGAATGAATGAAGAATCTGTATAATTAAGAGGGCATTGCAGGGTTTTAATATCTTGAGGATGCTTCATAGATTATCGGGTATAATCTATATAGTACAGTATATAATCTATAACCTTGACATCATAGCACATTAGTTATTTTATGAACAAACCTTATATGCTCAAAAGTAAACAAAGAAAAAGGTAAATACAATTAATTTGTTATGGTGAAGGTCATGCAGTAGCTTAAACCCATTTGGGGTAAGAGGATGGCACAAGAATTTTTAAAGCAGTGCAATTACTAAATATTACCGCCAGATGGCAGTGTTAATATTTCTAATTTTATGGAACCGTGACTTTGCTTCCGATTACAATCTTATCAACGTTGAGTTTTTTCTGTAACAGAGTCATTATTTTCAAGAGGCATATCATGAAAAACACTGCCACAGCCGTAATGAAGCAAAGATTGCGCACTCTACAGCTGAAATGAGCAAAAATATTTATAGCAAAAGTGAATCAATCACAATATCTGTGAGATCAAGCCGTATTGATTTCTATCATAGACTGATAGACATGTTTTTCTAAAAACTTGGAATTATAAGAAGTACAGATGAGTTCTGTATGATATAGAAATGTTATATACTTTCCTAAGCAAATAAATGAGCAAACTATGTTACATCATGACTAAATTTGTAGTTTTAAGACCAACCCTTAGTTGAGTTTGTAATTGGTAATTTGGCGAAGCTTTGTCAACGTTAGAAAGTCATTACATATCTCTATATATATATACATAATGGCTACACTAATACAGAACTGGGAAATAAATAAAACCCGGTGGTTTTTACAGGGAAGAATGATTCTTTCAAATTATAAATCACACAATACTGTCTATAAAGTTAGCACCTATTTGATTAATATGAATATAAATCACATAAAGTGACAATGTTAATTGCATTAAGTGGTAAGATAGTGGAACTGCCACATGATTTTAATGAAATTTCACCATGGATTAGCATCAGAATGGGACAGTTATGTACATCAATCACTGATCACTGATTCACTGATCTCTAACAGCGGATCCTGAGAATTGATAACGGCCTTCAACATCAATTTCATGATTAACACGCTTCATAATTTCAGCAAAGGTTATTACCTTTTCCATAACTTTTTATCACTTCTCATTAAATAATCATAATTTAACACCGAGAATTTGATTAAATAAAAGGTCATTTTTTTATCTGAAACTATTACTTTTTTCTTCTTCTTAGTTTCTCTTCACTATGTGAAGCCTTGTTTCAGGCGTATTTGGTCTTTAAAAACACAGAGTAGACCAACCTACACAGGCTTTGTAACATAAATACGTAAATAAAAATAGTCAGGGAAAAGCAAACCCGATGCAGCTGTGTAAATTAATGTTATAAACACCCATCTGTGCAGGAAATGGCAACATGAGATTCGTATATGTCGTTCATCAAAGCCTGCAGTGTGGTATTGAGATAAATCGATCACTCTGAAAGCTAAAGTTGATGAAGCAAATCTGTTACATAAACTGTTGCAGACGGCGAGTAAAGCGCAACGGCGAAAAGATGTCGATCCCATTTGCTTACTGAGCGGAAGCGCACAGAACGCGCCGTACGTGCAGAGCTTCCATTATCTCCATAGAAACCTATAATTGCTGCCATTCCAACCGGCGATGTCGCTAAAATAAACTGCCATGCTTGAACCTGTCTGCGTCTGGGTTGCGCTTTTCAAGCGTAATTCCTGTCATCCTTTGACATGATGATTCCATCCTGCATGTGCTTTCAGCAGATGTGAGTCGATGAATTTCAAATGAAACTACCTGCAGGTACGGCAAAGTTTCTTAATGGGTTTAGAAGCAATCTTTTCTGCCTTTGAAAATGACAATGTCATCTCTTTCGCACGGCACAGCATGTTTTCCCTTCAAGCGTTTTACAGGTAATGACTATGCTTGGTACTGGTGTGGAAGGGTTAAACACATAGCAGTCACATTCTGTCTAAAAAAGACTGAACACAGTTAATATCCATCAGCATCTTGACCTGACATGTTTTTGGCTGTACTAAAATATGTAAAGACCATTTCTGAAACATAGCTTTAGCTTTGTTAACGTGCACCCATAACCCAACTAATATTAAAAGCAGATTTGGATTGTCTTTACCTGGATATGGTGTGGTGCTGTCTGAATGACATAAGGTGGGACAGTGCTGTCTGGAGTAAGACCTGATGCTGACACTGATGCTGGTGTTTCGTATTTAAGACACTCCATATATGAATTCAACGGCAGCCATGTTCATGGCATTAACGTTCCCAATCCCAAAGTATACGGAGCAGCAGACCCTGGTACACTGGACCTTCTTCTGCCATTTGCCCAGGGGCGTAGCCCTAAGGGGAAAAAGGGTACTGTGTATACAGGGCCTAAGGATTTGAAGGAGCCCATGAAAATCTGTGATTTAATTTTATAAAGAGTGGAGGGGCTCTCAGTACCTGCCTGTGTACAGGGCCCAGAATTTCTAGCTACTCCCCTGCATATGCCAATTACTCCCAGGATGTAAGAACGCACACTCTGAGTCTACAAACGCTTAATGAAAACCCTGGGAAATTCCCTTCACAGAATGAACTACATCTCTGCTGCTGTGAGTTACAGCGGTACCTAATCACCACACACACCCAACCCCTCTCATCTCTCAACAGACCACTCTTTTTTGCCATAGTCGGACTTGCCATTCTCAGCCTGCATGCTCATCCACGGTATGGTCATGTGACACTGCCGTAAGAGGGATTGAAAGAACTCCTTCTGTAGCCGGAGCAACCATCAGCTTCCCCTGCTTTCAGAATATCAGAATAAAAAACCTGTCAGTCTATTTATTTATTAACCTTAATTTAATAGGTCAGTCACAACGTGGTTAAAATTTTATGTGATAGGCCAGGCCTAGAAGGCCAGCATGTATATCTTCATACAATAAAACACAGCAACATACAAAAGGACCAAAGACACACGTTAAACCTCCTCCAAATGAAGACAGGAGAACAAAGGCAGTCATATGACAGATGATTTACACTAAGCTCCCGTGGCAGTCTGGGTTTTTCTGTCTGTTTAACACCTCAGATCTTGTGGTTAAGCAGGTCTTACAAGTAGCAACAATTGCTCTAAACAAAACATTGTAGTACTTTGCAGATGCTTTTTATTCGGAGTGACTCACTGAGTGGTACATATGGGTGATATCATCAGGAACACACAAGTTTAGAAGCAAACAGTGGGCACGGTCGCATTCATATCCAGGTGCTGTGAAAAGCGGCAGATCAAACCCATGATTAGCATGGCCATGTGTAGATTTAAGCGCATCTTAGAGGTGCATCCAGCATTCAAAATGGAGGAGTGACTGAGCTGATAAGGAAGAGAAATGTAAGCTTCAGGAGTTCCAACGTTTATCATTGTACCAACATTATTTCACTCCCACTGTATGATTGTCTGATTCATCAGGGATGAGGTCCTGTGGCCATGGCAACCCCAGCAAGGATGAGTTGCAAGGTTGACAGGGGACCCCTGGTGAGATATAATGAGATTGATTTAGGCACCCCCGCTGTCCATTAGACTCAGTGGTCATTTTAACACCTGCAGGACTCACATGACCAGGAAGTGGATATGGACAAAAAAAACTCTGTGAAAGACTTGTCACCTGCACTGATCTAAAACATCTCCATCTGCACACTGAAAAAGGGCCTTACCAGGATGCAGACCGTGGGGCCCATCCACACACTGAAAAAGGGCCTTACCAGGATGCAGACCGTGGGGCCCATCCACACACTGGAACAGTGCCTTAACAGGATGCAGACCGTGGGGCCCATCCACACACTGGAACAGTGCCTTAACAGGATGCAGACCGTGGGGCCCATCCACACACTGGAACAGTGCCTTAACAGGATGCAGACCGTGGGGCCCATCCACACACTGGAACAGTGCCTTAACAGGATGCAGACCGTGGGGCCCATCCACACACTGGAACAGTGCCTTAACAGGATGCAGACCGTGGGGCCAATCCACACACTGGAACAGTGCCTTGACAGGATGCAGACCGTGGGGCCCATCCACACACTGGAACAGTGCCTTAACAGGATGCAGACCGTGGGGCCCATCCACACACTGGAGCAGTGCCTTAACAGGATGCAGACCGTGGGGCCCATCCACACACTGGAACAGTGCCTTGACAGGATGCAGACCGTGGGGCCCATCCGTACACTGGAACAGTGCCTTAACAGGATGCAGACTGTGGGGCCCATCCACACACTGGAACAGTGCCTTGACAGGATGCAGACCGTGGGGCCCATCCACACACTGGAACAGTGCCTTAACAGGATGCAGACCGTGGGTCCCATCCACACACTGGAGCAGTGCCTTAACAGGATGCAGACCGTGGGGCCCATCCACACACTGGAACAGTGCCTTGACAGGATGCAGACCGTGGGGCCCATCCACACACTGGAACAGTGCCTTGACAGGATGCAGACCGTGGGGCCCATCCACACACTGGAACAGTGGCTTAACAGGATGCAGACCGTGGGTCCCATCCACACACTGGAGCAGTGCCTTAACAGAATGAGCCACCCAGCACCTTTTTTTATATTTATATATTTAGATTTTACAGTTTTATTTATGACCCTGTCTCATCATTGCTGCATATTTGGGGTGGACTACATTTGACAGCATTGTATTATGTAAAACATACTGCATTTCGGTATCAAAATTATGAAAACTTTTTTATGCTTCTTTAGGTTCAACTGCATTTCATTAACATGAAATGACTCAGTAAGAGACACACAAACTTTTGGAGGAAGTTTGGCCTGACTTATATACATGTCTTTTAGGTGAGTTGACTAGAAGGCATGTTTCTGGATATAGGCATATGACGAAATATGATAATAACGAACCAAACTGGATTGTTTTATTTTTATAACACAGCCAATATCTATGTATTAAGGAATATTACTAATAACTCTTATTAAAACCGCTGCAAAAGAATGTGTTTTGTCAGTACATTGGCCTTGTGTCTGTCGACAAGATTATGTATGACATAACAGTGTCAGAAAAATTATGTTCGTATCACACCGGTTGTGGGGGAGGGGCGCGATGAAATACGGGCTCTGGAAACATTTTTGAACATGCCTTTCATAAACAATATCCGCTTCGGGTCATTACGCTGGCGTGTTTAGATAGGCCCACACACGCCTTGTCCGCCGGTGCGCTGTTCGGGGTACTCGTTGCGCAAAAGCCGCTCGGTTAAATCCAATATGTCGATGGCTGCTGCAGCGCGTGGCTCGCCACTGCTGAATCCGACGGGGCTGGATGCTTCTCTCCCAGCCGTCGAGCCGAACTGGCTTTCAAAACGAGAGTCCCCGTCGAGTCGCGACGCTCCCATCCCCCATCGCCACATATTACCATCTCGGCTCTGTGCTGTCTAGAAAGGTCATGTGACCCTCATCACTCTCCCAGGGTGGGGGAGGGGAAGCAGATTGAACCTGTTCTTTGTTAAGAGGTCAGCGAGAGCTCCCTGGCAGGAAGAGCTCTTACCGTCATCCTCCCAATAGCTGCGCCATTGAATGCGAGAGGCACGAGAAGAGGGGGGCAAGTTAAGGGATCTGACACGAGACTCTGTCCTGTCTCGAGGATTATCCCATGTTGCCAGGTTCAGTTCTAGATTAAAATCTAAAAATACACAAAAAGCGACTGACAAGATCAAGTATCAGGCTGTTTTAAGGCCTGATGTCACAAATCACAAATCAAGACAGATAAAGAATACAATAAACAAACGGCCATTTCTGTCAATGTCATTGCCGTAATACTTTTGGCATCGTATTATGTAGTCCATGCAGCCAAACAGTTGCAGTGAATGCTGATAAACATTCCAAATAGCAGGTAGCACTGTGATTAACATTTGCAATTAACACATGGATACATTTTGTTAATGGCTGGGGTGGGGGGCACACACAGCATGTAGTTTGAGCCAGTCATTGTGACTTATGCACAATCTCATGTACTTTTGTTTTCTCTCAGATGCAAATTAAACTAAATGACAGAACTGTAACTTTCCTATTAGCTTTCTTGATCAACACAATATTTTTAACTGGATGTTGCATTGAAAGGGAATTGGGCACTATATCATTCCAGCTGCTGTATCCTGAAACTATAACACTGTGAAAATTAACACAATTAAGACCTATCATATTTAATATGTGTGTGCGTGCACGTGTGTGTGCACGTGTGTGTGTGTATGTGCGTGTGTGCGTGTGTGTGTGCGTGTGTGTGTGTTTGTGCGTGTGTGTGTGCGTGCATGTGTGTGGGCATCCTCTGCCTTCACTGTATACAATGGTTTATGATTTATTGTATGTGTGGTGTCATTATGAGTCACCACTCACAGAAGCAAAGCAAAACTCGTTTTACATTTTCTGCAGGATCTCATGGGTGTGTTTGTGTATGTGTGTGTGCGTTCTAGTAACAAATATACTGAGAGTAAATGGTATCCGTCTGTCAGCGTGTCTGATACTTCCTTCTCCTCACTGACAATTCACTTATTGAAGGGATTACTGAACAAAAAGAGAATGAAGTACATGCATATACACATACAGATTACACATTATTAAAGAAAACTGAATCCAAAAGAAATACTTTAATAATTTTCATTTAATGTTTCTTTTAATACAACAGCAGCAGATAAAATGCCCTCTTTTCAAGCACAGCTATATTGTCCAACACTATCAAGATGGGGAAAGATATAGGAATGTTGGTAAAAGTAATACAAACCAGTGCCACTGACATTGTCAAGGTGAACAAAGGCATGGCAGTTTGGCAAAAACATTACATGCAGGAGAGAAAATAATAATATTGAACAGGCATAAAGCTTACTAAACATGGTTTTGTTGCTGTTTGAGCAGGGAGTATTACAACATCTTGATAAATGGTTTAGTCATTGTAACAAAAATAAACATTCTGCCCGACCAACTAAAGGTTACTATATACACCCCTTTACATATCTCTTTGCAACCAATGGTGCAGCTATTCTAAATACGCCGGTAGGCAGAGGAATGTGTCACACAAATGCAGAGCCGTAATGATGTCAACTTGTTATTTACTTTCCAAATCTGAATGACTGAGCAAGGCGAAAGGAGAATTAATCAACCACAATGTGACCGTACAGGCGAAAAAAAGCAGCTCACATAGCACGCGGACAGAGTGGGGGAAGGGAATCCGCGCGGAGGCCAGATACAAGGTAATGTTGCATCATGCTAAGAATTAAGTCACTGTAGCTTTTTTGTCCTGTAAATATAAATGTGTTCTACAGTGTTATTATATTATAAATAAGAAAATATGTTATCAAAGGCAAATTAATGCATAATAATTTGTGCATGGAAGGGGAGATAGACTAGATTCATATCTGAGAAAACTGAAAGGGTATCATCTACTCTGTGATACTTACATTATGTACTCTCATATTATGTTACACAGGATATATACAGATAAAAACAGAATAAATGCTAAATGAGCTCATTTGATCTACACAGAGATAAATATCATGTGAACACACCTCCTGTTCCTCTTCTAACTTCTGATGCCCTGTATTGTTGTAGTTCATTTGAAGATATCAATAATACACAGAAACTTAGGTTAGCATGAAACATTTTAGATATCACTTACAGCAGCAACGACAGTAAATTGTATGATAACAGAAGGAATATTTTCAGCGTGATAATTCTGAATATGCGTAATCAGTGCAATTCGTGGTAGTGAAACAAAGCACAGCGGAAGGCATAGCCTGTAGGTTGCAAATTTGCTGGGTATATTATGAAATCATGTCCCATTTTGCAGGCTAATGCGTCCTGTAACTAAGATGGCGTGTTAACAATTGTGTATATTTTTGTGTGGTTGAATTTGACAAGTGAACAAGCAGGTTTATGGTCAGTTGCTGATTTCTCCATTGTAGGTCACTGACGGAGCCCGTCTCCAAGTGCCTCGCTCTCTACCAGGCTGCGAGTGTTTGCCGCTGTCTGCTGTACTGTAGCTAGCTGGCTACATACACTGAGGCGCCGAAAACTCCCCCGAAAATATCGGCACCTTCCGATTTTAGTTATTCCACTTCGAACTTTATCGCACGCTTGGTCGAACAGAAACCCCCTTCCTTCGTCCTGCTTTTTCACTGATTACAGGCAACACAGGAACTGCCGGGGAAGCATTAGGAAGAGCGGTAACGACTGCAATGGGAGCAAAGTGAGCTACGAGCTGCACGTCTGCCTGCTGAAGTTGGACAATATTTCCTTCCAAGTTGGCTAGCCAGCCCAGCTAGCAGTGGACCGCGCTAGAGCACACTTTCTCGACTCTGGTCAAGGTAAGTTGAGCTCCTCATTATTTCTTCAATATCCACCTACCCAGCTTGCTGGTAGTTGTATAACGACCTGGCTGCTCATATTTTGTCCTTTTCTTCAGGCTGAAGTTACTGTGAAGTGCAATTCATGAACTACTTTGTAATTACCTATTCAATCCACTGCTAGCTAGCCAGCTAGCTGGTTACCTACTTTATGTATCGGTACATGTGCTGACTGCTTTGGGAATATCCACGTTGACATTTGTTCTGTGCTTTGTTTAGTAAACTTGCAGCATGTCAAGAAATGTGCACATGAGTTTAAACAACACAAAATGGACACGTTTATGTTATCAGAGCTTTGTTTAGTGATTGAGTGAATTTGTGAACATAGTCACAACTGCTCAGTGAAGAAAGCGTGTACCGTTTGCTAACTTCACTAGCTAGCCAGCTATCTTATGTCGTGCATTTCCTCGGTGCTTTCCTCTCTGCATGTTCTTACACTGTTTCTCAGTGGTTTCCTGTTATTATGGTTTTAATTTTACAGCATATGAGGCACATTACACATTCAGATGGGTCAAAGACGCAGGCGTGGGGGAGGGGACGCGATTTCCACAGTCCCTAACTGTAGCGCCAAGCTACATACTTTGTATCTGCCGGCCGGTGTTTTTCAATAGCCTTAGATTTTTAAATGTCTGCATTCTCGCAGTTTATCACTTTAAACAAAACAACTCTTACGACCGAATCACAGATACGACTCAATAATTTATTGTAGCGTAGGCTACATTCTCCATTTCCATCGTGGCTTTGATGTGAACACATGGTCTCCCATTAGAGTTGGCATGCAGTTGTAACAGAGTAATTATCAGAGTTTAATTTGCTGTGTTCGTATGTTTCAAACCTAAGCAAATTGCAGATTTTCATGTATTTGCATTTGTTCATTTTTGAATATGAGGATAGTTTAATGAGCAGTACATTAGTAGTAGTTTCATATGACTTCCTGGAAGGCGCGGGCCGTGGGCCGTGGTGTATCACCTGTTGGATAGGTGGCCAGACGAGACCAACGGCTCTGATCCGGAGTGTCCCACTACCACCTGAGACGCGCTTAAACTTCTCCTTTCGCTCTTTAAATGTTAAAATGGGACTGTGATAATAGTGCTGATGGCTTGCTTTGTGCTGCAAGACATCCCCTAGGCTGTCCTACATCATCACACGCCGAAGGCTGAATGTAAAACACATTGCCAGTGTTTTTAAGGTGATACTTCTGTATACAGGCCAAGAGGAGGTCACGTTTTAAATTATTAATAAATCTAAAACGCTGTTGGCTGTTTTGTGGGCATGTGCAACTCCAGCAGCCATGAAAGGCCCCTGAAATTCCACTCAGTTCCAGACTAGTAGTGGAAAGTGAAACTGTCATCAACTTGGTGTAGGTCTATGATCATGTTGTATTTGTCAAAGAATGATTTTGAATGTTGTCTTGGATGGAGTTCATAAATGCAGGCCCTAAAATCCTAGAGAGAGCCTTGGGTTTTTTTTTTTTATTACTCCTTGGTTTAACATTTTCCCATGTCTCATAACACAAAGTTTGAAGCCAGCTCCTGGAGTCGGTAAACACACATAGTGCCACCTCTTATTCCTATTGCTATTGACTTACTGCCAACTTGTAAAATAACTGCAGAGTTTATTATAGTTTTAAAGTTTGTTTTGGATGCAGTTGGCTTTTTCCACATCTTAGAATCCGGTAAGATGGCCTGTTCATGTTTAAATGTGAACACTACCTGCAAGCACATGCTTGACAAGATGGGTATGAAGTAACGGAAATGTGTCCATGTTAGTCCATGAATCACTTCATATTAAAATGACGGCATAAATGTGCCTTACAGGTTTTCTAATGTAGGCCCACTGAAATCGCGTCATTGTTACCAAAGGTTTTGTTGACTGCAGGTTTGTATTGCCTTTTTCTGCTACTACTGGAAGACACCAACATAAACACATTTTCCGTTGATATGCTGTTATTGAACCACAGAATGTTTCATCGTTACCAGCTGCTAACTCTGTAACTCAAGGATGTGGATTTTGAGCTGGGCTAGACTGGTTAGCAATGAGATTGATTTAGATGTGCTTTTCTCTCTCTCTCTCTCTTTTTTTTTTTTTCCTTGTTTTTCAGCGTCATCAAAAATTCAAAGATAATGATGTTATGTTTAGTCTGTGAATCAGGGTAAATCCTTTTTATCAGGTACTTTTCCCCATGTTGTTTCCGAGCTGCCATTTTGACCTTTTAGGTCTGAAAAATCCGAAGCCACTGATTATGTTACGAACTGATAAGCATATTCGCTTCTAGATCATCATTTTTTTTGTGTCTGGACACACAGCATATCGTTTTGCCTGATATTCTTGGGGCGTGTGCTTATGTGTGTTAGTTTGAGTGGGTGCAGGGGGGCCAATGTGGATTACACTATAGTGAGTACCATAAACTCAAATACAGTGTAAATGCTGTAAATGAAATGGCACTTAAAATATGTCTTTGTTAAAATAAACTGTGCTGTTGATTAGTCAGGTTAAATAATAATAAAAATGATTTAGAAGTGAATCTGCATTGTATTGCTGTGACTTGACCCTATGGTCATAATGTGTATTATGGGAAAGCAAAAAAGTGAAGCACTCCCATAATCCCTTGAGGTTGAATGTATGGACTATGTAAGAAATGTTAAAATGTAATATTATTTTAACCTTTCCTGTTAGACAATGTACACACATACAGTCCATGACAATCTTGGTGTTCTAAAGTTAATGTGGATCTTTTTGGAATATGGATGCATTAATCTGATTATGTTTGTCTTTTTCAAGAAATGTAGTTTCTGCAACACTAGGAGTGGCAGTGAAACTGGCACCATGGCCATATTATTTATTTTTGTTATTATATTTTACTGAGACAGGCAAACTGGAGTAATGCCTGTGTATACTAAAAGGATTCATAGAGTTGTCCACAAAAAGACAGAGTTTTCCAATGCAGTAAACAAAAACCTTCCCTGAAGCTGTCTAATGCACCTGTCTAAGAGGGATCATCTTTGTCCCTATGTACGAATGCAAAAATCTAAACAGGAAAAAAACAGTTTCAATAAGTTTTTTTTTTTTTTTTTCCCCTCCCCATTTCAGTGTAAATGAAGTTTCTGCTGGGCATTCACAAATTTAGCAAAATTTAAATACAAGCGTCAGAATGATGTGACATTTTACTTGCTCTTGACTCGTATGTGTAACATGCCCCGCAGTCCTGGAACAAAGGCACGGTCTATCCAGTGTCTGCAGGAGTCATACAGCATGGTGACCCAGGATGATATTTGACCTTTAAGGCCGTTTTTGGCACCCCCATTCTGGCACTGTTCATGCTTCATGCTTAGCCCCATGGAAATCCTGACGGGCCTTTCATTTCCTCTGAGCCAGCTCTTTATTAAAGGATAATACCAGCATCATTTTGCTTTTGGCCCATTTTTGTAATTGTTGGGATGACGTCGAACATGATAAACGTAACAAATGTGGGTTTGTATCACCAATGCTAGTATGCTTTATATGGACTGTCTCCAGCTGTGCAGTATGATGAAGTTGTTGTGGCAACCCTTGCTTTGTTTGTAATTGACTGATGGAAGAGGGGAAATTACTGCAGAAAGACCCCCAGGTACTGGATGAAAGTTTTGCTTGGGGTGGATAACCTACCCCCTTCTGCTCTGCCCAATGACATGTTTTGATTTTGAGTTGTCCAACCCCGCTTGAGCAGAGCTACCTTCCATGACATGAACACAGTGTCAGATTCTGGAGATACAATATCACTATGATTCATTTATCATTGTCAGTTTCTTGCAGTAATGGATTATAGTGATGAGGCAAAAATAAGATTGCTCCGGTATTATCCTTTATAATTAGTATTTTAATACTCAATTTTGAGTAGACTCTTTCTTTCTTCACTTTTTTTGGAATGTCAGTTCATTATTCATAATTTTTTGTTTATTATTGTAATCTTTTTTTTTTTTGTCGTTCTGGGTGGTCTTCCCTCCTGAAATGGGCCCCAGATCCAGGCAGCAGGCTTGCCCGTGTGGCACAGTCTCTGTATCTGGGATGTGTTCGATAAATATTTTCCTCTGAGTTGTTTGTTGGGCTAATATTTGTTTAAAGTGGAACAGAGGGAACGCGGCTTGCTCCTGCGAGTGGCCCAGGGTCCGTGTGGGCGGTGGGCCAGCTGGCAGCTGCTGACTGCATTCACAGAGCACACGCATACACTGCATACTGCATTCACAGAGCACACACACACCTACACACACACTGAATACTACATTCACAGAACACACACACACACTGCATACTGCATTCATAGAGCACACACACACTGCATACCGCATTCACAGAACACACACACTCAGACCCGTAAACATGGGCGTATTCAGGCCTCTGACCTTTATGACACTTGTGATCCTGAAGGATTTTTAAATGAATGAAATTTATTTCTGTGCTGCAGCCCTCTGAGTTTCTGGGCCATAATTCCATATAAAAATCAACAGTTCAGTTCTGGGAAACAAAAACTGGCATATGTAGGTCTACACCATGCATTAACACTGAAAAAGTAAGTAAATTATGGGGGAGAATGGACCAGAATCTCACTATATGAAATATCATGATACTGTTTGAGTTGCTGATAAATACTGTGGGGGGGGAAAAATGGTTTTAATTGAATCATTAGAAGCAATAAGGTCATTTATTTTCAGAGTGAAATGGTGAAAGTCCATTGTCAGTTAAATATATGCAGATATGTATTTGTAATTAAGGGTAAATTTTAAGTTTCACAAAGTTAAACGTTTTGTATGAAAGGTCGACACCAAAAATGATCACAGTAACATAAATTTGTGAAAATTAACACTGCGATATTGTATCTAATTTTATTTCCTTCACCACTATGACCACAGACATGTCAGTAAGATTTGTCTCTGTCACGTGCCCTCCCGTTTCCTCTGCCAACTCAAGATGAATGTGTGAGGGGGGGAATCCACTGGGATCTTGGATTTAGTGAGTAGGTCACTCCCCATTATCCTGATTCATTTATCTTGTCAGTGAGATTACAGTTAAAAAATGTCTTGAACAGAAATGTTACAGGATGTAGAAGCTGAGGTCTGTAGGAATTCTAACCACTTATAAAAGTGCTCCTTGAATTTGCATTCATAATTCCATATTGTCACTCTCTGGAATTGAGGCCTTTCGAAATTGTGCTGACCTCCTCCTACCCCACCCACCCCCGCCCCCACCCCCCGCCCAACCACACATTCAGCAGTCGTACATCAGCGGGAGCTTCTACTCTTCTACTCCCCAAAAATAAATCTTATTGAGGTCACAGGAGCTGCCCTGCTAACCCACCCACACACTGTACAGGAGGGAGGATGAGAGAGGGAGAGCGCAGTGTGATGAATGGGCTGGGGGGGGGGGCGTTCGGGCCGCCACAGCCCAGTCAGTTTCATGTGTCTCTCCCGTCCCACACACGATCGGCCGGCCAGTATTTGTTTTGGGTTCTGTCAGTCGTGTCAGTGTAGTTTGTCCCAAATTGAAAGCGAGGTCCTCGTGTACTGCAGCGTGCACTTTGGGCAGTGGGTCAGCATTTGCCAGCAACTGCATTCCTGTTTCTAAAAAGCCTCTCATTCAAAAATATTTATCTCAACAAGTGTAAAAATGATTGATGCATACTTGTATCCAGAAAAATCCAATGTCCCTAAGGACGGCCCCTGTCAAAACACTGCCAAAGCAGGAAGTGACCCATCCACACTTTCTGTGTGTGAATGTAGGAACCAAATATAATTTTAGGTGCCAAATGTTTTTCGGTGCCAGGTCTAAATGCCTGAGCCAGAATAAAAGCAATGTGATCCTGTGAGCTTTTCCCTGTCCCGTTCCACACATTGCTCTGTCTCATTCTTCCTGGTCTGCTGGTATTCTTTCCATGGTCAATCTCTGTCCCATTTACCAATAGCCAATGAAGCATTAGGCCAGACCTAATTGTGCTGTGTAGGCCAGTATGTTTTTACATTTAAAGGCTAAATGAGCTTTCTCTTGCAGCCAGTTTCAGTAATATGACTTCTCTGGCAAGCTGTCATTGGTCTTATAGTTTGATTGGGCTGGATTGAGGAATTTACCACACCAGCAGTTCCTCAGAGTCCAATACAGTCTATTGGGGAAACAACAGCACAAACAACGCTTTCAAATGCCCAGGTGTGTAGTTTTCCATCCGTTTTTATGATGCATGTCTTTTAATGTGACAAATGAATGGTGACAAACCAAACGGCTCTTGCGTTATATGCTGTCACATGTTAGGTTTGTGGGGAATGAACAATGGGTCACACCTGTGGTACCTTAAAAAGTGGAAATTTTGACTCATAAATTAATACAATTCTGTGAAGGTGGTTTAGTTCTGCAAAATTCTGTGAGTGTGCGTGCGTGCATGTGTGTGCGTATGTGTGTGTGTGCGCGTGCGTGCGAGTGAGCGTGAGCGCGCGTGTGAGTGTGCGTGCGCATGCATACGTGTGTGTGTGTCTGTGTGTGTGTATATATATCTGTGAGTAGCACTAAACTGGGATCCTCCCAGCTTTGGGAAAGGGCATATGGGGGTGTTACCAGCCCTTGGGCTGTGTAGTCATATAACCCAGACGATCAGGTCTCTAGGGAGCTTAAGACACGCTCGCCCTGCCCTCCGGGACCAGCGTGTACTGTCACAGCGACCGCCACGCCAGAGACAGACAGATCAGTTTCTCAGTGTGGTTTCTGCAAGTGTGACGTGTTTGACACATGCAACCTCGTGCCAGCAGTCATGCTGCTTCATGTCGCAGTTTTTATGTGCGAATCGCTAATCAAACCACCACCTTCATCCTTTTACCCACCCTCACTGAGCGCGTGTGATTGGTTAGCAAATGTTGAGAATGAACCATGCTTGTTTTGCTAGGCTTAAAGCAGAGCAGTATAGCTAAACCCAGCACAAAGGGCTATGGTGTCACGCTACTCTGGATTTGCATTCGAACCTCTTAGCCAAGTGTATGCTAACAACATTTAGCACAGTTGCTCAGTAATTGAACATTTTGTGAACAGCTATACCTCCCATGACTAGCCTGGTGTAAATTTTATTGCTGAAACGCTGTTTTCAGTAGCCTGAGGCCGAAGCATAACACAGAATAAAGTTTTCATTTTTGAATTCTACTTCATTTGGCATGGCCAAGGAAATTGCATGCATGAACCAGTGTGAGCAGGGTTTTTTTTGCCTTGTTGACTTAGAAAATTATGTTGTATTTAAAAATCATTTTTTTTATTTGTTGGATTTTTTTTTTTTTTTTTTTTTTTTTTTTTACATTGTAGAGGATTTCAATTGTGCAATCATGACTGACTTGAAGATTGAGCTTATGTCCTCATTGATGTCTGTATACCCTCCTGTAAGGGAGCCTGAGTGAAAATTAAAAGCATTTTCATATCAATATTAGGATATTATGTTGTACTCTGAGTCTTCATGCTCAGTGCTGTTTGAGAGTGTCATATTCTTTATAAATGTGCTTCCCCTCAGTCTCAGGCTAGATCCAAGCAGAGCTATTGATAGAGCTCTATGTAGGTGGGCCATTATGAAATGGGGTGTAATGGTGGTTGTTATGTAAGCGGTAGGATTGAGTAGTTAAGTTCTGTTGTCACAGGACTCTGTAAATAAAAGTGATTCTTGTTGAAGTCTATTTTAGACCTGTAGACGCCCGTGTGGCCACAGTATTTTTTTTTCAAGTTCTTTTATTTTCTTTTACAACCGACCACTTGATCAGTTAAGGGCAGTGAACACAAAAAAAATTATTAAACCACAGATATCTGGTTTTTATTTTCACCTGAAATTCTGGCATCAGCCTAGACCCAAGACACCAGATCACATGAGGTAACTGTGAAATGAGCTGTTTGAATGGGTCATGGAGTTCTGGGTAACATCAAAAACAAGCTTACACTGGGGGCATCCAGGTACAGGAATAAGGACCACAGGTTTGAGGCATATGTGGTTGTAGGCATTGTCACTCCTCTATAACAATACACAGTGTTGGAGGAAAATATTCTCACGATTCTATTTCTCACAGTTAATTGGAGACAGCTTTTCATTGCTGAAAAGAAATCCCTTTATGATCGATTGAGTGATTTTTTTTTTTTTTCTTCATAATTTGAAAAATGTGTGCAACAGGCTGCGCCATCTGAGAACAAACATCATTGTGTGTGTGTTTAAGAATTTGGTGCGGCTTTCCAAAGCCTTGAAGTCACATTATATCTGTTACTGAAAGGTTGCTGGTTCATCAGTTGCTGCAAGATGCAGAGCTCACAGCAGCCCACAGGTGTGCACACCTATTATAAGTTAAACTTCAATGCTAAAACAGAGTCACGAGACCTAAAGCAAGCATTTTGTGAGGGTATGCCATGGAACAGCTATTAGTGCTAATTGCCCCATGCTTGAGCATGGTCAAAGCCCACACTGGCAGTTAAGCCTTGCAGTCAGAACAGGGAACACACCCTAATCCCCTCTCTCTCTCTCTCTCTCTCTCTCCTGGATAACTGTGTTAACTTCTCTGGCTGTGAGTCCTTCCTCCAAGTTATTGGTGTCAGCAGACTTCTGGTTTGTTGGTTAGTTGTCGGATGCACGCTCTCCATTGTGCCCCCGGTCATATGTAATAACTGAACGTTGGTTAATTAGCAAAGCACACGGCCAGAAGCAGAGTTATCCCTCTTGGTATTGAGAGGTCGGCCATGCTCGTGGTTATGCGCTTGGTGCATGAGGCCTGGCTTACCTTCCATTGGCTGCACGGAGCAGCTCTGTTAGCTCAGAGGCAAAGCACCACAGAGTGATTTCCTGACTATAGCACACGCATTATGAACTGTCCGTCTTGCTGTTTTGTTGCTGATAGTCTCTCATGCCGCGCTTGTGAGTGCCTCTCTCACTGGCCCAGTGAAAGCAATGCAGTTTGGAGTATTAAAGACGTAACCGATACTATCTAACCAATCACATCGACCCAGTGAACATGAGTCGTTGTAATTGGTTTGGAAAAATAGAGAGGGAGAAGGCAGCAATTCACACCCACACTTCAAGCTTTCAGGAACAGGGGTTGGTCAAATGTGTCACACTTGAGACTCCTGTCACAGGAAGTGCTAGGGCGTGTGCGTCTACCACTCGACTCCGAGGCCAGGGCCGTGGTTTCGGCTTGGCTGCTGAGATCAGTGTTTTGTTCTCTCTTTGAGTGAGGGGGTGTCACAGCTATTACCTGTTAGTTCAGGTTGGTAATCAGCAGGCAGAGTGACCCACTCAGGCATGGTGTCCACTGTTCTAGGATCAGTTTCAGGTGAATACAGTAATGGTCTCTGAAGGTCAGCGGTGTCATACTAAGAGTCACTGAGGGCCGTGTTTAAGCTGGTTTTTATTCCAACCAATTAATGCTGCCATAATTACCTCAATTACTCAATCTGCCATGTCCATGTAACTATGTTAAAGCACAGAATATGGGCAGTGGCTGTTATTTAGACAACATAGCTAATTCAATTTATGTGCACTGCGTGCAAATCAGCATGACTAATTTAACAAATAATGGAAATAAAGATCCAGTCATAAGTGGAGGATGTGTCTGACAGCAGGGCTGTAGGTCGCTTTTCTCCGTCCTCCAGGGCGATAGCCTGTGCTGCTTTTTGTTCTCACCTGAACACCTGAAACTCCACAACCATTTCAGAGCCGGGTAAGCAGACGCAGTGCATCAGAAAACAACCGATTTATTCTGTCTTTAATTTCAGAGTTACCACAAACACCTACAGTACATCCTCCTGGACCATGGGGGTATTTGTAGTAAGGTTAAGGTAACTCAAATAACTATGCAAAATATTTGGAATTTGGTGACTCCAGTTGGGTGAGTTTTTTCCTTCCAACTATTTAGGAAAGTTATCCAGCTAAGAAACAGTGAAACTACCCCAGCCGCCCCCAGAAGATATGAGCAGAAAGGGGGTTCCCAAAGTGGCAGAGGCAACCGTTCCTCACAGGGCTGAGCGCGGTGTGATGTCAGGATCTGGGGAGACCGCCGTTATTCGGTCGCTGTGTTTACGGCGTACTCGAGTGAATTAAATTTCCCAGCATGCACCACGCGTAAAAAATGTGCGCTTCTTAAATTAGTAAGCCAAGGTCACAAGGAAAGCAGCTGGTTGTGGCACAGAAGCAGTCTGGAAAGTGGAGTGGTTGATTCTTTCTTTCTCTCGTCCTTTATTCCACACCCCCCCCCCCCCCCCCCCCCAAAGGTACAGTGCTGTGGCAGTAGCTGAGGGAGAGAGCGATTTAAACACTGCCCCTAATGCTTCATTTGAGATGCTCATTACTGGATTTATCAATTTAGTGCATACAAGAAATATTATTCTTTTTTTTTTTTTTTTTTTTTTTCAGATTTTGAGAAGTACATCTCAGCGAATATTACACATGAAACTATAAACTAATTTGTTCTACAATTTAATATTGAGAGTCTCGCTCAGAGGAAGTTTGTGTTGACTGTTTATCATGTCACCAGGAAGTGTTTATGGAGCCCAGTTCAGTGTCCTCTGTTTTCGTTACTAACTGATATTTCCATAATCATTATTTCCATAGCACTCCATCACATTGCAAGCAGTTACCCGTGGTTACCTCACCTGAAACTCACAAAGGTGCAAATGTGCCATTTTCATTTCTGTGCTTGGTCATTCTGAATATTGAAACTTATTCACCGTTTCATTCCATCCAGTAAAAGATGACTAATCACCCGACGTGGGAGTTTTTCCTGTCCCCCCTGTACGGCCCTTCAAGCATTCTCTAATTTGGTCATTTGTCAGATTTTGTGCTGCGTCACCGTGGAGCAGGTGTAATTTGCATGCTAATGTTCCTGTATTCTGTGGATATTCCATTGTTCTGTTATTGATTGGTATTATTATGTGGGTTTTTCAGATAGGAGACCACACTGTAAATGTTCTTATAAGATTATTAAACTAAAGAAATATATTTCACATATTTCAGCATGTTTAAATTTTCTCTCTCTCACTCTGTGTGTGTGTGTGTGTGTGTGTGTGTGTGTGTACATACACACATAAACATCAGTTGGCCGGGCCCAGCACAAAAATATGCTTAAGTATGAGTCCTGGGTGCAATTTTTACTGCCACGTTGACACATGATTCAAAGTGACGCAGACCTGAGGATGGGAAGTTTCACTCAATCCGTAAATGACGCAAACATCTCATAAAGCAAACAACATTTCAAAATATCTGTTTCACACAATAAAGGTGTGCATGTGAGTTCATGAATATTAAAGATTTTTTTTTGTTTTTTTGTGTGTGTGTGTACTGCAGTCGGTTAAACAAAATAGTAGCTATAAGATTTATTTATGATGGTGAAAGCCAGGGGTGTGATGTTTTGATATGGTGTTCAGTGTAGAGGCGCGTACAGTGCTGACAATCCCACCCTTTATCACCTCTTTGATCTCATTTTCCAAACTGACACACCCCATGTTGCTTTGCAGCTTTCATCTGCTTTGGTTTTTCACTTTGAAAGAGCATTTTCTCAAAAACTGTGAATTTTGCACATGCATACCTGTACACATACGTACTCTACAACATACGGGATGCTTGTTAAGAGTGTGCAAAACTTGAAGTGTAAAAAAAAAAACTGTACCACTATCTGAAGACCATATTAGGTATTTTGATGACTGCTGTGGTCGTATGGAAATGTTTATAATGAAAAATGAGGTATTTGCAGATCAGCTGCATCGTATTGCATTTTTAAAAAACTTGAAGGAAATGAGTTTTGGAGAATGGAAATGGAAACTTTATGAGGTTTGTTTGCATGTGTGAGTGCATGCTTGCGTCGGGGAGTTTCTCTGTCACCTTTGGGCAGAGTGTGAATGCGCAGACATGTAGTCACTAGTGTAGGGAGGAGATTGGCAGCCCTGTGCTGACTGCATTTGGCGAGTGGAGGTATGTTATAATGCATCACGCACGTGCTGAATTGAGCAGCGAGGCCCGGGCGCTGCAGAGAGTGTGAGAGAGTGTGTACTCTCCTTTTCTAGGGCCCACCGTTTCCTCCCGGGGGACCGGGTATTCACATTCACACAACCCAAACAGACTGCGATGGATGGAAATCACAAGGTCTCTTCCAGAGGCAGTAATTGGCCTGGAAAGTGTTTCTGTCAGCGTCTGAGAATAGATTTGTTCTGGGTCCATCTGCTGCGGGGTTTGGCCAGTGGCGTAGTTAGCCGCTGTGTTATGCTTTGGTTTGGGAGCATAATGCAGCTTTCAGTACCTACCTCTCATTCCTGCAAGCGCGTTGATCTCCTTCAAAGCTCCACTGACTCACTCTGGCCTTTTTTTAAGCGGCGTTGCCAAGGCTCAAAGTGTGAAAACCGACGTCAGTGAGAGAATGAGTACTTTGGCCGTAAAAATCAATCTTCTGACCAAGCGCTGCCCCCTGCTCCCTGGACTGACTTAACACAGTGATAAACCAACACGTTTGAGTAGCCAATGATAAACTGGATAAAGGCTGGAGCAGCACTTATGTAATCATAGATGGCACTGTTCAAATGACACCGGTGATTTCGCCCTGAAATAACATCATATATAAAGCACAGTGAGATTCACAATGGTCAGAAAGGTGCTATACATAAAGAATAATAATAAAAAATAATAAATATTATTATTCCTCCATTGGTGCTCCTAATATGTTTTCTTCGTTTCACACGTTTTCTTAGTTAACGAGTGGTCCTTGTACGAAATGTAATGTAAACATATTGCCAAGTTAAATTAAAATGAGTATTTGTCATTTCAGAGAGCTGTACATTAAATGTTAATCAGGCTTGACACAGAACCCAAACACGCTTTCAGTAGGTTTAAGACGCGGTGGTCAATCGAAGCATTGTAAGTTGAAAAGTGAACACAAACACGGCAGTCCTGTGGTGATGGAGCGATGGCTCATGCGTCAGCCCGATTAGTGCAGCTGTGGATCTTAGCCGCTCCAGCGCGAGTCGGCGAGTCGGCCTTACCCTGAAAGAGCTGGCTGTGCCATTAGAGGACATGGATAGCTGAAGAGCTGAGCTGAAACTGAACCGCTGTCAGCCCAGATATGCAAGGGAAGTCACTAAGGACTCTGTTACTTATGTCTCTGTAAGGAGCTGGCAGCCACCATGATGTGAAAGTAAATGCAGAATGTAGCCTAACCCTGGTACTGGAGAGCGAAAGGGCGTGCTCGCTGTTATTTCTCAGCACATAACTGATCAAGTAGCACAGCTGATTGCACCGGAGACGTGCCTCACCTGGTTTGGTGGCTCTTGAGATTTTAAGGTGGGAACTGAAACAGTCTCACCCTGGGGCTCTCTGGGGCCCGGGATGGCCACCCCGGCGTTAGCTCGTTCCCTGCGCTGCTGCGTCATCACCACATGGCTGCTCAGGGTTTAGTGCCTGTGTATTTACTGCCGCCCCTCCATGCACAGATCGCTTCTCCAAATCAGTCGTAACAGGGATACACGGTCATTTGCTACCCAGTTTTACCCTGCGCTACCAGCAGCCAGTGATGTGACAATCAATTGCCCTGGAAGTCAAACCTCCCCCAGCCCAGCTCAGCCTGGCCTTGCCTAGCCTAGCCTACTCTCTCAGAATGAGTCATCATGGCCTAGCCTAACCTAGCCTCTCAAAATGAGTCATCATGCTCTGGGGACTAGCCTAGACAAGGCAGTCCAGGCTACCTGTGGCAGTGCAGCCCCCCACCCCCCACCCCCCTCTCTCTGTCTGTCTTCTCTGATGTCTGTCTCTGCTGTGTTTTTTTTTTTTTTTTCTCCATAGTGCTCTTTCTCTCTCTGCTCACTCTTTCTCTCCCCCACTTTCTTCTGCCTCTCCCCTCTCACCCTCTCTCGTTCCATCTCTGCTGTTTTGCTCTCCCTCTATCATTCTCTTCTCCCCTCCTTCACTCTCTACCCACCCCCACCCCCCCCCCCCCCCCCCCCCCCCCTTCCTCTGCCCCCCCTCAGTGTTGGGACTGTAGCCCATCACCCTGGGGCTTAGGAGGCAGGTTTAACTCAGCAGAGCAGTTCAGGAGAAAATGGCTGCGGTCTCCAAGCCTTGTTTGTGCTTCTGTCAGGAGAGGTGACTGTACAGGAGAAAATGGCTGCGGTCTCCAAGCCTTGTTTGTGCATCTGTCAGGAGAGGTGACCGTTCAGGAGAAAATGGGGTCTTCCACATGTCAGGGTGGAATGTGTTTTTTTTTTTTTCTCAGCTCTTTATTTAAGCTTTCTTTTTTTTGCTTTCAGGTCCCTTTTCCACCCCATATGAATTGTTCTCTGAAAAGCAAAAAATATATGTATGGCATTTCATACAGAAAATCGTGTGTATATATTCAAGAATAAAAACGTGTATGAGGCATTGTACCTCACAGTGTTTCCTGCAGAAATTTTGTTTGGTTGGTCGGGAGAGGAAAAAATCCAGCTCTTGAATGAAATGTTAAAATATTGAAATGGATGTTGCTGGAGTGTAATGAGAGGCGCCGACAGCGCGAGAAATAAAGACTTTAATTTAAGCACTTTCAGAGCAGCTCCGTATGTTTTCCAGGACTCACTATTCAAATGATAATTTGTCACAGGACTGCTATGCAAAATCAGTGAAGTTATTTCCATCCACGATAACCTGTGATTCACTCTAAATATCTGTCATAAAACTCCCAGTCCAATCCACTAAGCTCAAAAGCCACCACAAAACCTTCAGCATCCCCTGCTATGTGAAATATGTGACAAAAAAAATCCATGGCAGGACCTGCGGTTGGACTGTCAGGTTGGTAGATTATGTATGTTATTGCCATATCTGTAACGTTCAGTGGTTTGTATGATCTAAGCCCTCTATGTTCTGATCTCTCTCTCTCTCTCTCTCTCTCTCTACTTTCTGATTTTGGCACACCTGGGGAATCATTGCGCTCGTCCTTCAGCCCCACACCACAAACCTTTACCTACTTTTTATCGACCAGCTTGGCCAGCCGCGCTCTGCCCCCAAACGTGGGCTTTTATGTCTGAAACCGTCTCACCATTCGGCCAGTAGTCATGCTCTCTCATTCCTTAGGGTGTGTGAAGGGATATTTATATCCAAGTCGTTAGCTGCATGTAAAAGATGACCCGCGGTACTGCTGGTGTGTAGTATACACTCAAGGAACTTGCTTTGGAATGAGAGCCTTTTGCGTTGTGGGGTACCCTACATCTTCCTAAAGAGTTTTAGTATGAAATCTTGGCTACAGTGTGACTGCTCTTCCATTGATTGTATTCTCTGTTTGAGAGGCTCCTTGGATGAGTTTTGTCTTAAAAGCATCTGACTTTTTCAGATGGCAGGATGGAAAGGACTCTTTCGATGCACTCATTAACCTCACTTTTAAGTGAGGTTGGCTAATGGGAGTGAACCTTAATGCAGCTACAAGAGAGATTCTGTCAATGTTTTTGAAAGGAAAAAAAATGCCACCAGTAAAATAGTTAATGTTTGCCTGGTTAAATTAGTAGTCCATGCCTGGCGGATGGACCACTCCATGCCAGCTATTCTCGTCATGTCTATGTGCACGATCTTGTAAGAATGTGGTTTAACTAGTCAGCTGGTGTAAAGGAAGGGGCCAGGTAAATAGTGAAGCTATTTATAAATATAATATTTATGAATAAATAGTGAAGCTTTGCATTAAATCCAGAAAGGAGTATGACCCTCCTTACCTGTTCTGGATTGGACAACATCGTCTGGGACGGTATCATCAACCACTGTTGCTGCTCCTCCTCATCCCTGATGAAGAGCCTGGCAGACTCCCTTAATGAAGGCCAAAGGGGTTTGAGCTGAATTGGGACTCTTAATAAGAGAAAAGTATGTCTGTCCTTTTGTGCTCAGTGAATATGTCTGTCCCATTTTAACGTCTGAATTTCACTTCAATTCCATTCCTCTGAATTCATATAACCTTGCTGAGGAAGAGGGAGGTAGGGAGGGTGAGAGAGAGGGAGAGAGAGGGAGAGAGAGGGGGAGAGAGGGAGGGAGAGAGAGAGAGAGAGAGAGAGCAAGCACATGGACAGCTATAGATGAGGAGATGCTGAGTCTGTTGTTCTGCTATATGTGCAGTAAAACACATACATATCACCTGATACCTGTCTGCTGTGGGGGGTGG
Source organism: Albula glossodonta (assembly GCA_019788955.1). Lineage (NCBI taxonomy): Eukaryota > Metazoa > Chordata > Actinopteri > Albuliformes > Albulidae > Albula > Albula glossodonta. Next base: position 67,203 of record JAFBMS010000378.1, read on the forward strand.
CAGGCTCTTGGTTGCCAGGTCAGTGTGTAGGCGCACACACACACACACACACACAGCCTCTCACTGTGTGTGTGTTTAATGAACACTAATGAATAATACAGTTTACTGCCTCTGGCAAAGCTCTCAGTATTCAAAGCCTGTCAGAATTTCCCAGTTGTTTTTTCTCCTCCTTTTATCATGATAATTTAGTGGGGGGGTGGGGGGGGGGGGTACCGACATAGTTTGTCTCATTTAGGTGCATGGTGGAGTATTGTTATCCATTTTAAAAAGCACTCGAGTTGTGCTGAAATTGGGTTGTGTTTGGACCTTGCTGTAAGAAGGCCTGTCTTTACTTGAGTGGAAGATGCAGTGGTGTGTTCTCTGGAGCTATGGTTGACTCATTTGAACCTGGACTGTGCCTGAGTGTTTTTTTTTTTTTTTTTGAATGAGGACTGGTGTGGTGTGGACTGGGGAATCTGATGCTTTTCAGTAATTTAAGTATACATCAAAAAATATATATATACACATCATTTATTCATCCCAGCTTGCAGTTTCGTTTCTTGTACGTTTTGGCAAATTTAGGTTGTTATTAAGTCTCAGCTGGCATTGAGCTGGGTTACGTTTCCACTTGACGGTAGCCCAATATGCATAGGAATTTGTTAATGGAAGTAACTGACCAACAGCCTGTTAGCAAAGCATATTCCTGCATGTTAGATGGACTTATCTCATCAGTGTCAACCTGATCAGGCTCATAGTATCTCATTTATCAGGTTTTGAGCCTGACAAATGAGGCAAATTAATTCTTAACACAATTAAATCCTATTGGGCTTCCAGCACTGTCTGCTTCAAGCAAGACACTCAATTAAAACCCAAGCGCTTTGACCACAGTGTAAGGCCGCAAGTCAAGCTGTGTTGATCGACGTTGAAAGGATGTGTTAATTTTGTACTTTCACGTCACTTTTAATCAAGTGAGAAGAGAGTCATGTTCCTTTTACCATTTCGTCCTCCGGTGCAAGGGTTTGTTGATATATTTAAATTCTCATTTCATTTCGTTTTATCCGCTTAGTGTCCAGTCCTACATTCCTGCAGTGAGTGGAGGTCTTCTGTAACGCAGCCGTGTATTGGACCCCAGGTTGTAGCTAGTGAGCTGTACCAGGATCACGCTTCTCCACATCCATTCTAGTCAATGTGATAGACCTGGTAACTCTCAGATGGCCAATGCTTCATTACCAATCGCATGAGTAAGTGAATGAGAGTCCTAAGTATATGACATCATCACGGGTTACAGTTTTATAGCTTTTTTTCACGATGGCCAAAGCGCTTTGCACCGGTGTTGCGGGAGGATGGACTAACCTCAACCAGCAGCAATGTGCCGCGCACAGGTGGGGGAAGCGCAGTGGCCATTTTGTTCCAGAGTGCTCAGCATGCATTGGGCCGATGTTGGGGGATTATTGGCTGGCAAGATGGAGGCTGGACTTTTACCGGAATGCTGGGGATCCCCCTAGTCTTAGTGATAAATGCCATCGCCATAGTAATAAAATATAAAACAGAGCCAAAACCAAGGCTCAGTGGTCTCAACCAAAAGACACAGTGCAGCAGGGCCCCTGTCACCATGCTGGGGAATTTTGGTTTCTTTTTTTGCAGTTATTAAAACAGAAACAATTAGACTGTGAGAAGCAGCTGAGTATTATGAAAAAATAGGTGACAAATATGCCATGCTTCCATGAAGAGGTCTCAGAGAATCTGAGCAGAGTCTAAGCTACCTTGCCTCCTGCTACAGCAAGTGCTGCTTCCAGACGACTAGGCGAGAGAGTGTTTTGAGGTCTCTCTCTCGAGATCCCACCGTCTGGATTGTGAGACTTAAGTAGTATGTGAAACAGCTGGGGATGTGAACAAGTGTGACAAGCCAGTGACTACATTTCCTCGTGCTTGGTGACCTTACTGTAAATCCATAAAGGAGGTGAAGTGTCGCTAGGGTAAAAATAGCTTTTGAAGCATCTGCACCTCCAATGTAAGATTACAGTGGATATGTTTATCAGATCAGACGGTGGTGCACATTAGGCTGCCGGCTGAAGCCCCAGTTCAGGAGAGGCGGCTGTGGAATCAGATACACTGAGCTCAGCTTCTGGTGGGGCTGGGTTTGTTGAAGTCTCACTGAAAAAATAGAGAAATTTTCCTCCTTTTTGGGAGGAATGGGTATGTCTCATGGCACTGTCCCAGTGTCATAAAGCAGGGATCCCGACTTTTGATCCAGGAGAGCTGCAGCACCTGCAGGTTTTTGTCGTTTCCTTAATTATGCAAACGAGTGCTGGAACCCACCAATAAACCGGCGACTTCGCCAGCCCTGCAGTACTGTGAGGTTGTGCACCCCTAGTGTCTAAAACATGAACTGCTGTGGTACTAGCTCAGTAGTGTGGAGATACCTGCAGTCCGCTCAGCTAGGGGAAGATGCAGAGTTTTTGTAGGCCATCAGGAAAATTGTGGAGAAACTCCAGCTCAAAGAAGCTACAGAATGAAGTACACATTTACTGTTTTTATAGTTTACCGGGCAAATTTTCAAACTCATGTTAGATTGTTAGATTCCAGAAATGCACTTCAGGAACAAAAGTGGTGAAGCCACATGGCTAATGCATTGTGTATCTCTAATTCTTTTTAAACTTAAACTTACTGAATTAATCAGAAAATTAATAAATGTCTTCAGATGAACAGATCTTACCATTTGCTCACTACTATTAAATAAGCATGTTTATTTGAAAGTCTTGATTTTATCAGCAATAGAATTGCCAGGGTGTTCTCAGAATAGTTTCGTTTTAGTCATTTAGCAAATTCTTTTAAATCAGAGTGACTTACAGGAAGTGCATTTGTTCATTAGAATTGCTATAGTTCTTCTGTGAGAATAGTGGCCCAACATTAAGTTCAGGATGCGTGCACGTGTCTGTGTGTCTGTGTGTGTGTGTGTGTGTGTGTGCACGCACACGCTCCAGTGTTGTATGAGTTACTCGTGCCATTTTGAAAGATGAGCAGCCATAAACCTGCTAAAGATGTGTGCAGTAGGTTTTTCCCAGGAGAGATGGGGAGAGAGTGGTGCTTTTGACGAGCGTTAGCGTTAATACGTAGGGACTGCTGCTGCGCATGATTCCATGCTATGTCGATCTAGCAGACAGAGTATCGCAGGAGCCGTCCCACCGGGGAACACAGCGCATCAGGACCGTCTTCCTGATGTCTCCTGAAGTTTAGGCGCTGAAAGGTGCTGAGAATCCAAGCCAAGCTCCCAGCTTTAAAGAGTGGAGACCCAGCGGGTGCTCCTCATTAGCTGGTTAACTGCAGGGCTTAGGGGCCTCTGGGGCCTGTGCTAAGCGCAGGCTAGCTTGTTTAAAGTGGGATTGAGGACGGAGCACACTGGCTGTCTGGCCAAGGGCGTTGATTTCATCTTCCATTCTGTACCCAGGCTGTTTGACTGAACCTCCTCATGTTCCGCTCTCTGCCACAGAGAGAAACTGCCTCTCACACTCTGCCTTCATGTAGGAGGGGAGCCCAGGAGCTTGCAGTGTGGGGCCCTGGAAAGCTTCGTGATCCGTTCTCTTAACCTCCCTGCTAGGTGTGTTAAACATGGCTAAAAGTTTTTTTTTTTTTTTAATATAACTCAGAGGTTGCAGGTTTAATTCCCAGGTGTGGGACCTTGCCTTTTTACCTTCGAGCAAGGTGCTAAAACAGAACTGCTTCAGTAAATACGCAGGAGTATAAATGGATTGTGAGCTAAAAATACCTGCCACTCGGGATAAGAGCATCTGATAAATTGTAAGTGTTGGTACCTTTATGGTTCATAGTGTAATAATGGCTATGCCGCCAGTAGCACCCAGGAAGTGCCATTGTAAGGGAAATCTCCACCAGTCACAGCTGCTGTTACTCTGACGGTTCCAGACCAGCTTCTGGGTGTGTTTACTAACTGCTAATTGCTACATACTGTTACCTGAAGTATGAGGGATTCAGTCTTCTCACCTTTATTTTGTACAGGTGAACTCCTAGGAGCCACAAGATTCCACATTGGCTAGAATGGCAATGTTGTATGTGAAAGCACCCTCAGCTCGGTGTCCAAAAAAAACACCCTTTTTGTTGGATGCGTGTGTGCGTGCGGGAGCTTCAGTGTGTGACCCATTTTGTACAATCTTTCAAAATTTCCTCTCTAAAATCTCCACTTACGTTTTGAACCACCCCTGTGAAGTAAGTGTTTTCCTTTGATAGTTGTGACACAGGAAAAGCAAATGGGGAAGTTTTTCTTTGCTGTTTTATCTGAAAAGTCTTTGTGCCTCACAATTCACAAAGCTCTGCATTGTTTTGTATGTTACATTGATGGATTTTTTTTTCTTTGTATTGTGCCATAATCATAAATCACAAAGTGAAGTACCTGAAACTCCAGAGCCAGATTCTCCAGCCATCACCGATGTCAACATCCTTTCACGACTGTAAAAATAAAATAGGATTCCATTTACCATGCCTCTTCTTTAATCTGTAGTTTGTTCCCTTGCCATATTTTTAAGTCTCCTTTCACAGCAGAATCAAATAGCTTCTGCAAAGTTAATCCTTGTCATTAAACCGATTCTATCTTTGCTCAAATATGTTTGAAGCTGAAATGAATCAAATTTTGAATCAATAGCAGGAGTGTGAATGGTATGTGAGCTAAAGGGAAATGTGACAGTCGGAGAATGAGAGGATGGGGCTGCAGAGTTGAGATTAGATTAACGTGCGCCTTTGATTTCTCTTTATTTATCGCCTGTGATGGGCCACGTTTGATGTGTGTGGAGAGAAGGGGATCACTGCATAGGATGTGCTTTTGGGTTCAGGGATCCAAAACAGACACATCTTTTGTTCCGTGTTTTATTTATGGTTGAGGGGAATGACCTGTTCTTTTAGTTTTTAAATTCTGTAGGGAAAACCAGCTCTGTGGATGTGCAGATTCGGCATATCCAATGGATTAACAGTTTAAAGGTTAGATCCTGACTCTCTGTGGTATTTAAAAAGCCCCCTTTTTTTAAAGAGTACAGCTATTAACACCGGTGTCCCGGTCAAATTCACATAAAAACTGGCTGTCTGCATCTGGCCTTCTTATCACCTCTTCATATCTGATTGGATACACAGCCCCCCCCCCCCCCCCCTCTCCCCCCCCATTGATTCCCTGGGATGTGCCTGTAAATGATAAATGAGTTCTCAGTTGACCTGCCTAGTTATATAAAGGGAAAATAAAGATAAATATAATTAAGAACAAAAATAGTCTTTTGGCACCTCTGTTGCTTTGCCAGCTTCCACTGGCTGTTTATCACGTCCAGCATGTTTTCGCTTCTGTTTGATGCTCGTAGGAAATTAAAAAGCGTTCACACCAGCCACCTCTGGCGCAGCCCATCTGTAGCTCCTAATAGGTGCTAATTATTCTGCTCCGTTAGCATTAGCTGAACGTGCTTAGAGGGGAGGAGGGGAAAAAAATGGTAAAAAATAGGGCTGATCAAGGAATTGCCCAAATCCTCTTATAGGCTAAAGCCTTTTCCCCAAATATTAGGCCTGGCTCATGAACATGGCTAATAACTGCATTCTCATATGAGAATATCTCCACCATGTAAATCCTTCATATACTGTATTTGTAGTGAGAGGGAGGGAGCGGCCCTCTCTTGCAGCCTGGTTGAGAATGTAGGTCAAGCTTGAGAGGGAGAAACTCAAAAAACAGAAACGCGTCCCGCTCCCACGTTCAGGTTCGTGATTGCGTCGGAGAACCTAGGCAATAACATGTTCCCTAATGGCGGAGGCGAGATGTGTTTTTCCGTGGCGGAGGACGGGCTGCAGAGCAGAAAAGGGCACGGAGGTCAGCGGATAACTGTGCTTTACTCAGGGAGACAGCCTCGCTCTGAAATTCACACAGCAGATGGTGAACACTGAAGAGTAAAATCATTTCTAAAATGTCATTTATTGGAAGAGAGTGACTCGAATGCTGAGGACACATTCCGCCTAACCGAGCTGCTGCACTTTTTTCTCTAACTTTGAGAAGCTGTTGAAGTGAGAGCGTGTTTTTAATTAGTCTCACACAGCTTGCATTTCACATTTACATTTATTCTTCTAGCAGACTCTGTTATCCTGAGAGGTATATATGACTGCATACAAAGTTTTTTAGACAGGTAGCAATGAAACCATGTTATGCAGCCCATGTGCTAGTGTTATACATGAAATTCTCTTATAGAATGCATACTGCGTTCACAGATTGAACAGTAACAGAATTGGCTGGCCCAATACAGATGGGAGAAAAGTGCTTTATGACATCACAATCGGGTGGTTCTGTAATATGTTACCTGGGCCTGACTGAGCGAACCAGCCATTTTGTATTACTGACTCACCAATCCACTGGTTCCCTGGGTAAAATATCAGCGCCATATGATGGCAATACCAACAACTGCAAGTAACAAACCATTGTGTTCCCACGGGGAACTGTCCCCTGGTTAGTCTAATCAACTGTAGGTCACATTGGATAGAAGCATCCGCTAAATAAGTGTAATATAGTGCTGCTTTTTCTCATATTATCTCTCTCTCTCTCTCTCTCTCTCCCTCCTTCCAGAGTGGGCCCACCCTTCGTACTGACCTCCTCCGTTGAGGTGGGCTAAAATGAGTATTACCAGTGATGAAGTTAACTTCTTGGTTTACCGATATCTCCAGGAATCAGGTAAGATCCCCTCGTGTTTTCCGTCGACAGCGTTTCTCAGCATGTGTGTGAAGCTGTCTGAACCAGACTGCGCCGGTGTGCTTTTAGCTCATGCGTTGTGCATTTAGGATCATCCCTCGGTCTTTGGTTGAGGAAATGTGATGATAATTTTGGGAAAGGACTACCCGGCGCCACTGCTCATAATGAGCCTCTCTGGTCAATGCCGACAGTTAACAGAATTTTTTATTAATGTGCACTATGCTTGTCAAATTAAATTATAACTGAAAAAAGAAAGCAACTTCATTGTAGTTGAACACTAAATGCAGTTAAATTAGACTGAATAAATTGATCAGCCATGCAAAATTATTACTCTAAGATAATTTTGCATGTCTCTTGTGAATCATTATTTAACCACATGAAAAATGTAAAGATGTAACTGAATACACTGTTTACTTGTTGCGCTGACGAGTGATCATGACTCACTGATGTTATTGTTGGGTTTTGTAGTGCCCTGTAGTGGTCAGGAGAGGTTCAGTATGACGCTGCCTCTCTCGGCTTTAGTCAGAAGTGGAGAGCTTAGTGTGATAGTGTGTGCCTGGCTGTGTGGGTCAGAGTGCTGCTGTATCAGTAAGTCACACAGTAAAGCGCAGGAGTGGAGAGCAGGTGCAGCCCACATACTGAGAAAAGCTGCAGCACAGGTAGCCCTCTGATCCCATGCGCCAGTTTCCCATGTGTGAATACAGCATCCCTGATGGTGTTTTAGGTACAGTGTGCACTTGGGTACAGAACACTTGTCTCACTTGTCAGGCTACGCTGCAGTGTATCTGTTCTGTTCCACCCCTGCCCTTAACCAGCTGATTTCACTGATCAGCTCTCCTACCTGGATGAAGAGCTGTGGTGATCAGAATCAGGTGGTTTTGGCGCAGGGCGGGGGGGGGGGGGGGGGGGAGACTGTGGTATTTATGTGAAGATGAGGAGGAGGGGTCCATCTCTGATTACGCCAGTATTGTCCTCCCGTGTCGCTCCAGGTTTCTCCCACTCAGCCTTTACCTTCGGTATTGAGAGCCACATCAGCCAGTCCAACATCAATGGAACACTAGTGCCCCCTGCTGCCCTTATCTCCATCCTGCAGAAGGGGCTGCAGTACGTGGAGGCGGAGATCAGCATCAATGAGGTAAGCAGTGGGGGGAGGGGCTTAGGCCATTGGGTGGTGGGGGTGGGGTTGGGGGAGGGCTGTGCCCGCAGGGGGGAGCAGAAACTGCCCCGCTGTTCACCGCGGGAGCGTCAGCAGATCTACATGCCTCCCCCCCAGGGCAAATTCCAAACCCAGAGCACAGAAGCAAAGATGAGAACAGAAAATATGGTGCACTTCACAGGAGACTTCAAGAGGCCTCACCAAGCTTATCTGTGTCTTTGAGATGACATTTACTTTACAGCCATTTAACAGATTAATTTATTCATAGCAACACCATTTACACATAATACATGTATTCAGCCGGGTGTATTTACTGAAACAATTCAGCTGACGTGCCATGGAAATGAACCTACAATCTCTTCGATTCAAGCTTAGCCCCCTGGCCATTATACTACACTGTGAGGCAGTGAATTTGACTGGGTAACTAATTCTGCTGGGCACTGTTGCGAAGCTTAGGACACGCAGGATCTAGCTTCCCTTGCCAGACTCCAAGCTCAGAGGCAGAACTTTCTCTGATTGGTGCTCTGTAACAAATCATCGTCATCACCTATCTTTTCATGTCCAACCAAATCCACCCTCAGGAATCTGAGGGAACCAATGGGCTTGCAGGCTGCCTATGCCTAAAAAAATTCACTGATTTCCAGATTAGAAATTGACCATCTGGAGTCAACATCACACAACATTACCCCTGATAATACCCTCCATAGTGTGTCATGACTTTTGGTATTAAAAGCTTATCTGTGGCTCAGTTTAGTGCTGTAGTGTAATATGTGAGACCCTGTGAGCTGTGATAATTGCCCTCGATGGTAGCACACCAGCAGTTAACAGTATTCAAACTGTTTTAATAAAGTGCAAAAAGCAAAACAAAACTCGCATAGATGTTCAAATCTTGAGTTTTGGTTGTGTAGTCAGGGGTTATGAAATGGGGCTGCATGTTAAAGACCCTCCAATGGTGATTGGTGGATATTATTTGCTGGGTAATACCCACATTGAACCAAAAAAGTATCCACCAATCACTGGCTGGATTGTTCTGTTGTTTTTTTACCAACATAGTCTGTAATTGGTGAAGCCATCATACTCTCGGTGTGTTCTGAGAGTGTGTTACAGGTATGTTTTACATGTAAAAGGTGTGAATGTGTGTAGGTCATGTCCTTTCCCCTTGGTGTGTTGAAGTCCAGGTGTGAGTGGTGCTGGATGCTCTGTCTTCTTCGCTTTATGTTGAAGTATCTCCTCCCCCCCTCGTCCCCGCAGGACGGCACAGTGTTTGACGGGCGGCCGATCGAGTCGCTGTCGCTGATCGATGCAGTGATGCCGGACGTGGTGCAGACCCGCCAGCAAGCCTTGCGGGAGAAGCTGGCGCAGCAGCAGGCCGCCGGCGCCTTGGCAACCGCCGCTGCTGTGGGCACAGGGCAGCAGAACACGCCAAAGAATGGGGAGACCCCCTTGAACGGGGAGGAGAACGGGCCGCACAGCATGAGTAAGGCCAGAACCCGCTCATTTCTCCCTCCCAGGGGCTATAGCTCTGTCCAGCCTCCAGGGGTGGGCTTAGCCAATCGACAAACGGTCACTTACAACTACTGACCAATCAGCTGTCAGGGCTGCTTCAGTTAACCTCACCCACCATCAGAAATCAGCCAATAGCAGAAATCCTCAGCTATAAAAGCAAATAGATTTCCAGACACTGCTGGAGTGCGGAGTCGAGACTGGCACAGAGTGCAGACGCTTCACTAAACTTCAGATGTTTTAACTATTTTGTTAAATTTAGTGCAGGCGTCATGTAAAGTGAGTCATGTATATAGACATAGTAAGTATGTATGTAGACTGAGTTCATAGAAGCATAATTTTGCATTAAATTCCTGAGGTATGTTTAGCTGTTTGTGATTTCACTGGTTTGCCTGTGAATCATTCATCTTTGTCTTCAGGTCATCAGGTATTATGTGCAGATTGTCTGCCAGGTGTCATTTTTGAATATTGATTTGACATTGAAGACAAATGCTCCATCTTTTAAAGTATTCTTGTTATGGCTTCTGTAGTGTAAGTGTGAAAACCCAAAGCAATAGGTCAGAGATTGAGGTGTTTGATAGCAGTTTTAAGCACTTCGAGGAAGAGTGTTTAAGTGGTTGGTTTTTAAAGTAAACGTTAGTTGCACTCTTTTTGGGGTCTTAACACGACCCAACTCAGTCAGGAACATGTAGTAGGTGCATATGAACCTTTTTTATATTTTAAGAACATGCTTTCAGACACAACCAGGGTGATTCAAATGCCACTGTCATCTCCCTCGTTTCCATAGAGATTGGAGGTGACAACTTTTGCTTTCTGGTTCATAAACATTGGTTACCATGGAAGAGCATAGCTGTGACCTCCTAGTTCACAGAAAAGTCCACCTCGTGTTTACATTAGAATGCAATCAAGGTGATTTATGAAATTAAATCACAAAGCCTAAAATACGATCGGGTACAGGCTATGGCCAGAAATCTGCATTGGCAATTGTAAGGTTAGAGAAGCCAATTACATCATTGGTCTCTTCAGCTCTCTTGTGGCCCCTGCTGGCCAGCTGGGAAACATCAACTGCATGACAAGTGTATGCTAACTTTCTGTTCCTCCTGACAGTGTAGACCACATTGATTGGTGAAGCATCTGCAGTGTATTAAGAGGAGAGGACCTGTCACAGAGAGAACTGGAGTCACAAAAAGACACCTAGGGAAAAAAGTTGCTATCAAGCACATTTCTTAATTATGCCTGTCATTAACAATTCACCATTTTGCCTACTTTTACTGAGCACTCTTGTATTCCTATATGAAATATTTTGTGAGTGGTGTAGTGTGAAGTTGAACCAGCATTGGTGTGTGTGACTAATTGGCTAATTAAGCCAAAGGAAATGAAAACCTGTTTTTATTTTTCTTATGAGCCAGTAGAACATCACACACTTCAACTGTCATTTGCAATTAACATAACTGCTGCAGAACGTGTTTTAAAACTGGCTGTTCCTGCTGTTTTCAAATGTTATTTGGATGCACAATTTTTATGATTGGATCACTGCACCTCTGTACATAAATCTGCCTTAGCGCAGGAACCATGTGAAAGCGTTATCGTTATAGCCCACCTGGAATGCTTTGTTGATTTCCTGTAATTCAACTGTCAAATTTGCATTCAGGGTTTTTACTGGTTGTGGTTAACTGCTCGTTAATGTACTGTGAAGAATCAAGGCAAATATTTGCTGTCTCCATGGCCATTATGATTAGTCTGCTGAGTTTTATGAATCCAGAGTGGTACAGTCACATGTATAATATCGGATTACAAAATGCTGCTGGCAGGTTCTCAGGGTAGCTAGCAATGGGGAGGGGGGGGGAACTGCAGATTTTTGGGTGAAGAAAGTTGTGTTCGATGACCAAATGAGAAGCGTTGTTTTTCTTTTTTATGAATGGCTCCAGTGTATGTGGGTATTTGTGAGTGTCTTCTGTTTGTGGACAGATACACAGTCCGGGTCTCCCTGTCAATGAAATGACAGTGAATGGGCCCTTTCGCTCTGACAATCCTAATGCTTCGCTAAAAAGCAGATGGACAGCAGTATTTGTGACGCTCCAACGAACCTAGAATTAATGGCAGTAATTTATCTTAAGCGGCATAAATCAAAGCCATTTAAAGGTAATTCCAGGCCATCCGATATCCCTGGGCCTGGTCTATGGTGCATTTGAGGATGGCTGACTCCTTGCCTGGGAATAAAGCGCTTGATTTTTTGATTGTTGTGGAAGAGGAGCTCAGATCAGGACGGAAGGAGGTTTGATGGAGGGGTGGGGGCAGGGGTTGGTGTGGGGGTCAGGCCTTTGAGTGACAGGGTGGCAGGAGGAGGGAGAGGGCAGCGCTAATGAGGGACGGGTCCTCTGTTGGCAGATAACCACACGGAGGCCATGGAGATCGATGGGGACATGGAGATCCCTGCCAGCAAGGCCACGGTGCTGAGAGGGCATGAGTCCGAGGTCTTCATCTGTGCCTGGAACCCAGTCAGCGACCTGCTGGCATCTGGGTGAGTATGAGTGCGCGTGCGTGTGTGTGAGTGACTGTGTGTTTGAGTGACTGTGTGTTTGAGTGACTGTGTGTTTGAGTGACTGTGTGTTTGAGTGACTGTGTGTGTGAGTGACTGTGTGTTTGAGTGACTGTGTGTGTGAGTGACTGTGTGTGTGAGTGACTGTGTGTTTGAGTGACTGTGTGTTTGAGTGACTGTGTGTGTGAGTGACTGTGTGTGTGAGTGACTGTGTGTGCGAGTGTGTGTGTGCGAGTGTGTGTGTGCGAGTGTGTGTGTGCGTGTGCGTGTGCGCGTGTGCATGTGTGCCTTTGTGTCTCCACAGGTGGTCAGTCAGACTTCCTTGCAGTGATCAGAGGAAAAGTCAACAACCCAAAAAATAGTTGTCTCTAAGTTGCATGATTTGAATTTTATTTGTCAGTGTTTGTTGTATATTACTTGTTGTATTTGATTGTCAGTGATAATTTGTCAAAGTTATAGGCAAGCACTGAAGTGGCGCTGTAAATTCAGGCAGTACTGGTAGGGGATACGCAGAACTGAATGGCTCATTCTGCTGTGTGCTGTCTCTCAGCTCCGGCGACTCCACCGCGCGGATATGGAACCTGAACGAGAGCGGAAACAGCGGCTCCACCCAGCTGGTGCTCAGGCACTGCATCCGCGAGGGGGGCCAGGATGTCCCCAGCAACAAGGACGTCACCTCCCTTGACTGGAACGTACGTGCTAAAGGGATGCTAATCCCATCGTAGTGGTCTCCACCTGCATATAACTGCTGGTGTATTCTATGACCAATGATTCCACCATGCTCTTGTTTGCTTTTATTCCTTTTTTTGTTTAGTATTTGTCCTTTATCCTTTCCCCAGTTTGTCAGGTCATACCCCAAGGCTCAGTTCTTGGTCCGTTTCTGTTTTCGCTTGCGTTCTTTGTCTCGTTGTGTCCAGTGGTTTCCACTCCTGATCTTGAGCTCAGCAGAGATCAACCGCCTCCCATTGTTTTTTTTTGCCTCCAGATTCCTTTGTTATTCTTTACTGTTTAAAACAATTTTTAGTCTTGCAACGCACTTTTTCTTTTTGCTTCACATTTCTGTTTGACTCCCACTTCATGCAGTATCTTTTAGAATTAATCTTGTTTCTTGTCCAGGGCTTTGGTCATTTCTTGCCCCGATTCCTGCAGTTCTTTATCTCCTTGTTTTAAACTTTGCTATATTTAACTGATATAGTTAAATCCCAGACACTGACTTTGCCTGTGGTCTTAATGTTCTCACACTGCTATCTCAGTCTCCTCATTAGTGATTGAAAGCATTTGTTCTTTGCTTTCTGCTCCTCTGTGCCTTTACGTTCCCTCCCTCTTTCTTTCTCCTCTCTCAGTTCTTTATCTTTTCCCCAGTGGTAAAATAAGCTGCCTGCCAAAAATGTTGTTCTTATTCGTTGAGTCCTTTAGATGGTCTGTTTTAGAATATACTGTATTAGCGTCACATTTTCCTTTCTCTCTAATTGCTCAAATGTTTTTGCTTCACTTTGATGGCATAGCTACATACTGACTCATTATATTTGGATCTGGCAGGGATGGCTGCCATTTAAATCAGCTGTGTTCAATTATTTTTATTATTAGTTGTATTTGTATCGTAACATGATATGATGTGTTTAATATTTTGAAATTGCAGCATTAGTTTGATATTACACAGCAATTTCCATGTATGATATCCATGCATAGAGAGAGATTATCAAGTGACTGTTGTAATAAATATAATTTTTACTTTTATTTTGTGGACAGAGTGACGGGACGCTCCTAGCCACTGGATCATATGATGGCTTTGCCAGGATATGGACAAAAGACGGTATTCAGATTTCATCTCCACTAGCCTTGCTTGCGTAACCACCTTCCTTTTTATCATTCTCTCATTGGCTGGCTTGGGCATGGTGCTAGCCGGGAGACTGATTGGTCTCAGTCATAATGCATGTATCTATAGTATTGACAAGAGGGGGAGAAAGCAGCTCTGATTTCATTATGGCGGTTTTTTTCTCATGCAGGAAATCTGGCCAGCACACTAGGGCAACATAAAGGGCCGATATTCGCACTCAAGTGGAATAAGAAAGGAAACTCCATCCTCAGCGCTGGAGTGGATAAGGTTTGTGCCATCGGTTTTACTTACGAACACTACTTACGGGATAGCTGCCACTCCAAAGCAAATGAGTATCCTGAAAACTGGAATATTAATTTCAGTAAATCTCTAAACTCAGTAAATGTTACCCAGTTGCAGCCACCTGATCTACACCCCCATAGTGAAATCAGTGCCCTAATCATACAATCTCTCTGCAGACGACAATCATCTGGGACTCACACACCGGCGAGGCCAAGCAGCAGTTCCCCTTCCACTCAGGTAGGTGGCAGCAGCGGCCCTGCTCCCCAGCTGGCTCACTGCAGCATGTCTGTCACAGTAACCTGCTTAACAGAAGAAAAAGTCCTTTCTGCCAGAAGTGACCACAGCATCTGTAACATTATCATACTCCATTGTGATTCCACCTCTTCCCATTGGCTGTTACATGTCCTGTCATTCTCTATTGGCTGTCACAATTCACTGAATCTCTCTCCTTATACCACTCGCAAAAATAAACCATCTTTAGATTGTCTGGGTAACCATATCAGCATTATTGGAATGATGGTGGTTTTTTTTTTATTTCTTATTACTTTTCAAATGTGTTCCTTTTAATGTTAAAATGGTTGTGAAGTACAATTTAAATATATGAAAGGTTTGACCTGTGTAAATAGTCCACTGCCCACTCCAAAATCATTCAGAGATTGGCAATTCCCAAAGTGTCTTAATGAGATGACATACCCAAACCATGTGAGAAATGTGCTCTTTACTGTCTTGTTTACAATGCCAGTGTACATATGACTCTCATAAAGCAATCCATGCTGGGGTGAATTATTCATTTAATTGAATGTATTTCTATTCCTCAGCTGTGTTTTTTCAGATGTGCCTTTTATCTTTCTGTGCAATGAATGAAGAAGATTCAATTCAAGCTTCATTCAGTCCTAACCTCTTGTCGCTGGTGTGCAGGCAACATGATTTATTTAACTAACTATTCCCTTACTTTTAAATGAACAAATAAAGATTAATCATTTGTGACCTTAGAAGTCTTGGGCTGTATCTGGCCAGTTTGTCAGAAAATAGTTTTTAAACATGGAAATACTCTCATGTCATTGCACCTCATAACATATTTAAGTGAAGTTAATGTTTTAACCACGCTGAAACTAACACTGATACAGCATACAACTCAATGCAGTTCTATGGGATTTAGGTTTAATGCTCAAATGTCTTATCTCAAAATGGCATAATTTGGAGATAGAATGTTATATTTCTGTTATTTCAAATGTGTATTATGTTTAGCCATTTAGCAGATTCTTTTACCCAGTGACTTAAATCACTAACACGCTAGTCCGTTAAACAGGTGGAGCAGTTAAGGTGAACTGTGTATTTAGCTGTACCCTACCTGTCTGTACCTGGGAGTTGAACCTGCAGCCCCTTTGAGTTGTGAGCAGTGCATGTATGTGAGCGCTGCCCTGTGTTTGCCTCCCCCCAGCGCCCGCCCTGGATGTGGACTGGCAGAATAACACCACCTTCGCCTCCTGCAGCACTGACATGTGCATCCACGTGTGCCGTCTGGGTAGCGACCGGCCACTCAAGACCTTCCAGGGCCACACGGTACTCAGCCATTTACACCTGCCTAAGGCCTGGCACTCTCCTCTGAGGAGTGTGTGTGTGTGTGTGTGTGCGCGCGTGTGTTTGTGTGTGTGCGCGCTCACTGTCACCCAAGCACACTTCCCCAAAGCAACACCTACACCTCCAAACACACACATTCACACACATTCACATCCATGCCCTGGAGTATAACAAGGGAAAAAAAAAATAAAAACTAATCAGAAATCTGTATTTGCAGCCATCTGTATTTGCAGCCATCAAAAACATCCACCCACACTGAAATGCACGTAATGCTATAGTTGACTAAAGATGATGGTGAAGGTGGCGTCCTGGCTGACCTCCCTCTCTTTCAGAATGAGGTGAACGCCATCAAGTGGGACCCGTCAGGAATGCTGCTGGCCTCCTGCTCTGATGACATGTCCCTGAAGGTGAGCTTCCACAGATCCAACCACCAATCACAAGTCAGCTGCTGCTCTACACTGTGATTGGTTGAAATCAGAGAGACAGATGAAGAGCCGTAATGAGCTGAATGGCCTGTTGTTATGATTTGATAACACTGTTTTTATTGTGACATTGTTGTAACGTTGTTACAGTGTTGTTGTAATATTGTTGATATTGTTGAAATGATGTTGTAACATTGTTGGAATGTTGTTGTGACGTTGTTGGGATGTTTCAGATCTGGAGCATGAAGCAGGACTCCTGTGTGCATGACCTCCAGGCTCACAGTAAAGAGATCTACACCATCAAGTGGAGTCCGACCGGCCCAGCCACCAACAACCCCAACTCCAGTATCATGCTGGCCAGGTGAGGCAGTGCCCCCGTGTCTCTGGGGCAGCAGCGTTCGGCTTCACTGCTGAACAGTCTCTGCCTCTGTCAGCTTCCAAACGCAGCTTACATACCCGAGTCCTCCGCATTTTAGTTGGAGGCAGTTGAGGTCTGATTAGTGAGAAACATCAAGTTTGGATATTATGGCCGTCAGTGGTTAGATGTGACAGAGGCGTAGGCCTGGTGCGATAGGCTAACTAGAGTCAGTCTACACAGCATTAACTGGGCTCATCTTATCTTACCCTCTGCGCACATGTACCCAGAATGCTCTGCAGCAACACCAAACTGTCTCCAAAGGCACAAACTCCCTAAAGAGCTCTGGTAGCAATGACTGTGGCGGTAAAATCTGCCCTAATTTCTGCACCGAGGCTACGACAGCAGCCGAGCGAAGCCTGCGGGGTGCTGGTTGTTCTAATAATACCGTCTCAATTAAAACGTGTTAAGGAAAGGTGCAAGCGGCGAGATCATTAGCACTAGCGCATAGCGGCGTTTGTGGTGACAGATGCGTTCGCGCTCTTGCAACTGCGTCAACGGCGTGCTGTTCTCAGCTCGGTCCCGGGATTAGTGTCTCACACGAGCTTACCTCGATTCTCCGCTTTTATTTCTGGCCGTGTTGCTAGGCACTGGTTTTTGCGGTGCCTAATTTGGGCTTATTGATGGATTGAAGCTCAGGGCTCGGCAGTGATTTGATTGTGCGATGGCCTCTTTTTTTGGCGTGTGGTGCCGAAAGTTGCTGCACACAGCTACAAACTGATTAAGCCTCACAAGTTCAGATCCATTAGTGTGAGTCCGAGTAGCTTCTCTCTTTGATTTGATATATAACTACAGAGCTGTTTTTGGGTTTGCTCCTCTGACAAACCACCAGTGAATGAGTGCAAATTAAAGAGGGTGAGTGAAATGGTGAACTACCCCAGGCCTCCATGTCCTAGTCTAGGCACCAATCACAAGGTGTGTTCTGTTTTTTAAAAAAAAAAAAAAATAGATTAAGAAACATTTTAGAATGTTTTCTTCTGAATTTCTGTTAGCTACCAACCATATTTTAGAATGTCTGTTTTTAGCTGCGGAAGTCTCCCAAGATTTGCTGTCCCATCTTGAGAACACAGCCTAGAGACAGACGCACTCATTATGGAGGCAGCCATTTTGTTGATCACTGTTTTGATGTGGAATCTGTTGTCCTTGCCCAGTCTTGTCTTATTCTCGTGGTTTTGATCAGAACTGTGCCAGAAGACTTAACAAAGTTATCAAAGTACCCTGCCTGGAATGGAGGCCTGGGCATTGCTCTGAGCAGGGTCTAAATACTGCCAAAGATGTGTTATTGATTTTTGGACTGGCTAGTCTCACTTCAGGGTGATTTGATTGGTTGGTGTCACTCTGCTCTTATTAGATGGTGGTTTTGATTGGTTAGTGTTGTTCTGTGGTGATTTGTTGGTGGTTTTGATTGGTTGTTGTCGCGTTGTGGTCATTTAATAGTTGTTTTTATTGGTTAATGTCATTTAATGGTGATTTGATGGTGGATGTGATTGGTCGGTGTCATACCGCTGTGTTTAGATGGTGGTATTTGATTGGTTGGTGACTCTCCGATGCTGTGTCCCTGTCCATCAGTGCCTCCTTTGACTCGACGGTGCGTCTGTGGGACGTGGACCGGGGCGTGTGTATCCACACGCTCACCAAACACCAGGAGCCTGTGTACAGCGTGGCCTTCAGCCCCGACGGGAAGTACCTCGCCAGCGGCTCCTTCGACAAGTGCGTCCACATCTGGAACACCACGGTGAGGAATCAAAACGATAAACTTTATTAATACAGGAATCAGAGTGCAGTGAAGACTGAGCGCTTTCTGATTGGTTCAAAGAAGTCAGTGACTGACAGCTCATTGTAGCTCCACCCATTCACTCTCCTTCAATACACAGAGTGTTTTGTGTGAAAGTCCTCATCATCCTGTACTCATTGTTTCAGAGCGGAGCTTTGGTCCACAGCTACCGAGGCACGGGCGGGATTTTTGAGGTGTGCTGGAACAGCACGGGGGACAAAGTGGGGGCCAGTGCGTCTGACGGATCGGTGAGTCATCTAGGAGTCCTTAACCCCAGTTACCATGATTAAGAGTGAGCTCAGAACAACAGCCAGTGTAACTCAGTAATCACTTCTCTGCCTTTGGCTCTGACCAAGGGTGAATACAGTTGTGTAGGTTTTGGCATGTATACATGAAATGATAACATAAGGAGCCTTGAGGAGCTTCGAGGCGCTTTGCCTCTGGAGAGCGCTTCGAGGCGCTTTGCCCCTGGAGAGCAGGGCTCCCCCCTTACATTGCTCAGTAGGTTCAGGCCAATCTAGAGCCTGACATCTCTCCCCTCCAGCATTCTGTTTCCGTAAAGGATGCTGCAGCACATTAATTATAGAGCTGCAAATCTGAGAGCTTAATGTGTGGGAAAGAATGAGAAGCTCATGAAGGAATGGCATCTGTTTGGGTTTCATTTTAACAGTCTGTTCTGGCGCCCCCTAGGTGTGCGTTCTGGACCTGCGGAAATAGACTCCCGCTGCAGGTTCTCCAGGCGGACTGCGGAATGTTGGGCGAAAAGCCGTCTCTGCTCTCCTGTGACTGTCCCACACCCCGCTGCTTCGGAAACAGCACGACAAACCAGCAACCGTGTTCCCCTAGGCATGTGTCTGCCAGGGGGAGGTGCTGCAGAGCCACAGGACCCCCACACGGCCGTGCCAAAAAAACAACAACAACAAGAAAAATTTACAAAAAACATCCAAAATCCAGAAAACCAAAACCCAGAAACAGCCCCCTCTCCAGGATGTGGATGCCGGTTAAATTTGATTTATACACTGTCCTGACAGTGAGAGGCCAGACAGTAATGCCCTTTGTTTCTGATGGTCACTTCCTGTGTGTTGGCATGGTCATCCAGCCGAAGCAGGTCATCTGCCCGTCTGCTTTGGTCACTTCTACAAGCCGGCCGAACGGGAGCGACCTTGGCCTCCTGTCTGGCCCGTGGGCACACCTGTCCAGGTGCATGCACATGGGAATGACTGTCAAACGATAAACACTAGGGTTTGTTTTTTTTTGTTTTTTTTTGGGGTGGGGGGTGGGGGAGGGTAAAGGAAAAAAAAATTAAATAAAAAGTTAGTTTTCTATATACAAATCCTGAGTGTAAGCAGAGGGAGTGGAAAAGACTGCTACGCTGAGTGACATATTTAATGCTGCAGTGACGGGCTCCGAAGAGTACAGGTCTCATAATGGATACAATCTCTCTTCAGTGCAGAATTTGTTCCTGATGTAACTCCCAATGTCCTCTCTATTTTTCATTTTTTCAATCATATTGAATTGGACGTCAGAGTTGGATATAGCATGGTTATACGGTTCGATCTGTGGAAGTTAGGTGTACACATTCATTTATTAACATGAAGATCAACAAATAATCACAACTGCCAAGACTAACTTTTTTTTTTTTTTTTATTGAAGTTTTAATGAAATGTGTAATTCATATTAAAAACAAAAAACCTTTTTGTGGACATGAGTGCTCACACAAAAATAAGTGATTCATAATTATATATTCTCCCGTTTGGATGTAAATTTAATGAATGTAAAGATTTGTAAATTAGATACATATACACATTTATATACTGTGTATATATGTTTATATATACAGCACAGAACACACAAGACATCTTTTTAAGGCCTCAGACTTTCTGGTTTTCTTGCTTTTGTTTCCCCACACAGAGCTAAAATTGTTTTTTTTTTATTCAGTTTTTTTTTTTTTTAAAACATTTATTTTGTTTCAGTGTTCTGTTCTTATTCCTTAGATACTACACAGCAGTTTGGTAGTTAGCACCCCCTGGAGGGAACAGAAGGCAGGGCTTACACAAGCGGCCAATTAGAGTGCCTCTACAGTGCTAGCGGTGGTCCCCGCTAATCTGTCCACCTCAGGTTTTGATGGACATGTTTAAGGCTGATACACATTGGACAGCTGTCTAGCAGACCTGGAATTTCCTATCCTTTTGTACCTTTTTTAATAGGAACCCGGCTGGCTGGCTGGCTAGGTTTTCTACTGTAGAATTAGGAACCAGGCTAGTTGGCTGGTTAGCTGGTTGGATAGCTGGCTGGCCATTTTTCCCCTGTAGAATTGTGAACCAGGCTGGCTGGCTGGCTTATTCAGGTTCCTGGCATTTTTACCTTTTTTTGGACTGTTGCTGAGCCTTAGACTGGCACCACAGCACAGAAGCTGGTAGGAGTTCATCCTGACTGGAGTGTTACGAGTCACTAGGGAGGTAATGGAAAGGCCGCCGTTAGCATGGGAGTTTTCTCCCCATCTCATGCTAGCCTGGTTCCAGCACTGCAGCAGGAAAGTGACGGTTTGAGGTAACCTGAGATTCCTCAGATCTCCTGGAGGCAGGTAGAGATCTCACCTACCAGACATGATCAAACGATCAGCTGATTAGCTCCCCTGCTTGGGGGGGGGGGGGTTTTCTGAGACCCCCCCACCTCACCTTGGCCCATCCTCCCTCTGCTATGGTCATTCAGACACAGACACAATCCTTAGCTCTGATTGGCCCAGTGAACACTGATTGATCCAATGAGTCCTGCTGCTGCAACCTATTGGACCCGTTTGATTGGTCGATCAGCCATGGAAGAGTCTTCTCCTATTCAGCCTCTGTCAGCTTTGGATTATCTGGCAAACTCTGATTGGTTAAGTGGAAGTCTTGATTATTTTCTGTCTCAGCTATGATTGGTCAGTGTGTTCCTCTACGCATTCTCTCTTCATGACCAATGTTGTGGTTTTAGCTTTAATTTTGTATTGCTTTCTGCTAGGTAGGGTCTGGTTAACACTGAAGACCATTAAACACTTAATGCACAAACTTTGACAGGCATGTTTTTTTTTAATTATTTAAAATTGTTCAGTAAAGCTTCATCTTTTTTCTTGAACAATTTGAAAGTGCACTTTGTGAAATGGAAGTGTCTGCTAGTTTTCTCTGCCTAGAAAATTAATGGTCTTTTTTTTTTTTTCATTTTTATTTCTTTTTTTTATTTTTAAACCATTATGTTCTGATGTTGGTCAGTGGTTCCGATTGTCCAGCTGAGAGCTACTGTCTGGTTTCTGCTGTTATTGTCTGTGTCAGACGGCCCAGCGGGCTTTGGGGTGACCCTATAGACGCACTGTTTTGTAGTCTATAGTAGCACTGAGAAACACAGTGTGCCCTTTCTGCTCTCATCCTCTTTCTCTGTTTCTCTCCATTCTCTCTCTCTCCACCTCCACCCTCTCTCTCATGCTCTCTCCCTTGTCTTCCCCCCCCCCCCCCCCACCCTCCCCAAACACGCTGTCACCCCAGTCTAGTGTCAGGTCATGCATCGCTATCCAGGACAAAACGGTGAAGTCACACTCTAGGTCTCAAATAAATCACTCTATTTTGATATTCGAAAACACTTTCTGTCTTTCATCTTGTTTGTTCCTTACTGTCAGAGTATTTTGCGTGTGTGCTCGTGTGTGCGTGCGTGCGTGCGTGTGTGCTCATGTGTTTGTGGTGCGTGTGTGCGTGCGTGCTCGTGTGTTTGTGGTGCGTGTGTGCTCATGTGTTTGTGGTGCGTGTGTGCGTGCGTGTGTGCTCATGTTGTTGTGTGGTGCGTGTGTGCTCATGTGTTTTGTGGTGCGTGTGTGCTCATGTGTTTGTGGTGCGTGTGTGTGCGTGCGTGCTCGTGTGTCAGTGGTGCGTGTGTGCTCATGTGTTTGTGGTGCGTGTGTGCGTGCGTGCTCGTGTGTTTGTGGTGCGTGTGTGCGTGTGTGCTCATGTGTTTGTGGTGCGTGTGTGCGTGCGTGCTCGTGTGTTTGTGGTGCGTGTGTGCGTGTGTGCTCATGTGTTTGTGGTGCGTGTGTGCTCATGTGTTTGTGGTGCGTGCGTGCGTGTGTGTGTGCTCGTGTGTTTGTGTTGCGTGTGTGCTCATGTGTTTGTGGTGCGTGTGTGCATGCGTGCTCGTGTGTTTGTGGTGCGTGCGTGCGTGCGTGCTCGTGTGTTTGTGTTGCGTGTGTGCTCATGTGTTTGTGGTGCGTGTGTGCATGCGTGCTCGTGTGTTTGTGGTGCGTGCGTGTGTGCTCATGTGTTTGTGGTGCGTGCGTGCGTGTGTGCTCGTGTGTTTGTGTTGCGTGTGTGCGTGCGTGTGTGCTCATGTGTTTGTGTTCCGTGTGTGCTCATGTGTTTGTGTTGCGTGTGTGCTCATGTGTTTGTGGTGCGTGCGTGCGTGCGTGTGTGCTCATGTGTTTGTGGTGCGTGCGTGCGTGTGTGCTCATGTGTTTGTGGTGCGTGTGTGCATGCGTGTGTGCTCGTGTGTTTGTGGTGCGTGCGTGCGTGCGTGTGTGCTCATGTGTTTGTGTTGCGTGTGTGCTCGTGTGTTTGTGGTGCGTGCGTGCGTGCGTGTGTGCTCATGTGTTTGTGGTGCGTGCGTGCGTGCGTGTGTGCTCATGTGTTTGTGGTGCGCGTGCGTGTGTGCTCGTGTGTTTGTGTTGCGTGTGTGCTCATGTGTTTGTGGTGCGTGTGTGCATGCGTGCGTGCTCGTGTGTTTGTGGTGCATGTCATTTACTCTGAAATGATTGAGACGCCAGGCTCAGGAGAAGAACAGCAGGAGGCCAGTAACCTGTTCCCAAATCATTCTATCATTACTGCCGTTAGACTTGGATGCACTTCCAGAAGTAAAGTTTTAAAACTGGCCAAATGGTTTTCTCATGAAAGCTTTGTCAGAAGCCAAATACCAGAGTGCAGATACTGTATCCTGTTTTAATGGAAAAGGAATTTTTCCATACAAGGAAGCACTGGACAGGTAAATAGATGGCATATTGGGTAAAACTGCTGTTAATTTGTTCTGCTATAACGAGAGCTCATCTGACTCAGACAGAATTACTCACGACCGATTCCAGTTTCTTTCAGCTTTTCTTCCCTCACCTTTTGCCCCCACAGCTCAGCTGAGCAGGTGAGCAGGTGAGCCCAACACAGACACCTTTATTCACCTGCTCAGCTGAGCAGGTGAGCCCGCCACAGACACCTTTATTCACCTGCTCAGCTGAGCAGGTGAGCCCGCCACAGACACCTTTATTCACCTGCTCAGCTGAGCAGGTGAGCCCGCCACAGACACCTTTATTCACCTGCTCAGCTGAGCAGGTGAGCCCGCCACAGACACCTTTATTCACCTGCTCAGCTGAGCCCGCCACAGACACCTTTATTCACCTGCTCAGCTGAGCAGGTGAGCCCGCCACAGACACCTTTATTCACCTGCTCAGCTGAGCAGGTGAGCCCGCCACAGACACCTTTATTCACCTGCTCAGCTGAGCAGGTGAGCCCGCCACAGACACCTTTATTCACCTGCTCAGCTGAGCCCGCCACAGACACCTTTATTCACCTGCTCAGCTGAGCAGGTGAGCCCGCCACAGACACCTTTATTCACCTGCTCAGCTGAGCAGGTGAGCCCGCCACAGACACCTTTATTCACCTGCTCAGCTGAGCAGGTGAGCCCAACACAGACACCTTTATTCACCTGCTCAGCTGAGCAGGTGAGCCCGCCACAGACACCTTTATTCACCTGCTCAGCTGAGCAGGTGAGCCTGCCACAGACACCTTTATTCACCTGCTCAGCTGAGCAGGTGAGCCCGCCACAGACACCTTTATTCACCTGCTCAGCTGAGCAGGTGAGCCCAACACAGACACCTTTATTCACCTGCTCAGCTGAGCAGGTGAGCCCGCCACAGACACCTTTATTCACCTGCTCAGCTGAGCAGGTGAGCCCGCCACAGACACCTTTATTCACCTGCTCAGCTGAGCAGGTGAGCCCAACACAGACACCTTTATTCACCTGCTCAGCTGAGCAGGTGAGCCCAACACAGACACCTTTATTCACCTGCTCAGCTGAGCAGGTGAGCCCGCCACAGACACCTTTATTCACCTACTCATCAAATGAACACAAACTCCACAAATACTGCTGTTTGGTATGGCTGTTGAATGGAATTCTGTTTTCGCCCTGAAAGAATTGATTGGGAACTTTAGAAAAGGACACGCACACCATTATATAAGTTTTGTTTATTATAAAAAGCAGAAGTTTCCACTTCTCAACATAGTCTTACACATTTATGTGTTACTGATCTTCTTTTTTCTTTTAGCAATAACCACAAAGTGCCTTCAACTTCAACTACAAAAGTGATGAAAGGTAAACATAGTACAACTAATTTGTGTAAATTAATAAACTTTTGCTTCCGTTCAAGAACATTTCAAGCAAGAAAGAGAAGGTGATTCATTGGGCAAGTTCTGTTTTCTTCCTGTTCGTTGTAACCCAGCGACATGAGACCAGAAAGGTGTTTTTACAACTTAGTTTATAAGTTTCAAATATATTAAATGCATATGCACCATAAAGTCCATGAAATGTTTAAATACTCCATTGTGTGCATCATTGGCATGCTTTGGATTTGATTGTGAAACCCCTCTGAGGTAGCATTACAAATGTAAAATCTTATTTTTCTGAAAAGGGTGATGAATTAAGGTACAAACAAGGTGTCAGCATGTGTTGTATGTGTAGATGATAAGATAGAAACCTCTGTTTATCCAGACATGGTATTGATAGACCTACAAATGAGGAGGTAAGAAAATTAAAGATTGGTACAAGATGAGGCAAACCACAACAAACAATTTCTGGTCGGCAAGGGCACAGAGCTTTGTGTGTGTGTGTCTTTGTGGCAAAGAAACGATACTTATTCAAGAGTCGCTGCTTGAATGACTGAGCAACAGGAACAGGAACAAGCCAACTGAGACGGAGGCTTTGGAATCCAAAGCCATCCCTAAATTTCAGCGCCGGTTTCACGGGCCGGAGAACCACAGAGAGGCCAAGACCAGATCCTGGGAGTTGGTGGGGTTCCTCTCCTCAGCTACTGCCTCACAGAATTCCCCCACGATTCCACGTCTGCATCTGAATCCTCGTAATCTCGCAGCTCGCTGGAAATGTGGATTTCGATCGTACTAGAGTCTGAACCTGACAAGACAAAATCGGGGGAAAGGACTCCATTAAAAGCTGGCCGCATTATGGTTTTATTTTTATTTCAGCCTTTGATAAGGTAAATTATGCCCTTTCCCTAACCTTCCATAACGGGAGGGAGAGCACAATGAGTCCACTGTGGGTTTTTTTTGTCCGCAGCGGAACGGCTATGGATTCCATTTTTAAAGGAGAAATGTCACCGTGCCACTTTATATAATCTAATTTATGTAATTCAATGATCTATAGAAATGTGGATCTGGAATATAGTCCTGAGTGTTCACTGCTCAGATTTATCTACTTATCACCCACATCTCATACAAATTACGCCCAACGTTTTATCCCAAAAATCAATGCAAAGGGCAAGAGGATCGAAGATGGCCTCACAGGGCTAGAAGCTTGCGTTAAACAGCATTATGTAGAGTAATGGGTGTGCAGAATACCATGGAGACCCCACTGATAGATTCTGTGGGGTTTTTTTTTTTTTTTTTTTTTTAACACCTCATGTGGAGGCCATGGGCCCAAGGATGTGTATTTTCTGATCCAATACCAATAACTGGCACCCTCTACATCGGACTAACCCATCGCAGAACGATCAGTTATCCTTGTTTTGTGTACTGAACTTTTTGAACTATGTTTTAATTGGCTTTCCTTGGATGGAAAGGTCTGGCAAAAGATATTTTCCAGGTTAGTAAATTCCCCAGTGCCTTTAGGATGTGTGTGTTTGTGTGTGGGTTACTGATATGGACACTTCGTTTAAAGCTATTTATATTACAGCCATTTTTATTTGTTGGCGTAGCTCTTCACTTCTGCTGTGGAGTGGTGCAGACTTTTAATCACCTAGACTCCTCTCTCTCAGTGTAGGAGTGTGTGGGTCTAGATGGATTTCTCCTTCCCGGTCATACACATTGTGAGATTATTAATTAGAAATATTCACAAACTTTATGTTCATATTCACTTTTTATTATTGCTCAATTCACAGTATAAAAAATAACAAAGACTGTAATGGAGAGGTAAACTGGGTCACCCAAACAACTGCTGGGAATTGTATTACACAATCCACTCTGCTACCAGCCAGTACTGCTACATATCAGATCCACAGTAAACACCAGCGATAAGACTGGATACCGAGGAGGTTTGTATAAACACATATCAGAAAATAGTTATCAGTTTATGGACTGGCTCATTGTTCAGTACATTCTCCAGCTCAATTCCAGTAAATATGCAGGTAGTCATTCATCACTTTGCAGCAAGGTACAGTTTTATTGTATATAATATTCCCGTGACAGCATAAACATGGTCTTTTCTCAACAGTGTCTGTATTTTCCCCTTTCTGTGCAGTGTTGGTACCTTTGCTTATCTCAGTCTCAACTTTTAATATTCCACTGAAACCTTTTTACCAAACATGAGTTAAATGTGATTATATGAAATGTGTAAATTGTTTAAGACACCAGCAGAATTCCTGCAGGTTAGGGATGATTTTAAAAGAAGTATCTGCTTTCAACAATATTCAGAATAAGTCGTCTTATGTACATGACTGCATTTTAAAAATATATTTGATATAGCTATGCCTCTTTTTATTGATCTTAAGTCCATTTCTAAAATTGATTCATTTTTACCCTACCCCACTTAAACTCCACTGCTCAATGTTTTAGGATTGGTGTACGATTCTTTTAACGAAAATTTTAACACTTAATGGTATTTATTTGCTAACTGAAGTTCTCCTTGCGTGGCTTATTTTGTCCTAAATAGGCATCAAGTTCCAGTTGAATATGTACTGAAGCATGCTGGATTAAGGCTCCCACCCCAAACGAAGATGGCAGAACATACTGAAGCATGCTGGATTAAGGCTCCCACCCCAAACAAAGATGGCAGAACATACTGAAGCATGCTGGATTAAGGCTCCCACCCCAAACGAAGATGGCAGAACATACTGATGCATGCTGGATTAAGGCTCCCACCCCAAACGAAGATGGCAGAACATACTGAAGCATGCTGGATTAAGGCTCCCACCCCAAACGAAGATGGCAGAACATACTGAAGCATGCTGGATTAAGGCTCCCACCCCAAACGAAGATGGCAGAACATACTGAAGCATGCTGGATTAAGGCTCCCACCCCAAACGAAGATGGCAGAACATACTGAAGCATGCTGGATTAAGGCTCCCACCCCAAACGAAGATGGCAGAACATACTGAAGCATGCTGGATTAAGGCTCCCACCCCAAACAAAGATGGCAGAATTTACTGAAGCATGCTGGATTAAGGCTCCCACCCCAAACGAAGATGGCAGAACATACTGAAGCATGCTGGATTAAGGCTCCCACCCCAAACAAAGATGGCAGAACATACTGAAGCATGCTGGATTAAGGCTCCCACCCCAAACAAAGATGGCAGAACATACTGAAGCATGCTGGATTAAGGCTCCCACCCCAAACAAAGATGGCAGAACATACTGAAGCATGCTGGATTAAGGCTCCCACCCCAAACAAAGATGGCAGAACATACTGAAGCATGCTGGATTAAGGCTCCCACCCCAAACAAAGATGGCAGAACATACTGAAGCATGCTGGATTAAGGCTCCCACCCCAAACAAAGATGGCAGAACATGATCTGTGAATGAAACCTGTGACTGTCTGGGCACAAGCTTGACCTCCTTGACACTCTAGTTTCAGTACGCTCTATGGTAGATGTCAATCACAGCCAAGCTAGTAAATATGAAGCAGCCCACTTTACAGACCACTGTTAGCATAGCGTTGGTTTTCCGCCATTTTGCAAACCTGCACCATAGCAGTTTGCAAGCTGACCGCTGTGGTGAGGCAGTAGAGAAGAGCATCAGCTGATAAGATGGGGAAACATTTGGTGAAGTATGGCCTGGCAGGCCACTGTAGTGTTCATCTCCAAAAAGTTGCCATACCAATGACAGCTCACAAGACTTTGCTGAGAGCTGAAGAAGTAAACTACAGTTTATCGCCCTCTGGTCTAATCAGTTGTTTTGACCCAAAGACCCATTTCACATAATGTTGAAAAGAAAGTAATTTAATAAATTGTACAAAATATCAGCTTCTCAGCTCTCAGTTTTCAGCAAGATGCCTTGATAAAACTGGGATTTTACTAATCAGCGGTTTTGAGAAACGTAAAAGCTTATAAAGTTTGCAGTGCTACTGCCAGAAGCTCCATGTGTGTTTGCTTTGTGTGGGTGATTTATGTCCTTAGAGACCTACTGTTCATGTGAGTCTTTCGTTACGGGTTACGCTACGTTGGTGTTTTTAACCCAACATGAAGGATGTCCTGTTTTGCTCCCGATCTTCATAAATCCATATCTCACTCTTCAAAAAATATTTACAATGTTAATTCAGCATTAAAACAGCATTACATCCCAAAACAACCCCATGTACAACTTTTTTATTAACTTATTTTTTTTTATTCATATTTATTTTTTTTATATAAAATTATTGTGATCTCCTCTATAGCAATTCCAACAAAATGTCTTTATTGACGGCATAGGCCACATACTGATAAGGTTTGATAAATAGATTTCAGTGGATGATTTGCAGGGCCAGTGAAGGTGGGGGGTCCCCCCCAGGTCAGGGGAGGCTGGTGTCCTGTGGTGCTCTTACTCGGCTGTGGGTCACCAGCCCTGATAGACTGGGGAGCTGTCGTTTCGGTTACCTTCCGAAAGCACGCTGATGGCGTCGGAGGGCTGCTGGCCGTTGGCCGCCATCGTCTTCTTGGCCTCCTGGATGTGGCTCTGGTAGTGCAGGGTGGAGCCCACGATGGGGTTGTACCCTCCGGCCGCTGCCACCGACGTGGAGGCGGAGTCCCAGGCCAGCTCTCGGGGCTGTTGGAAGCTCAGGTCCACGTGGAAGCCCGTCCAGCCGTGGAAGGCCAGGGTGTTCAGAAAGCCCTGCATGGGATTGAGGATCCCCTGGAACAGAGACGGAGACAGAGCTCACCTCTACACGCCCCCTGCACTGCTCCTCACGCTCTCAGCTGTGCATCACGTCCCGTCAGTTTGGAAATGGTGTTGACACCATTTTTACTTCCACATTTTTCTCGTGCCAGTGAAAGCCAAATATAATGATATATATGAAAATATATATATATGAAATATAATGACCTCCACCTAAAGCATTTTTAAGAGGCTTTAGCAAATGTATCCAGTTAAAAGAAAAACCTGCACAGACACCTAAATCTCCAGAAGTGAAACAAGCAGGGCTTGGCTCCACACATTGGGGTGTGTGTGTGTCCTCTACCAGAAATGTTGCCATATTGGCTTAGAATAATGAAATAAAGAATAAACTGGCAGAATCCCTCACACTTAATAAGTCCTGTCAGCTCTGAGCCCCAGGGCGAGGCGTCAGACAGAACTGCCAAATTCGGGCCACATGCACCAGATGCTCGCAACCGCGGGTCTCACCATGATAAACCAGGTGATCAGGGTGGCGTTGCGTACGTTCTTCAGGTGGCTGGCTTTGATGTCCGCCTGCATCTCCAGGTAGAACAGCAGGCTCTCGTTGATGATGTTGGGCAGCCAGCTGCAGGGTGAATGGACACCATGTTAACGTCTTTCACTACCGTTACGGGTGGCCGTAGCTCAAATCAAAGACCACCGTTTCCCTAAGACAGTGTTCTGTGCTGAGGCTGGTGGGTGGAGCCACCTCATTTTAATTGGTTGATTGGCTGAGCCAGTGTAATTTAGGCCACCTGTGGCCAATCAGCCCCAGGGTATATAAGCATACCTGTGTGCAGGTTCATTTGGGACTGAGAATGGTAAGGTTGGGGAGCTTAGCTCCTGGTAATTTGGTGGTTCTCAGTCCCTAAAGACAATGTCTTTTAGATCAAATAGCTATTGAAGGAGATGTATGATAGACAAAGAACTACCCCCAAAGTGGGAGATTTTTAGTTTATCTTTTTTGTTGTTTTCCTCTCCTAAGTCACTATGTAGTGGGCACCATTAGTCCGTCTTTCAGAATCCCTTCTCTTCAGTCCTAGTGCTCATTTTTTCCTCTGTAGGGCACAAATGTATTTCATTTCCACAAATGAGTGGGAATATGAATATAATGCTACCAGACATTACCATCCTGGCCTTGGGTACTGTATGCCAACAGTGACTTTTTAATCTCTATACTGTGACTATAGAGAAAAAAACTTTTCAAAAGTGCTTCTCTATTTGGGAGCACTAAAAACCATCACAGTTCATGTTAAAACTACTGATAAATCTAGAACCCTCCTCTACATAACAGTGTTAGTCTGGGTCCCGTAGGGCTATGGGGTGGTCCTCTGGTTTTTGTTGTTTCTCTGCAGTTAATTGATCATCCACAGTGGTTGATCACAGTTATCTAACCTCACGTTGGTTCTTTGGTCTGAGCTGGTGGTGGGGATTTAGGGTGAAACCCAAAACCAGTAACCCCTGCAGCTCTGCAGGGCTTTATCTGTGCGCATGTGGGCCTCGTTTCTGATCCAGGGGGGCCACAGTGTGTGTTGGGTTTGGGTTTTGCTGTAGTGCACGCCATGTACACTTGTTTTCCTCCTGAAACTCCACAAACTGTCAGGCCAGATGAGGTGAGTCAACAGTGTGATCAACTGTTTTTAAGAGATGAGTAACAACAAAAGCCAGCATGCGTTATGGCCCTCCAGAACCAGCAGAGAGGACCACAGCCATTCACCACGCTGGCCTGTCAGAGCATTTCAGAGGTTCATCTGTTAGAATAAACTCTGTGTGAATAGCGTGATAGAGAATGGGGGTTGGTACATTTCACTGAGCGATGACTCTTTCCCCAGAGAACTGACTGCTTTAACTGATGTAAACAAAAGCACTTTACATGTTAATTTAAGCATGTCACAGATGACAGGATTGGATCCAATAACAGGCGATGCATCTTTTCACTGATGTGTTCAGCGTGGGTGACTCCAGTCTGTCTGTGCTCATGCTCAAATGTGCTTCATTATCATTCAAGTAGAAAAAAATGCATTTTGGATGAAGCCAGGGGTATCTGAAGTGTGTAATATCAACCACTGTGTGGCTAGAGTCCCCACACCTTGTTTCAAACTTGGTCCCTAATTGTAAAGGAAAAAGACAAAACTTTGCGGACCCCACAGCAGTCCTCTGAGACTGGAGTCTGACACCCCTAGTGCAGAATTTGGGTCAGTTGGAATAGCTAAACTGTAAAGCACTAGACCTGATCTGAGATACAGACTGGTCTTAATGTTGACACATGCTGATCACAGACTCCAAAGGCAATCAAAAGCTGAGAGTCAAGAACAGATACCCAAAGCCATCCTACACCTGCACTAAGAAAGCGATTGAGCACACTTGACTCCTCAGAAATGCCTGAGAAGCCATTTGTCTCGAATATTATGGTGCCCTGAGGGAAGGGGGGTATGTATAAAAAAATGCTACATGGTGAAACCAAAATGCATAAAATACCCTTTAATGGAAACGGAGAATCTGCACTGAAACCGCATGCTTTATTGCAAATGTAAAATTGTGGATTGCAGAGGCCAATGAAAGAAAGTGTAAGCCAAATGTTGGAGGAGACTGGGGGGGCGCTGTGGCTGCAGTTACAGTACAGTTTTCTGGGCCTGTGCTTTAAAACTGAGGTTTAGAGATGCACACGTTTCACCTGACCCTCTTGATCTGAGCATGCTCAGAATGATCCGTTGACTCACCAGATAAAGAAGACGAGCATGATTTTGAAGAATCGTATTTTGATCTCTGTTCCCAGCCGTCTCTCGTTTTCGGTGTAGATTCCTTGTCGGCCCTTGAGCAGTGATGTAACTGCATTGCAGATGAAAAGTTTGATATTAATAATTAATACGACTTATGAAAGTCACATTTCCGTTAACGCACCCACCACCAGCAACGGTGTGAATGGGTCATACAGCCTGAGTGTGGGGTCAGAAATGACACACCGTGCCTCGTATAATTACCATAGTATTAATCAAAAGGTATGTTTCTGCAGCAGGCTACAAGCAAATAACACTATCACTAAAAACACAATTCACACAAGAAACTGACAGACATATTTGTTGGTAGGTCACGCTAAACTTGTCAGCGCTTCTTGATGGTGTATCATTTTAGTCATGAAAAAGCATCATATAATCTATTCAGATTTAAGAATTTTCCCGGAATAAAAGTAAAAAACAGGAATGGGTGACACAGGAGTCAGCTGATCAGCGGCTCAGTAATGAGAAGGACTGCCATGTCGAAACCTTTATTACAGCAAGTGGGAATCATTTTAGGAGACAGAATTTCATTTGCCGACC
Organism: Albula glossodonta; assembly: GCA_019788955.1. Lineage (NCBI taxonomy): Eukaryota > Metazoa > Chordata > Actinopteri > Albuliformes > Albulidae > Albula > Albula glossodonta. The sequence goes on from JAFBMS010000378.1 coordinate 99,867, forward strand.
AACATACACACACTTTCACTAAATGGTCAATTTCTGCAGTCTATGCAACAACATTTTCAAGCCACAGGATGTGATGTAATAGCTGAAAATGTGGAAATGAGTCAGCTGGGCGAAAGGTGTATCATTCAGTGGCTTTTGAAATGTACGTCCTGTAAATGTTTCCCCTGACGCTTCCTAACGTCGTGGGAAGGTTCTGGGGCATTACCTTGGGGTGAGACTCACCTGCGGACACGGTGCGGGCGAAGAGGACGGGGTTGACGGTCAGGACCAGCAGCAGGGGGGCGTAGGTGGTGATGTAATGGGGAATGGCGTGCTGGAGTCCGTTCTCACAGCTGCCAACAAGAGCATGCCCCATATGTCAGTTTCATTTAATTAGATACATTTTTTTTTTTACATTTTATTGTATTTTATTATCTTAACATTATCCTTAGCTGTGCACTTAAAGTGAACTTTCACTTCCTGGAGGTAAAATTAGACCACAACTTGAAATACATAAACCATACAAATACATACAGAAAACAAAACCACTGGTCAAGTTCATGGCTGTCGCAGCTTGTGTAAAAAAACAGAGGAGGGAGAATTTGGAAATAACTAAATACTGAAACTACATGTGGTTCAGAAAATATGGTGATGATTATACACTGTTATAGAAAATCACATATTAAAAACATAAATTCTGTCCATATTTTTAAACGATCCTGAATGAACAGTCCCAGCGATACTATGACCCCTGGCCTGTGCTGTCACCACGGTTACCTGGAGATTGACGGGTAGTAGAGCATGGCCACGCCTTCCACACACAGCAGAACCGCAAGGCCCCATGTGATCATGTGGTACAACACGATGGTACTGCCACGGAAACCACAGAACAGGAGTCACATGGGAGAGCACCTGTGTGTGTCCGCTGCACAAGACGGTCTGCATGTACTTGTTGTGTAAGACATACGTAATACTGTGCTTTCTGTTTACTGTTCATAAGATTGTGCTAAGCTGAATGACAGATAGGTAGAGACTGTTACTGTAAATGTCATTGGGGCCCTCAAGACAACAAGATAAAGCATTCAGACCATAATCTTTGTGGTTTGTGGGTACTTTTGGTACAGAAATAGCACACATACATAATGAATGTTTATGCTGCACCTTCTCAAAGTTTTCTCAGAGCCTTTTGACTGCAGACAGGATGCCACGGAAACGGCTCGTGAATAATGAACACTGAGATAAACAGAGAGGGCGTGGTGATACCTCAGCCCTGCCGATCTTTTCACCACCAGGTACACGTCCACCGCGTAGCAGAAGGTCCACCAGAAGGAGGCGCTGAAGAACAGCTGGATCCACACCTGTGAAGTAAATTCACTCACTGGCTGCCTGGCAAAAGCACAGCAACACTCAATAATAATTTTAATTCTGCAGTGTGCTCTAAGAGCAATGGAGACAAAAAGCCAGCGGCATGTACAACTAAGGACATGATGTGTAAGTATTGGTATCTATAAATACATGGAAAATATACAACATGAAAAGAAGTATAAAACAAAACAGAATAAACACTGCAATGGCCACACAGAGCTCCAATCACAGTTGACAATGTTCCATTGTGTTGTTATCAAGGTGCTGTATGATTGGTGGAGACCGGAGGAGGAGGGGCCTTTACGTACCGCAGTGCCCACACAGAACACCTCTGGCCAAACATCCGAGCTGGAGGTGTCGGAGATCCCACTGACCAGGTCTGGCAGGCCCAGCCAGATAGACGACCTCACCAGGATACCTGAGACAACCCATCACAGACAGCGCGGTTACGTTTGCATAACTATGCTTGGGTAAGGGGGTTTTAAAATGGAGCCATTAAAAAACAGTAGCATAACCAGGAATATGGTAACTTTTAAGCTAGTTTTCATTGCAAAAAATATTTCTTGTACAGTGTGCCATTTGCAAACAGGTTTTTTGCTCAGAGAGTTATGATGTTCAATCCGCAAAGGGAACCAAACTAAACTGGAGCCTTCAGAAGGTGCAGGGAGTAAAGGTGTGTTTGAGGTGTACCTGTGAAACCACGTGCCACTATGGGCTAGGGCCGCACTGGAGAGGCAGTGATAGGCTCAACCTCACCAGGGTCAAATACTCATTAGTCTCATCGCTTGCTAGAGACCCCCTCTGGCTGGTCAGGTGCCTGCAGGTTTGTGATGCAGCCAATTACACAGTACAGTTCAAGATATGGGGAAAAATCTAATTTAAAGCAACTGGGAAAAACGTCACCTGAGCCAGTTTTGGAAACACAGAAACTTAAAAGCCATTCAAGCTGAACGTCTGAAAATGGTGGATGCAGAAAAAATCACTGAACACAAACACATAGTAAAAAAAGTCAGCTGGCACCCTTAAGAGTGACAGTGCCACAGGACCTGTGGGAGCCAGACCTACAGGTCATTTGGAGAGTGATTCTTTTTTTAACGACAGCTGAGAGTAAATGGTGAGAGTATCACCAGTTTGTTTGATTATCATATGATTGGTACATTATGATTGTGGCTGTGTTTATATCTCAGGTTTGCCTTGAAAAAGAGATGCCGATCTCATTGGGTTATTCCCGGTAAAACAGATGATTAATGAAAAATATCATTAAAAACAGGAATTATATTGAAACTTAAGGGGCATACACATAATTAAAGAGAGGCGGTAATTAAAGAAGAGGTTAAACCCTCAGACTGCAGAGGGTAAAATCCCAGCACTGGTGTGCGTTAGAGACCTCATATTTACTGCCCTTATTCACTGTCCATTTGTCTCCATTAACAGAGGGGAGGGGGAGAGAGGGGAAGGAGTTCTGCTTTATGAGCGGATGTGCTCTGAGCAGCCCAGATGTTTGTTTCATCGTGATTAAAGCCGTCTGAGCTCGTTCTGCTTCAAATCAATCATCGCTTCTCATGACCAGGTCCACATTTTCCCCTCAGCTTTATTTATGGATTTATTCATTTTTATAACAGGTCCCATTCACTGGCCTGTGCGTCTACATCATGGAAACATTTACAAGACATACGTAAACCTGTGCGCAGTGTGTGTGTGGTGATGCTACAAACATTTGTTGTATCTAATGGTTTTATGGGAAATGGCGAAATGCGGGAAGCCGAGGCAGGTCTGAGGCATGGCCATAAGGCACACGCTCGTGGAGCGATGCTGGAAGTATGAACACTCCTAATGGATTCAGTCACGGGACCCTTTTTATGAGATCTGCACATGTAATGGAAATATTAAACTGCCAGCCGTTAACCGTTTTACAGGGATCTCCCTCGTTTAAATGTGCCTCACATCCACTCTGATCTCAGTCATTTCGGCTCATGATGCTTTTCCCTTTTCCCTTCACTCTTACACTGCTTCATGAGTTCGGCCTTTGCTGAAAATGAAAGAGAATCCTCTAAAAGCAATAATAAAACACAATAACCGGACACGCTGTTACATTTAATCTATGGCTTCATTCTTTAAAAAGGTGCACCTCATTGCTCTGTCTTGCCAGGTTAGCTGGTGAATAAAATCCCAAAATTTCACACTTAGCATTAAGAAGCCATGTATCTGAAAGGAAATGTCAGTTACAAAATGTATATTTTTTATAACAATATACTGTATAAGTGTTATATATATCATCACTAAGACATAAGGAGAACCAGAAAACCCTGCATATAATAACCTGAGGCATTAATCTGCTGGCCTGAGAGGGTAAGTGAACACAGATTTGTATTTCTCAGTGAGTCAGTGTTTATACAGAATGAACATGACTGTACTGAGGGGAGGAATCCGGATCTGATTATTCAACTAAACTTCACATACGCCGTCCTGGGAGCAGCACAGATGATTTCAAAATCAAATTATTTGAAATAACAGCCCTATCAAATAATGAGTAAGCCACAACAGAAAGCATATTGTTGGCATGCTGGGACTGGGACATTAAAGCTGCAGCAGATTCTCCTTTGTGTGTTCCTTTATGATACGCAGATGGGCTTTAGCCATGCAGCCAGTTGTGCTACAGATGGAATGTGTGTTGCTAGATAAGGTCAGGTGGAGACCTGTATGACCTCACTTCCTCTTTGTTTTCCTCCAAACCTCAGGTCATGATCAAAGTCTCGTGGTCACGGTAGCTATAGAAACAGGGATAACAAATGGCCTGATCTGTGACATTGATGTTGTGTATCAGCAGTGTCACATCAGCCATCTCACAGGTCTGTATTCTGCTCCTCTCACATACAGGCCAAATCATCCCTTGCACTCTGCACCTCCACACACATGGAGAAGAATGGCTGAAATGAGCTCTGTTCTTTCCCATTAGTCTGCATGACTTTCGGCACTACTGTCCCTGACCTATGCGCTTTGGATAACAGTGTCTGCTACATGTACCTTAATGTGATATTATTTGTATCAATAATATTGTGTATACTTGCAATCAAGTTAACTCAAATCCAGTGTAATAACACAAGTCACACATGGAAACACACAATAAGGACCACAGAACAGCCATCTCTAACTGACAATGTCATGTTATGTCACCTTTTATGTGCATGCGTGAGAGATTTTACTAAGACAAAAAAGCAAAAAGCCACCCCCTGTCGTTTCAAAATGTTTTCCCACATATGTGTTAATTGATAGATTTTGTTTTTGCATCCTTAAGAACAGAGAATGTTCTTACATTACACTGCTCTCAAATTCTTTTCAATGGAAGTGTAGCAGTGCTTTGTGTATTTGTAATGGAACCGATTACAACTCCCATAAATCTATCCCCTACCACATGTGAAGGGTGCGTTCTGAGCTGCGAGTTGTAGCACTACTATACAGGCCTCAGTTAATATTTAAACCATTAAAAGGGAACTGGATCATTCGCATGTTGAATAAAAAGTTTCTGATAAAATGGCACAAGTTTAGAGAGAAAGGGTTACATATTTATCGAGAAGAACTGAACACTTTTGGCCTGCGCCCTTTCTCCTCTTACCTGCGCACCCAAGGATATCGCACACGCTGATTATGAAAAGTATTCGCGAAGATGAGGCCGGCTTGGGGAGGGGATACTGTCCAAGGCGCCTGTAGCCTCTCCGTTTGGGCAAAATCTGTAGGATGGAGAAGACGAGGCTGACGCCCGCGCTACCGATGCAAATGGCGCTGAAGAACACCGGCTGGAAGTTTATGACGAACTCGGTGGACGCGTCTCTGTTCGGGCAGCAGAATGTTTCCAGCCTGGGAGATGCCATTGTGAGCTCTGTCAGAGCACGGTGTCGGGATGAAAAATAAAAGGAAATTCATTCATTTAGTCCGTGGCCTGAGCTCCCAGTCAAATCACGGGACGGACCATCATGTGCTTCTCTTTAATCCTCCCAGCACCGCGCGTAACTGCCCCACATCTGCGGGCGGCCACAGAGAAAGAATGTGAATCTGACATTTTAAGACAAAGGCCATTTTAGACGATTCTGTTTCTTTGACAAAACATTTTATTCTAGGTTTATTGTACCTGCTGTTTTAAGTGAACTGTAACAGGGCGTATTTAACTCTGTAATAGTAGTTAAAGCAGCCTGAGGCCTGTGCAAAAGCAGAGGAAGAACTACCGCCTACACAGGCCTTTATTGTGTACAGTGAAGATAAATCTTATTCTGCGTTTTTGCCACGTTTAAATCTGTTCTGGGTTCCGCGGTGTCTCATTCGCCCTCGTGGAGTAATGCTTTCTGAATGTCACCCTTAACTTTTTCATAATGCATTCATAACTGTCACAACTGAACACTGGTACATTCATCAAAACAGTACCCATTTCCATTCAAAGCAAAGCTGAGTAAAATGCCAGAATTAACAACCCCTTTCAATATTTCCATATCATATATTGCCATCTGGTGGTAACAAGGAAATATTGTGGCGTATATGTTGAGGGAATATCCACAAATGCTAATTCAAGTTAGCATTGGACCCAAGTTCCAAGTTCATTGGACAGAAATGAACTGTATAACAAATTATAACAGAAACCATAGGAGCTGTACCATCATTGTGGTGACTTTTTGTCACATTTACAGACTGGTGAAGTACTTCACCTGGAATCCCTCCACATATCTGGCAAAAATGGATAGAACGTAATTAGTATATTATAGATATAAATTATGTTGTCACTCAGGAAAAGGGAAGCTGCTGAATTCTGCAATGCCAGTGAATGGGTGTGTCATATTCCAAGCCCAGGAGGTCTGGGTATCATGTGACCGGCGTGGCTGAGGCGGTCGTAGAAACGGAGTGCTCTGCCTGATCTATGCCCCGGGACGACAAAACCAGCATGAGGAGTCTTCAGCACGGAATGTGCTGGAATCTGACTTTATAGGCCATTCAAGAACCACTGTACCAGAGCAATAAATCACGGGTGAAATTATGAACGAGTACTGAGGAATAGGCTCTTGTTTGGACAGAATGTCTGAATTTGTATTTATTGAAGCATCAAGTGCCTGCAGATCATTTTTTGTTTTGGAAAGACACTCACTCTGAGATACATAGTTTATAATATAAATATGAATTTTTATCTTCTTTACATGTACACTCAAGCAATATAAATGACACATTATGACATTGTATTAAAGCAAATAGTTATGCCCTCATCAAATAAAGCAATATATAAATGAAAAATAATAATTTTCTCTTTTAAAATCTAGCCTGTTTCTCTCTGACCTTCTGTCATTGTGAGTTGAATTGGTTGTTGCACAACTAGGTTGATGAAAAGGCCAAGCTTCACTATAAAATAAAATACCTTTATCTTATTTTCTAACCGGATTAGAGAGATTTCCTACCGAGGCATTTAGGGAAACAATTGACAATTTCAAACTTTGGCATTCACTCAAGAATTTTAATTGAGATGAAGACCACTGGGGGGCGCTAGAGCACTATGCTTGGCTAATGAGAGCTGCAGCCAAAGGCTGTAAGCATGTGAGGCAGACGAAGCAGAGATCCTGCAGAGAGGTTAATGTTTCATGGGGAATTTTAGCTTGAAGAAGGAAACATGTAGGCCAGTGGGTCAAAGTGAAATTATTTCACAATGTGCTGTGAAGCCATGTACAGTGAGTCATTCATGCACCCCTCCCCCCCTCTTTAAAGTACTACATTTTTCTGTGCATTATTTGCAATAAGGTAAAGCAGAAGGAAAAGACTGTAAGGACTTGATTTAATCTGGCACCAGACTCTGGGCTGAGGTTTAATATCTGTGGTTTGTAAGTGGCCTTACTAGAGAGGGCATCTGTTTACTCAGAGTTGATTAAAGTCCATATTGCACTATGCAAAGTGATTAGTAAGAATATCATATTCTCATGACTGCACTGTTTTCGGCTGCCCTTCCTCTCTCATCAGAGGACTCTACACAGTGTGAGGAAGGCTTCTTTAAAAGCTGTGAATCCTGCCTAACCTTGGCCCCGCAGTCTGGCCCTACTCTGTTCGTCTGGAGCTTTTAAATCTCTCGGTTATCCTCTCCTTTTGGGCCTGGTGTCAATACAAGTAAGCATCAAGCGTGGGCAGACTTGACAGCTAATTTCTAAAGGGAGCGTTCCATTAGAGAACAGGAACAAGGTTTGGGTGAGGGGCTTAAAACACTTTGTGTCCCTGGAAATGTTCCTAAACTTTGTTGCAGAACTGAAGGCTCGCTGTAAACACACAACAACGCCTAAATATCTGGACCATTATCTTTGAGAGAGGTTCGTTGCTGCTCTGATGCAGTGTAGAAGTAATTGCACATTTTTATTAAAATTATTCTGTGTTCATCATGGTCATTTTATGGGTGCCCAAAAGGGTCAAACCTATCCAAATACATACCACAGAAATGTTATAAATGGAGAACATAACAACCACAACAAATAATTTTTTCTTGGCTATTTCAGCTCAATGCTTGTCATGGGACAGTCAAATAAGATGATGAAAGCTTGTGTAACTTTGACAAAATAAAAGAATAAAAGCACAGAGCAGTGCATGAAACACAACAGAGAGCCAAAGCAGAGTTATTTGTTCATTCAGCTATTTCCATTTCCCTTTCACACCTGAATACATTATTTCTCCAGGTGAGCATTTGTTATCTTGTCTGGCACGTTGGGGGGCAGGGGGATCTCGTCTGGCTCGTTGGGGGGCGTGGGGATCTGAGTTTGTGTGATGATTTCTGTGAGGCGGAGAGACACACTGCTGCCCCTGACAGCCTGATCGCGGCTGGATCTCCGTTAGTCAGAGACAGGCAGCCGAGGCAGGAGCTGCAGAATATCACACACTGCCTCACAGGGATCAGAGAGCAGAGCTGGAACCACAACACAGCACTTCAGTAATGAAATCCGGGCAGCGAGAGCCAGTTTGGCAGCCATTAACACAAACTGCGCTGGAAGCTAGCATGAACCAAATGTTGGGTCATTTGCAGCATCACAGCAACTCTGTCACTTGGAAGAGAGGGCTCGATACACAGCAAATTCATCTTTATATCTCTGGATTTGCATCATTTTAGATAATATCCAGTCATAGTCTTCATTTTTCTGTGGGCAATCCCCAAGGTTTGGTTTAGGCTCATTTAAAGTGTATAATTGAACATTTGTCCCAGAGTGATGTTATATAATGTATTTCCCAGATGTCTACCTTTTGTTTTATGTATTGCTATTTCAGGCCGCTAACTTGTAACAACCTTATTCATAGTCTTTGAGCATGAGAGTAAAGAATTTAAATGTGTAAATCATTCCTACTGTAGTGCTGTCTGGGTAGCTTGTTAATTAACCACCATTGGGTCTCAAAGAGCCATGTTTTCTATGTTCCTCTCTGTGTTCTGTGAGTAGCCTCATGCATTCCCATCATCCTTTGCTGTGTACATTAGTTGTGCTTTGTCTTTTTTCCCAGCATGCCTCGGTGCATTTTTTTCCCAGCATGCCTGTAGTGCCATGGACTGAGAGAAGTTTCCACATTAAACAGTAGCTGCTTCCTTCCTGCTGAAAAGTAAGCTTGAGCTCAAGATAAAAGATAAAAAAACCCTTTAAATCTCATTCAGGACCTGCACAGACCTATAACCAGCTCCGTTTGGGCAGGACAGACAGACTGGGCCAGGGACGACAGACACAGACCTTTGGGGGTTGCACAAGTTTGACACAGTGAGCACTCAGAGGCAAGATGCTTTTATTTGGAACACTCATTAACTCCCCATCGATCCCCGCCCCTACTTCAGCAAATCAGCCCACAGCAAATCGATATCGCCCCATCGTCAACAGCAACAGGCTGCTGGATCTAAGCTCACTTGGTGCACTGCTTAAATTGGCTTGAGTTTAATTGATTCAGCTAATTGATCCACAGGTCAGCCTGACTTCTAAATGTAGCAGGCTTACAAAGGTACTAACTAAGCAGTACCTTTCTGCTACAAAGCAATAGAAGAGGCTGTAGTTGAGGTCATTTGAGAAACTGTCAGCTCAACAATAAAAAATCCTGGGGGGCCACAGTGTCTGCAGGTTTAACTCCAGTCGTGGAGGGCCACAGTGTCTGCAGGTTTAACTCCAGTCCTGGAGGGGGCAGTGTCTGCAGGTTTAACTCCAGTCCTGGAGGGCCGCAGTGTCTGCAGGTTTAACTCCAGTCCTGGAGGGCCACAGTGTCTGCAGGTTTAACTCCAGTCCTGGAGGGCCGCAGTGTCTGCAGGTTTAACTCCAGTCCTGGAGGGCCGCAGTGTCTGCAGGTTTAACTCCAGTCCTGGGGGGCCACAGTGTCTGCAGGTTTAACTCCAGTCCTGGAGGGCTGCAGTGTCTGCAGGTTTAACTCCAGTCCTGGAGGGGGCAGTGTCTGCAGGTTTAACTCCAGTCCTGTAGGGCCGCAGTGTCTGCAGGTTTAACTCCAGTCCTGGAGGGCTGCAGTGTCTGCAGGTTTAACTCCAGTCCTAGAGGGCTGCAGTGTCTAAAGGTTTAACTCCAGTCCTGGAGGGCCGCAGTGTCTGCAGGTTTAACTCCAGTCCTGGATGGGGCAATGTCTGCAGGTTTATCTCCAGTCCTGGATGGCCGCAGTGTCTGCAGGTTTAACTCCAGTCCTGGATGGGGCAATGTCTGCAGGTTTATCTCCAGTCCTAGATGGGGCAGTGTCTGCAGGTTTAACTCCAGTCCTGGATGGGGCAATGTCTGCAGGTTTATCTCCAGTCCTAGATGGGGCAGTGTCTGCAGGTTTAACTCCCGTCCTGGAGGGGGCAATGTCTGCAGGTTTATCTCCAGTCCTAGATGGGGCAGTGTCTGCAGGTTTAACTCCCGTCCTGGAGGGGGCAGTGCTTTTGTCACTTTGTAAACAAGATATCTGGGCTCTTTAGTCAGTGACTTGCAATAAGCACTTAAATTCTGAAAGACACTAAAAACCAGTGGTCACCATGCCCCATCAGGACTGGAGTCTGACACCCTGGAAGGAAAGGTTGTTAGTGTTTTGGCCTTTTCAGCCAATCGGTGCTGAAGCGCAGGAAAGTCAGCAAACACACTGGAGCTGTGCAACGAGCAGAGCAGCATCTGAGTCCTCCAGTACAGAACTCTCTGCTGCCACAGGCTCTGCACTCAGGACAATGAGGCTGCGGCTGCACGTGCTAACTTTAGCACGCAGAAAGAGCTCCAGGGCCGGCACAGGTGGGACGGCTCTAAGAGCTGATCCCACCCCCCCCCAACCCCCCCCAGAACCAGGCTTTTACGGGCAGAGCCTCGCCCCCCCTGGGGAACGCCTCCCCACTTACCTCTGCTCCCCGGCAAATGGGCCTAGCACTTACAGCTCAGAACCGCACAGCCTGCAGTTTCTATCCAAACACAAAACGCAAGCGACGCAACAAAACTTTGCTCTTTCAGGGGCGAGTACATGTGTCCAGCTTCACCAGGTCATGCGAGCACAGTGAGCGTCGGTAACTCTCAACTCACAAAGAGTGGATAATGAATGGGGTGCTGCTTCAAACACATGCAAAGATGTTACACGCATTGTAGACCTAGCGTGAAGACCAAGGCACCACTGAACAAAAGGCGACCAAGTATGCAAATACTAATACACAATGGGAACCATGAATACAATGTTTCAGTGAGCTGAAAGTGTCCTTGTGTGTGTGTGTGTGTGTGTGTGTGTGTGTGTGTGTGTGTGTATAAATATGTGTTTTTACATGGGTGTGTGTGGGTGTACGGGCGTGTGTGTGTGTGTGTGTGTGTGTGTGTGTGTGTGTGTGTACAAATATGTGTTTGTACATGGTTTTGTGTGTGTGTGGGTATATGGGTGTGTGGATGTGTGTAAGAGAGACCCTGTGTTTGAAATGATATTTCCATCTTGAGTGGCAGGGCAGGCTCTTTCATATAAGTGTCTCTTGTGTGTAATTGGGCTGCAGTCAGGCCGTGCTGTGGCCTTCCTGCTCTCTCCTGTGAGCGTGCCTGCGGCGCTGTAATTACACAGAGATTTGTGTCACATGCTTTGGGTATTTAAAAAAAAAGACAAAAAACGGCTATATGAGAAATTGAACTTGCAGGTTTCTGTGGAATTAGTGAGGGGCGTGTTGAAGAAATTACATTCCTCACTCTGTTTCTAATTAACCAGGTCCTTGATGATGAGATTGTGAAGCTGGTTAGAAATGCAGATCTAAGGAGTTCCCTCAGGGTTTATCATGGGCTGGTGTGTGGTGCTCCAGTGTGTGGATGGGCCCCACGGTCTGCATCCTGTTAAGGCACTGTTCCAGTGTGTGGATGGGCCCCATGGTCTGCATCCTGTTAAGGCACTGTTCCAGTGTGTGGATGGGCCCCATGGTCTGCATCCTGTTAAGGCACTGTTCCAGTGTGTGGATGGGACCCACGGTTTCAATCCTGTTAAGGCACTGTTCCAGTGTGTGGATGGGCCCCACAGTCTGCATCCTGTTAAGGCACTGCTCCAGTGTGTGGATGGGCCCCACGGTCTGCATCCTGTTAAGGCACTGCTCCAGTGTGTGGATGGGCCCCACGGTCTGCATCCTGTTAAGGCACTGTTCCAGTGTGTGGATGGACCCCACAGTCTGCATCCTGTTAAGGCACTGCTCCAGTGTGTGGATGGGCCCCACAGTCTGCATCCTGTTAAGGCACTGCTCCAGTGTGTGGATGGGCCCCACGGTCTGCATCCTGTTAAGGCACTGTTCCAGTGTGTGGATGGACCCCACAGTCTGCATCCTGTTAAGGCACTGTTCCAGTGTGTGGATGGGCCCCACAGTCTGCATCCTGTTAAGGCACTGCTCCAGTGTGTGGATGGGCCCCACGGCCTGCATCCATTTGGTAGGTTTGGGTATTAATAATTACCAGATTTTTGTCATTTTAACAATACCAGTGTTGGTTTAACAAATGGAAATCTATCAGAGTAAAATGAAGTCTCCATCTGTCTGCTCATCTGGATGTGTCGCACTAGTGTTTACTTTGTGAGTTTCCACTCCACCAAAGTTTGTGTATTGACTTTCTTTTGAGATTGAAAAAGCAGTTTTGGAGATAACAGATGATTATTTTATCAGCGCTGAAATATGTATGGCAGGAAGCAAAGGATGCACTTTATCAGTGCTTTGAGAGGGGGCGGCCAGTGCTCTGGACCGCCTGCTGTTTCTGTAACATTAGAGAAGTGGCCAAAAGTGGAGAAGGCCCAGCTGAGGACCTACAGAACGTTTGGGACGTACAGAGGAGAGCTCTGCTCACACACACACACACACACACACACTCACACACACACATACACATACACACACACAAACACTCACACACACACTCATACTCACACACACACATACACACACACACACTCACACACACACACGCTCATACACGCACACACACACACTCACACACACACATACACATACACACACTCACACTCACGCTCATACACGCACACACACACACACACACACACTCACACAGACCTGGCGATGGGTTTCATATTATGCACATCTATGAGTGTGTCTAATGACTTCCTCTTCAATGAGACATGTTGTTTTGAGAGAGGCGAAGCTGGCGGATACTCTTCTCTGAATCCCATTAATTGAAGCAGTGTGTGGAGATGGCTCCTCAGGCACCGGGGGGAGGGAACATGAACCCTGTGAAGAATCCCAGTTTACTCTTGACCCAGATAAAGCACTGAGGGCCAACGATTGTTAAAGAGGTCACACGTGTCACTCTCTGAATCAATTCATTTTAAAACCAGGAGAAAAGGTAGTGAAGAGGTTTCCTGTGATACTTGCACCTTTATATCATTTCATATCACCCTGAAAACCGGCCCAGAGCTCTGTCTCTCACTCTCCAGCTCTCAAAATGCCTTTAAACATCAAAAACCCTTTCGCAGAGCATTACCCTAATTCTGCTTTAGTAAAGACTTCACACAGCTTGGACTATTAAATCTTTAAAGTTCTCAATTTAGCCAAAAGATTAAGATTCCTGTCTTTTGTTTCCAAATCATTCAAACACTGCATGTGTCCCCCTTCCCCAGGTTTGGTCTGTTTTTATTTATTTATTTATTTATTTATTGTGTGTTTGAAAATACACATGGAGTCCCAAGGCACTTTCTGCAGAAAATGAACCTCTGATGCAATCGTTTGAAAGCCATGGTCCCACATCGGCTTCTGCTTTGACCCCCAGTGACTCATATCTGTCTGTCAAGTTGGAGCTAATGCTCGCTCTCCTCTCTCTCTTTCTCTGGCTCACTCACTCACACTCTCACACACTCTCTCTCTCTCTCACAAACACACACAAACACACACAAAGACCAATAGCCAGTCATGGCACTAATCAGTGACTTGGTGTGACCCAAAGCAAAATCACACTTCAAACACTAATACAATGGTATCTGAAAGTAACAATTCATAACCTTCAAAACGCATAGAAAAGATTCCTCACAATGCCAAACACATGGCTTTTGTTGGGATTTTGGGTTTTTTACTGGATGGTTACTGAAAGTATATGTACACATGCACATATGGAAGAATGTACTGAGCTCAGGCTTTCCCAGACTATCTGTATGAAAATGTGCATCACAACCAGGGAAATATGCATGCACTGTGTGTGTGTGTGTGTGTGTGTGTGTGTGTGTGTGTGTGTGTGTGTGTGTGTGTGTGTGTGTGTGTGTGTGTGTGTGTGTGTGTGTGTGTGTGTGACATTCCTACTGTCCTTTTTAATGTGATGCAAGGAGTCAAATCCATGTTGGAGAATTTAAGAAAACAGGAAGGTAACATTTTACCAAGTTAATAGATTTTTAGAAAGTAGATTGATTTTTAGGAAGAAGATTAATTAAATGTCAGAATAAAATTGGCATCATGCTATTGACTTTAGCACTCATAATTTTTCAGGTCTTCTCGGTGTAAAAATCCATACTGACAAACAAACGCCGATGTATCTATGTCAGAATATGATGACAACTTATTCATCTTCTCACTCAATAAATCACATCACTGAAACATAGACAGATATTCAGTTGTCTCCTTGGAATACATTTGATCACAGATCAATGGCAGATCTTAACAGGGCCAACAGCCAGCCATAGGTTGCTGTTTTCCTATTGGCTGAAACCATGGGGCAGTGGCATGGCACACCCAGGTGTGTGGAGTAATACACCTGTGTTTTTGTACATGCCGTGGACGGTATCCTTGAAATGCAGGAGATATTAGAGGACAGAACAAAACAGATATAGTGCTATTGTTTTCAGGCCATGCTTTTTTAACTGTGTGTGTATGTGAGAGAGCGACAGAGAGAGAGAGAGAGATTGTTTCAGTGCATGAGTATGTGTGCGCACAAATACAATTGTGTGTATTTGCATTCCTGCGTGTGTTTTTGGGAGCTTGTGTGCATATGAGTATGTATGTACTTGTACGTGTGCATGTGTATGTATGACTGTTTGTGTGTGTGTGTGTGTGAGAGTTAGTATGATTAGTGAGAGTTTGCATGTTTGATGTCAGTAGGGCACTGAGAATTTCTAGGATTCAGTGACCATGTGACTGTGTGATCATGTGACCGGCTGTTTGACATGTTCTTTAGGGCCACACTCACCATCTGTCTTTGAGAGGTCCCATGTGTCATGTGACCCTGCAGAACCAGGAAGTGCCCCCAGCTGCTGCACGCTCATGCCCCTCAGCTCCCTGAGTCATCAGTGAGAGAACTCATAGCGACGCATGGCTTCAGCCCTCTACAGCGTTTACAGTCGTGCTAACGCTAACTACAGCCTTCACAGCCATGCTAACACTAACTACAGCATTTACAGCCATGCTAACACTAACTACAGCCTTTACAGCCAAGGTAATGCTAACTACAGCCTTCACAGCCATCCTTACACTAACTACAGCCTTCATAGCCATGCTAATGGTAAAATACACAACATACACCATGGAGTTATCAGTGTTAATGCTACTCTATCTCAGTTTACACAATCCAAAGAGGAAACCTTGAGTATCCAGCACTGCATCAAGCCCATTTAACCACAGTCTACCGAGCATCCAGCACTGCATCAAGCCCATTTATCTACAGTCTACAGAGTATCCAGCACTGCTTTAAGCCCATTTACCTACAGTCTACAGAGTATCCAGCACTGTATCAAGCCCATTTACCTACAGTCTACAGAGTATCCAGCACTGCTTTAAGCCCATTTACCTACAGTCTACAGAGTATCCAGCACTGCATCAAGCCCATTTACCTACAGTCTACAGAGTATCCAGCACTGCATCAAGCCCATTTACCTACAGTCTACAGAGTATCCAGCACTGCTTTAAGCCCATTTACCTACAGTCTACAGAGTATCCAGCACTGCATCAAGCCCATTTACCTACAGTCTACAGCGTATCCAGCACTGCATCAAGCATTGAGTTAAACACACTTAGGGTCTTGGGCGGATATAAAACAGAAAACTTTGCTGTGAAGCAGTTTGCTATGTTAAAGATTCCATATTTTTTTGTCACCTAAGATGGAGACAAACACTCCCACTTTGTGGCTGCTTATTAATGGATATATGGCCTTACATGTCTAGGCCTGAGCTTTTCTGAAATTGCAGAAGCTTTTCATTTCTGCGCGAGTCTCAGGATTTTTCCTCCTCTCCCCACTCAAACTAAAGCACACAGTTTTTTCAAACTTTTTTTTATCATATTTTCTCTCCTGTTCTGTTAAAAAAAGAGAACAGGAAAAAAAGACATAAAAACATAAAGCACACCCACAGGCCAACAGCTGTCTCCCCCTCTACCCTTGTGTGTCCCAGTCAGGTTTTTACAAACCACAGAGTTACACCTTTTCATTTTCTGGAGCAAAACTAATTCTTGTTGCTTTGCGTTCGTTGAACATATCAAAATGCTGACATGGCTGTTATTGTCTGCATCCACGCAGCAGTGAATCAAACTGAGTTCTGGGGTTAGCAGCGGGGGGCTGCAGATTCTGCACCCCCTTGTTTGACCTTTATTAACCTACATGAAAAGGAGCAGCGAAACCTCTGGGACCCCACAAGCCCCATGACCGTCAATTCTGGAGTGTAGCAGCCCTCAGGCAGAGTCTAGGCGGAATGTTTCCATTTTTTATTTTATTTTTTTATGTAAAGTGAGGTGACGAGGGAAGCCTGTGATTGGTGGAATCCTTGCTCTCTGTGAGCTGATTGGCGGGCTACAGACTCCACAGAGCTGTTGATTAAATCTGCATGGACGGTGAAGGCGGGGAGCTGCGGGGTTCAGACTGCGAGGCGCCCCGCTCAGGTGCTGAGAGCGGAGCAGATGAGACCGACGCTGACACAGCGCACCCATGCCGTCAAACCCCAGGGATCAGGCCTCCAACAAGGTCAAACACACTATTAGTGAGGCCCAAGGAGAAGCCACAGGCTCGGGATCACGGACGGTTTGAAGTATCGTTGTCAGATTTCATTTGAGGAGCGGGAGAGATACGCGCTCTGGAACGGGAGGGAGAAACACCTTATGTCAGAGAAATGAGATATCTCTTCAGTTCCCTCTTTATATCCTCTCGAATCAAAGAGATGCTGAATCACAACCAAAACTGTGACGCAAGAAATATATCCGTGCTGCAAGAATCTCAGCACCACAGCTGTCAAGTGTAGTCCTGGACACTGGTTTTCACTACAACCATAACAGGAGCATCTTAAATATAATACACTGTTAATTGTTATATATTTTAAATGTTTATTTATGGATCATTTACCATTTTGTGACCATAATCTGTCAAACACAGATATGTATGCCATACAGTTGTATATTCCCATTTTCATATACACTCACTTTAAGTAGTGTCAGACTGTTCATGCTTTCATTTTTCACATTGTGCTGGAAGGCAAGTGACCTTCTTAGAAAGGGGCTACATTTTTAATTGATTCAATTATAGTTTGACAAGTGAAATCAGCGAGGTTATAACTGCTGGAAGTGAAATGACAGAGCAAACAGTAATCAGCCACTGAGTTAAAATAATGATATTAAAAACACTATGTATGACTTCAATACACATTTTCAAAAACCATTTCCGACCAAGAGATGTAACTAAACCAGTGTATAGTTTGTCCTTTGAGAGCATAGGACTTATCTGTATCTGCATATGTCAATCAAACTTTAAAGAATTCTGATCAGTGTTTTCATATTTATTCATTCATTTTCTAAATATGGCACACTCTGGTTGTAGCCATTGGGGTAATTTAATATCTGATGAATTTTCTGTGAGATACAGTTTTTTTTTTCTTATAAACATATAGAAACTGTTAGATGCACATTATGTCATCACGTTCAGGCAGAACTGAAATGGATTCTATCTTGCTAAGTTCCTGTTCACTGGAACATCGATGTGTAATGATTGAAGAGAAAAGGGTATGCACGCTCCACAGCCTCATTCATTTGTGTGGCTTTTGACCAGCCTGGGATGCAATCTACAGCCTGTTCCAGCCAAAATTTCCACGGGAGCGAGAAAAAAGACTCCATTTTCTAGTGCATTTAATACGCACTTTCAGAGGAACATAAAAGCTCCTCGATTTGGTTTCCATGTTCTGAGACATTGTGATGGAACAGACAGATCGATGTGAGCTAGTGTAGCCATCCATTCCCTGGGAGGGTCCTCTCAGACGGCCTGCATGGGCTTGGGCATGAGACAAAGGAAAATGTGTGGGGTTAAATTGGCTCGAATAGAAAACATTTTACTGTGAGAGAGTACATTTTTATCCCCACTGGACTTGCAGAAACTCTGCTAGGGCTAAATTAACCCTCAACATTTCACTGCGGGAAAACAGGATGCTAGTGCAGAGAACTGGGGCAAAAAACAACTCCTTGCAATTTGAGTCTTTGAGGTATGTCCATTTTAGTTCATATGTTTAATTTCATTATTAAATTATAAATTTATTCATGCTTTCTCTCATAGAGGTGAGCTGCAAGTCCTTCCCTGCAGCTTAAAAGCTGTGTATGACCATTGTGTGTTAATGTCCTCTCCTCCTGTCTTAAATAAAATATTGATCACAAAAATAGATCTGGCCATGTTCCATTGGGTCTCAATATGGGGCTGATCTAGAGGGAGCTCCATCCATCATCAGGGTTCATGTCGACGATGCCACGGAGAGAGACATCGCGGTGTAATGCCTTTGTTCTTTTCTCATTTGCAACGTACACCGCGCTGTAATGCCTTTGTTCTTTTCTCATTTCCAACGTACACCGCGCTATAATGCTTTTGCCCTTTTCTCATTTCCAACGTACACCGCGCTATAATGCTTTTGTTATTTTCTCATTTCCAGCGTAACCGCGCTGTAATGCCTTTACTGTGGAGGTTTTGCGCTGGGTGCTTGGAGGGAGGGGAAAGTTTGAAAAGGTGCATTCGTTCTCGGGAAGTTTGACTAATGTGCCCGACAGACGTTCTTAGATCTTGAATGTTGTGGTCCACCTGTATGCTCTACAAAAAATCTCTTTTCGCGATGTACAGCATGAAAACAGATATCTCTGCCAGTTTTCAGTGTTGTGAGGGAGCCCTCAGTTTTTAATCTGTGTCAGAACACAGAGGCAGAGGATAATTTACGCGTTTACCGTGCTG
Organism: Albula glossodonta; assembly: GCA_019788955.1. NCBI lineage: Eukaryota > Metazoa > Chordata > Actinopteri > Albuliformes > Albulidae > Albula > Albula glossodonta. The sequence continues at coordinate 118,829 of JAFBMS010000378.1, forward strand.
GCCTGGTAAATCTGTCGCTACGCTTGGCTGCTCAGTGCAGAAGCCGTCTGATTTCACTGCTGCTGTTGTCTTGAAAGTAAATTGTCTATGGGAAAAGTTGATTAGGAAAATAAACTAAATAATTAACAGCTTGTTGAAGAGCTGCACTCTGTCTACATTCGCGCTCGCGTCATGTTTAGAATTTTGTTGTATGATCTCGTGCCAGACATTCTAAAAATACACAAATCCAAAACTAAAATATGCTCCGAGAGTATGGATGCATCGTAGTTTAATGGTTCTTATGATTACAGGATGTCTCACCGTCAAGCTGAGGTTTTCAGTACTGCTGGTGCCATGAATAAAAATCTGTGCATGAAGATAACGTTCAGCAAATTAGAAAAATGACTTTGGTATTAGATTTCATGAGAGCTTAAACAGTCACATATCCATGAAAAACTGACAGTACAGAATTAGTGATTCAAGCTTTCTATTCGTGTATCAAACTCAAAAAGTTAAAAAAGAGGATATGAGAGTATTGTTATTTGTTTTTTCTATGATGCCAGCTCTATGGCAATAAGGATACATAATATGCAGCAATGCTTTAACTAAATAGACACGAGTGTAATTGCTTGTGATGAATGTGTGATCCGCTCACCATAGCTGGGCTGCAGCAGGGCCAAGTGCACGAAATTCACCATGCAGCCCCATCTGGGGTGTATGTGTCTGTCAGATGCAAGTTGGAGAGGAGCCGTGGTTTCGCCGAAGCAATGGTGAAATGGCATCGCGGCAACGTTTCCTGCCTGATCGCCATGGAAACAGACACTTAAATAGACAGCTGAGCTCCTTCATAAGGCCAGGGTGCATGTGATCAGAGTAGAACCCCCCTCCCCCCCATCCTGGTTTTTAATGGCAGGATCGGTTTGCTTTGGAAAACAGAGGGGGAAGCAAAGTAAACCAGGAGCATAGCCAGGTAGAGAGAGATGGAGAGATGGACCAGAAGAAGTCCCATTCATTCAGTATTAAAAACAAAAATTCTTGCAGCTGGTCCAGAAAAACCACGACAGCTGCTTCTGTTACCCCGAGCCTTAAACGGTTTTTTAAAATGAAATATTTACGGAGACACTCAGCGAATCCAGCAGAAGCGGCTCCCGTTCCTGAGGGATTCTCTCTCCGGTGAGGGACTGTAAGTGATGTGTGTTTTCCAGATCAGTTGAGAGCCAATCTTTATCCGAGCTGACGGGAGAAGATTCCCCTGCAGCCCTCCATACCCACAGCTCCGATATTGCAGCTCCAACACCCCTTCACTTTCACACCCTCGTCTCACCTGGATCCACAAACCTACCTGGGTAATGAAACAGGGAGTAAAATACAGCCATAGTGTCACTTTATGAGTAGAAGACAGAGAAGTCATTAACCAATCACAGAGCACTTTGGTTACAGCCAAGAGTACTACACTACGAGATACTCTGTGTAACCATGTTACCATTCCACTCTGTGATTGGTGGAAACATTTCTTTTGGCATAACGTCAAGCCACAAAATAAAAAGGACTATGTAGCTACATACACCAATGCTGGTTCACTCCTTGATTTGACCACAGAAATACATTCTATAGAGCAACACAAGAATTCTATTTAGTTGTTCTTCATAAACCATTCATAAAGGTATAGATAAATGTTTATTAAACAGTAATAAATGGTGAAAAGAAACTATTATACATGTGTTTTATGCATCAGAAACAAACAAAGTGCTGTTCTGCTGCAAATTCTCCATGTAGAGTGGACTGAGAACATTCCCAAATGGCCTCCGCTTTTAGTGACAGTATGATCGCTGGTTTTTGTAGCAGCCTAACTCTTTAAGTGCCACTTAGCTGGTAAAAAGCATTCATTAGAATCATAAGCTACTTAACCCTACCTTTCTACTGTCCAATCAGAGCATCCAGCTGAGTGACACTGTCCAATCAGAGCATCCAGCTGAGTGACACTGTCCAAGTGGCAGGAGAAAATGTCATTCTGACGAGCCACTCAAGCATTGAGGGTAATGGCCATTTGGATAGAGATGCTGCCTGTGATCCTCAGTGGATGTGACATGGCCATAGGAATGCACTATGACCCACTGCCATTCATGTCTGAATTAATATTGTTCATACATGTCGAGAAGCGTCACATATCCTACACGCACATGGCCAGAATAAAAAAGTGTTTCATTGATTTTATCTAAAGTCGAAGGAAGCCAGTTCCTCCTCAAGACCCGATGCTTCTGGTGCAACCTGCTGATCTTTAAACTCCTGAATTCAAATACACATCTATGCCCTGACATGAACACACACACACACACACACACACACACACACACACATGTTTGTACATATATTTGTACTCAGACCCAAACCTACATACATGTTCACACATGTTTATACACACATATATGTGCACACACACACTCATGCACACGCACACACATACTGTAAATCAGTGTGAAGCAGTTGTTTAGATAACTCACGGCTTTGTGATTTTCAGGCAAGTGTGGTTAGAATGAGCCTCATCCATGAGCGTTCAGTGTTTACCAATGCAATGTTATTGTTATTACAAGTTACAGTCTTAGAGTCTAATGTCAACTTTTATAAGAGGACCGAGATTACCCAATTCTACTTCAGTGTGAAAGCTCTGGCAAGCACATCCGTATCGATGCTGGCGCTATCGTATCACAGCGCTGGGGAGAACAAGCTGCGTACACACATAGTGTAACCCGGGGCGCAGTCCAGCGGGAGGACTCCGTGAAGGTGACACTGACACAGACGGGTCGTGGGTTTACTGTTGGGCTGATGGTGAGTGACACGTGGTCGCGTGCGGCGGCTGACATCAGCAGCGTGACTCACATCGCCCCGGCCCGCACCGCTCCCGCTGCCGATACGCTCTCCAACCGCGGACGCCCCTCCATCATCTTCCTCACCACATCCCCGCTAACCATTCAGCGGAGCTCAGAGCAGTGGCGGAACATTCCGTTGTGAACGTTGAGAAAAAATCTGACAGACACAGAAACCTTCCATGACGTTACGTTTAAGCAGTGTGTAAGTAGTGAGTGCTAGCATTTAATTCTCACAGTGATCAAGCAAACCTCACAAACTGTTCTCAATATTTTACTTTTAACAAATTAACATACATATTTGGGATAGCCCTGGTGCAATGCAAACTACATTGTTCGAAAGAGACACATTTAAATATGGCATTAGGTGAAGTCACCAGAAATACATTTAGTGAAGGAAAAGGAAGTGATGTGTGCTGTTTTATGTTGGAGGTCAGAATAATTCTAAGCTTTGTCAACTGAAAAGACAGGACCATGTTTTGCATGGCTTGCAGTTTTCAATCAATCAATGTGGGCGGGGAACACAAGGGGATTGCCTAGCCAATCAGGTGTAGGGGTTCTTGAGTTGGCCAGGTGTACACATCCATTTTGTTAATGGGAATTTGACCAGGACACTCGGGTAAAGACCCCCTCTCTAAATAAGGTGTCAGGGGACCTTTAATGACTGCCAAGAGTCAGCACCTCAGTTTAATTAGCTCATAATAAATGGATAACCATTGTTCAGTCTGTGTTTGCCCTTGTGTGTAACTGTCTGTTTCTCTGGGGTTTAAGCACACATTGTAATTTCATGGTTGTTTCCACAACAGCAGATTGATAATTAAAGGGTAGTAATACACTTAATTTGTTTTTATGGAAGATACCAGGATTGAGGCAGATAAATAAATGGCAAAATGATGTTGCTTCTGTTTTTTTATTTTCTTTTTGCACCACAATCACATTTAGTTATGCGAAAGAGTTAGCTTTTGGAAAATCACTAAGTAGTTTAAGAACTGATATGGAAAATGAGAATGACAGCCATTTGACATGTTTGTTTCCACTGTTACGCGCGTCTGACAAAGCCGGCTCTCCTCTGGAGCAAGGCAATCTCCATGACTACCGTGGGCGAACGTACAAGCCATGTCTGTCTGACGTAACGGATCTCATTCTGTGTCAAATGTAACAGCCCCTCCGCCTCTGTAACCTGCCCTGGCATGTCCCGTTCAGGGGGCCACAAACAGGTAAACGCTTCCCGCTCTGGGCCCCCTGAGGCTGGGGATAGGTCGCATTAACCTGCATTTGCCAGAGCAACACATCACCTTGGATCTGTGTCATTCTCACACTGACCCAGAGAGAAGCCGCCATTCCTCCTGTCTCCGTGATGTGCTGCGCAGTTAAAAGGAACAGACAGCTTTCCAAAGACAAAAAGGGAGTGGCCAGTAACAAAGGAGACATAAATTAATTTCAGAATCTGTTCTGGAAGAAATTGTCACCATAATCAGAGGGCGTATAATTTATGCCAACATGGTACCACTCACCCCAACTTGTGTTTCACTAAAAAGTCACTACTTCTGAACAGGTGTGAGAACATTAACCTGCCTAAACCAATCAAAGAGCACTCTCCAAAATCTGCACCAATCACACTACAGGAAGCCCAGGCCAGAAATGGCAGTACAGTTACCAAAAGGCAATGTCAGAGATTTAGGGTCTGCTTCATATTTCATATCCCATTCAGTTGACTGTTGGGATTTATGTTGCTTCTCTTCGGGCTATAGCTGGAATTTTCCCTGGAATATGAGTCCGGCTGAAGGATGCTGTCACCTTTGAGACAGGGCAGTGGGCTGGAGGCCACTGGCTTATGTTGGAGGCATGTTTGGAGTGATCCGAACTTGACTTTTTCCTTTTAGTTTTGTCATCAACAGCACAGAGATCTGTTGCTGCCAGTGAAAGTCCACTGATTCCTTGCACAGACAACATTAACCAACACATCTCCCCATGGTTAATTTTTAAAAAGCTGTTGGGTTTTCCAAGACATTTCAATTTCAAAACATTTTTTTTTATTTCAAGCTCCAATTAGACACACATGTAAAAAGGAAACAGAAACGTGACCTAATACTGGCCTGTCACGAAAACACCCTGGGTGCCCTAAGATGCTCATACACATTTAATGTACAAATTGCTCTCTTACAGTAAATGCCAAGAATGTGTATGTGTTACAGAATATATGCCCATATGATGCTTGCTACCTACTACATAGAAGAACTGATCTCCCACAATGCATCACTCTTCATCTCTTAAAAATATTTAAGAACTCTAAATTCACTGAAATACTTTTATATAAATGTATGCATTATTTTGTCCTTTCATATGAAATGTCCTTGTACAAACAAAACCCACACACTCAAGTCTTCACTTCACTACAAACGGTGTGCTTTGTGTTACCAAATCAATTAAAACTGCCTGCAGTATTGAAAGTTACAAATATACAATTAGCATTACTCATATATTCTTCTTTCATTTCCTGAATTATAAATCAGTGCACTTTTACCTATGATAAAAGGAGACCATTTCCTGTTTTCCTGGAACACATCACACAATACCAACTAAACATATTGTCCAGTGTTGTGACGTTTTTCACTCTGTAGAAGTGAGGTTATTTAATATGTACTGTATGTATTTTTGTTGTCATATGGCTTTTTTAAAGTCTCGCAGAGCGAAGTGATCAGTCTTTGTGGACATCCTCGTGTCTGAGGATCTTGTAGGTGACCCAGTAAAAGACGTTGAAGATGAGGAAAGCCAGAGGAAACACGGCGCGGGAAATGGTGTCGATCCTCTTCGCTCTGTCCACGTACTTCCTCCTGGAGATATCTATGTCTTTGAGCAGGGGAAGCGGCGGCGGGGGCGGGGGCGTAGGGTTCGAAGCGGTGGGTTTTCCCGCCGTCCCGTCCTTGGAGGCGAGGCAAGGCCCCACCCCGTACCCCACAAAATTAAAACGGCCCTCCCTCAGGTCTTCCTCCTGATGTGAAGAGAGACAGACAGGGCCAGGGGAGCAAACCTCTTAAATACACCACAGACCATAATCAGCACGAGATTACACTCAGCACAACCAATGCACCTGCATAAAGGTGGAAACGACATTAAAGCAACACTACTCGAATGGAAATGCCACGGGTCCCCGGAACCCCCACCTTCTCCTGTCGTCTTTGCCTCCGTCTCAGGCGGAGAAACTCTCTCTGTTGCCTGGAGACGAAGTTAACTCCGGCGTACTCCAGCAGAGCGGCGAACACAAACAGAAGACACACCGCCATCCAGATGTCAATAGCCTTCACGTAGGACACCTGTGGATCACAGACACACAGTCACATGGTTACTGCATCATGCTGGGCAATGCTCATGCAGCTGTCAGCTCCCTGAGGTGATTGGCTGAATGACCTACACATGTATTCTAGGTTTCATATAGCATTGGCGCGCATGGACGTCGTAGTTATCCAGCTTAAGCTTTTCAAACTTTTGAAACACAAGCTGAACTTGGTACCACTGCTGTTGCTATCTGCAATGTCTTAAAAAAGTTACCGGGGTATCGATCTTTCTCAGCAGAAACTGTAGTCTTGACACTCATCTAATCTGTCAACAAAACAAAAGGTGAGCAGGTATCTGATTTTATTTAACATTATTAGCAATTCAGGAGCAGTCAGGAGTGTCAAACTACAGTCCTGAAGGGCCACAGTGTCTGTAGGTTTATGTAGTTTACTTTTAATTAGCTTCAAGTTTAGGCCTTGGGAACAAACAGACTATCCAATCAATGATGGAATTAAACACTTAGGAGGTCAAACACAGCAGAAGGCCCTGCAGGAGTGCAGTCCCTGATCTAACTGCTTCCCTTACTCCTCGTTGCGGGACAAAATGGGTCAAGGCTCACAGGACTCACAGTTTTTTTCCAGCTTAATCAGGAGATAATGATTTTTAGAGCATAAATTTCCTCAGCCAGAAACACAGAACCTGGGTTAGTCACATGCCCTGGGACTATCACATGACCTGGGTTAGTCACATGACCTGGGACTGTCACATCCCCTGGGACTATCACAGAACCTGGGTTAGTCACATGCCCTGGGACTATCACATGACCTGGGTTAGTCACATGACCTGGGACTGTCACATCCCCTGGGACTATCACATGAGCTGGGTTAGTCCCATGACCTGGGATTGTCAAATGCCCATACATCAAGAGCTTTGGCACTGTCTGACTGCTGATACCAGCACAGACTGCTCAGCAATACAACCTAGAGGCTCCACTTACTGTCTGAATAACTATTGTTTGCATGATCAATCACGAAAATTCAGAATGGAGGTTCTCACAGGTCAGGTGCAAATACAAAAAAAACATTTGAAAAGATTTTCAGAAATGATTAATAAATATACTTTTTTTAAAAAAATTGGCATAACTACCTCTGGTAATAACCACCATCAGACATTAATTATGGTAATAACTGATGTATGAAAAGCACAATCTCACTTATGAAATGTCCCAAAACCGCGCATGTCTGAAAAAAAACGTGTGTGATTTTTTGGATACCTTTGGCAGTGAGGCTCGGGACCCGGAGCTCTGTGTTGTCATGGTGAGCACCGTGGTGATTCCCAGCGCCACTCTGGCGGGGGCGGCGTCCATGTTGATCCAGAAGGAGACCCAGGACAGGATGACGATCAGCAGGCTGGGGATGTACATCTGGATCAGGTAATATCCCATCTGTCGCTCCAGGTGGAACTTCACCTCGATGCAGGTGAACTTACCTGGGAATGAAGCAGAGAAAGCGCAGGTGCAGCGAACGGAGCAGGACTTTTAAATCAAAGAGGTTAGAGGTTGCAGGTTCAGTTCCCAGACAGGGCACTGAAGCAGAGTGAGGGCTTTTTTTTCACTTGGATTGCATAAGTAAATATTCTGTAGTGTAACAGGATGGTGTGTAAAAATGTAAACTGTGTAAGTGCTGTAGTACCTGGTGCTGCAGCTCAGGTTCTTCCCTGACTTGTAGTGTTAGCACAGACTCTTACCTGTGCTGTATTAGCGCAGGTTCTTACCTGTGTTGTAGCTCTTGGTGCAGTATCCCATGTCCCTCTCATCTCTCATAATGAACTGAGGCAGAGTCAGACCCTCAGCCACCTGCACCGGCCCCTCGTCCAGCCACTCAAAGATCAGATCATTCATCGTGTAGCCAACTGGAGTACACACACACACACACACACACACACACACGCACGCACACGCACGCACGCGCACACACACACACACGCACACACACACACAGGCACACACACACACACACACACAAATATCAGCATGATTAGATTATATTTTACTCCCTTTGGGTACACATATTTTTTGTCCAGGATGAAATGCTCTCCAGCTGCATGCTGCAGGTTAAATGAGCTCTAAGCTTTAACTCACAGCTCTCCAGCTGCATGCTGCAGGTTAAATGAGCTCTAAGCTTTAACTCACAGCTCTCCAGCTGCATGCTGCAGGTTAAATGAGCTCTAAGCTTTAACTCACAGCTCTCCAGCTGCATGCTGCAGGTTAAATGGGCTCTAAGCTTTAACTCACAGCTCTCCAGCTGCATGCTGCAGGTCTGCACATCCATGGGGAAGTTCTTCAGGTCCATTGGGCAGGAGAGAATGAGGGTCAGCCTGACGGAGGGAACACAGCAACACAAGGCCGTTTCACTGCACTGTGTATTTATCTCAGCCCAGGTCATTCGCATGTATCTGTGTGATCAAACGTAAATTCCTGACAAGTAGTGAGACAAGTACCACGACACCACAAATGGGTGGAGACAGTTTGATTAGTTTAGACCTCGTTTTTAGGAAACAGATGATAGATCAACAGTGTCGTGTACTTATTTAGTCTACCTCTGACTGTAAATCTGTTAAGAAGTCACCTTGTAAAAACCATCAAAATGACCTCTCACGAAACGTGACAAACATGAAGCTCAATATGGCGGCTGACCTGATGCTGTACAGCACATTCCCGTCCTTGAAGATCCTCAGCAGCTTGTTATCGGTGGTGACATCGTGGAAGTTAGCGCCCTTCTCGTTGGCGAAGAACAGGTCGGGCTTCCAGATGGAGTCCAGCATGGAGGGGTCCAGGTCCAGCGAGTCGTCGGGGTACTCGCTGTACGCCAGCCGGGGGTCGTTCCACTTCTGCCTCAAGAAGATGTTCACCCTGTAGTCCTGCAGAAACCGGCCCGCTGTTAGCATACACATACATATACACAGACACAATGGCCAGGATCCAGTCAAAGGAACTTAGTCAATTTACACACATATGCAGTTCAATCAAAACAGACTTTCATTACAACATTTCTTGGAACATGTGTTCATCTAATTCTACAATGCAATAGCATATGCACTGATATAGAGGCTATGTTTGTTAGATACGGTTCTAGCTATTGTCTCTTTAAGGGAGTATGCAATTCAAATAAAATGGACGTTGGTCTTTTTAAGGGTATGTGCTGTTACATTTTAGAATGTAAACTGTGTTTGATTGGGTTCCAGCCAGTATATCCAGCAGCCCAGTATTAAAGAAATTTCACAGGATTTGGAAAAAATGCTTGAATAGATATTTTAAAACAGTAAATATCCACAAATGTTTTTATTTGGTAACTGACATGTAAAAATATAAACTATTTGTAGTGTTGTCAGTATGCACTGCAACCTATGTCACTCTTAAACTATCATACATGCTATCTTCCTATGCCCAGATGTCTCTAAGAAACAAGTGTTCACGCTGAGGGCTTCAGACAGCTCCACATATGAATTTAATGATGGACATGTTCATAGCATGTACACACCAGGGACCTCCGAAAATGTCCCCTCATCCAGAAGCATCAAATCCCAGGATATTCCGCCATGCTGCCTTGTGTAGGCTGCACGGGAGGGCTGATCTGAGATCAGCCATTTGGGCCACCCCTCAACCATCATGTCCTGAATCATTATCCAGCAGACCCAGGTGGCCGTGGTGCTGCTCGATCGCTTTGAATGTGGGTCTTGTAGGGAACCTAAAATTGCTCTCAGGTCAATGTTTCAGAGATGCAAGCTGGCTCTGAGCACCGGGTACATGCTGGAAACATGAGAACTCAATTTAAATTCATCGGGGGGATTTATTCATAAAACATAGCCATCATCATAAATTTACCACTTAATTAATTAATTAATAGGACAACTCATTACAGTCCAAAGATGTGACATTATTGTACCTGTTTAGCTTCTATTTGTTGGATTGTTTTGCTCTTTCAGAGAGAATAAAGACACTGCCTTTCATTCGATGCTTCAGAAAAAAAAAATTATGAATGAGTTTTTCTGTGAGCTATACTAATGCAATGAATCGAGAAGCAGGTCACGTTAATATTTAACGTTAGATTCACCCTGTGAAACTGCATGGAAGAACATGCAAGCTGAAATGGCTCCTAAGACTGCAAGGTCTACAAGATGCTAAATATAGGTCACGGGACAATGTCAGCATAAAGGCTGTGCCCTCATATGAATGTTTAATCCTTTTTTATGGCAGGGGGTGATGCCCATCATACACAAAGTATCCTGTTTTAATTCCACCCCTCCTATTGGAAAGCCCAGCGGGACCCAATCAAAGGAACCTAGGCCCTTTCAGGGCATGGATGCAAGTTCATTCGCTATTTTAAGACCATGGGCACTCAAGGAGAAAACAACACGTGCGACGTTCTGAAACTAGCGAGGCAACTTGCATTAGAGCGACGGCTGCTTAGCTCCACGTGTAAGATGGGCCCAGAGTGTGCGCGATGGGGCCCAGCCCCAGGTGAGTTTGTATAATCATTTGGGAGAACTGTGGAGAAGCACTTGCACTCCTCCAAAACTGTGGTTTCATCCCCTGCTTCTCCTCACTCTACAGTCAAACCAGTTATGTTTAGTCAAGCACTAAGCCAGACATTTCATTTGTAGTTTTTTCAGGCAGACTGTGTGCCATCAACTCAGAGCCCAAACTCATAGATGCCACACATGACATGGCCCATCCACACACTGGAACAGTGCCTTAACAGGATGCAGACCGTGGGGCCCATCCACACACTGGAACAGTGCCTTAACAGGATGCAGACCATGGGGCCCATCCACACACTGGAACAGTGCCTTAACAGGATGCAGACCGTGGGGCCCATCCACACACTGGAACAGTGCCTTAACAGGATGCAGACCGTGGGGCCCATCCACACACTGGAACAGTGCCTTAACAGGATGCAGACCGTGGGGCCCATCCACACACTGGAACAGTGCCTTAACAGGATGCAGACCGTGGGGCCCATCCACACACTGGAACAGTGCCTTAACAGGATGCAGACCGTGGGGCCCATCCACACACTGGAACAGTGCCTTAACAGGATGCAGACCGTGGGGCCCATCCACACACTGGAACAGTGCCTTAACAGGATGCAGACCGTGGGGCCCATCCACACACTGGAACAGTGCCTTAACAGGATTCAGACCGTGGGGCCCATCCACACACTGGAACAGTGCCATAACAGAATGCAGGCTGTGGGACCCATCCACACACTGGAACAGTGCCTTAACAGGATGCAGACCGTGGGGCCCATCCACACACTGGAACAGTGCCATAACAGGATGCAGACCGTGGGGCCCATCCACACACTGGAACAGTGCCTTAACAGGATGCAGACCGTGGGGCCCATCCACACACTGGAGCAGTGCCTTAACAGGATGCAGACCGTGGGGCCCATCCACACACTGGAACAGTGCCATAACAGAATGCAGGCTGTGGGGCCCCTCCACACACTGGAGCAGTGCCTTAACAGGATGCAGACCGTGGGGCCCATCCACACACTGGAACAGTGCCTTAACAGGATGCAGACCGTGGGGCCCATCCACACACTGGAACAGTGCCTTAACAGGATGCAGACCGTGGGGCCCATCCACACACTGGAACAGTGCGCACATGGTCAAAAGTGGAATTCATTGTGTCAATTCACATGTAATATTTTTACAATATTGAAATATCAACTAGGTTTGTCCTGACCAATTAAATCTAACTGAGATAGAACGTCATGTTACTATTCAGCAACAATTACAGCAATGACAAGAAACAAGCTTCTCACAAATCCTACCTTAATCAACACGTTTCCTTCCCAGAAGTGTCAAAATCAGTCATGTAGAGTTATTTTTTGTCAATGTGGGTGTGAATAATTCACACAAAGCTGTCAACCTGTTTATGAGGAGTACTGAGTAGGGGTGCTGACAGCAATTTGATTTCCACTGTAGTACAAGGCTTAAGGCCCATTGCCACAAGGAACGAACTCAAACAACAAATATCAACCACTAATCATTCGCTTTCAATGGCAACAGCTTTATCTTCACACTATCAATCATATACATTGGGCTAGATTAAATTAAAACAAAAATAATCACTAAGACAGAACAGGTTATTCGCTTCTATTCCAACTGGATTCTGTATGGATAGGTCCTACTATTGTATACCTGTTGGACAGATTCTGCTGTTGGAAATATTTTTGTGGGTAACTGACTAGCCTACTTAGGCTAAATGTCATATGTGTTTTAAAAAATTGCTCTGAGGGCCAATGGTATCTGTCGCTGAAGTGTAAATATTTTCTTTCACCTGAATCAGAGGGATATCTACAATTTCATCTTCATTGTCATATTTCCCTGTGGAGGTTGGATAAAAAACATTTATTCACAGATAAACTGATTTTGTGAGGCACTATGGCATCTCAGTATGTTGCCAATACTAATGACTTTGTGTACTTTATATTTCAAAACTGAGAAAATATTTCACCCCTGACCACAGATGGTTGGCAACATGAAAGTTGTTGCAACTAAGATATTCACCATACACAAAATTTCAGACAAATTATTTTGGTTGATGAATGCTGGAAAATATTCCCTCCTCTTTACTTTTAAAATGTGTGTTTACATCAACATTCTTGCCTACTTTTCATTATGTTTAAAGTTAAAAAATTCATCATGTGTGAGATGGGTTCTTCCCATACATTTCCCATAGTTCATTGCAAAGTCATTGCAAATGATGTCTATGAGATGCTGGTGGAATGCTTGATGGGAATTGTAGTGCAGCACGTTTGTTTTTGGACACAGTATAAAGCTGAGGCAGGTTGACACTTACCATGGTTGTCTCTGTGACTGAGCCAAAGCTGTTGATGAAAATATTGCAAGTAACGTTTACGGGAGGACCTGGGGATGCAATGGAGAATGAGTATGAGGCGACGCGAGCCGGAAAAGCAGAGCAGGATCATTTCACTTTTTTAGCATAAAAAGCAGCAGGGGAAATCAGTCATCTCTCATAATTCTGTAAAATCCAGAAAACGCTGCAGGGCCCAGACCGCTCCCCTGGGGAGGACAGCACACACAGGAAAATATCAATATATCTGCACCTCTGACGGCATTCTGCTAATATCAGAATTCTGTAATGCTTCCCGAAAGATTAATTACCATTAGCTACAAAAATAATGAAGCTCATTAAGAATGCAACATATTTTCAGTTAGATTCAGAGCTGCAAACAAATTACGGTTCGACTTTCATTTGTATTTACAACTGTTGCTGTATAGCAATGATGCAATAATCGTTTTTAATGTTTTCTTTGACCAGTTCATTTCATTGCTCACAACTAAACGACAGAAGTGAATAAGATGTCATCAATAATACGTTAAATGAACCGTATGGAGCACACGAGTGACGGCCGGGTTGATGTATTTGTAATGTTTGCAATGGAAGCGTGGGGTATCTTAGTGGCTCAGAAGAAATCATGAGCGAAGGGCGTCAAAAACCAAAATGAGCCCAGAGACCTGAACGTGACCCAGCTGGTGCTGCGCTTTTGCATTACATCAAACCTGATGCATGATACTCAGTTTGTAATAAAACATTTTCTGGTTTCCCTGCTGTGTTTGGTTTGCAGACCCCTTAAGGCTGGGGGGTACTCAGGACCTCGCGCTGATCTCTGATCCTGGGCCCATTCATATTGCGTGCTTAAATTGGAGGAAAGGAGATCACTTATTTCCCAGAGGACTCTAATACCTGCGCCCCACTCAAATATTCACACACAAACACGCACACACGCACACAAGCTCACACACACACACACAAACACAGAGTCAAATGATGAGCAGACATTTTTTTCTTTGTTAAACTTGAGATTACATTGAAGATTATTAAACTATACAAGTGTAAATATAGCAGTGATAATGTGATGAAAAATTCTAAATAAAATACATATAAATTCAGGAAGTGACAATGAACTGAAAAGAATGAATTGTTGTTTTAAATCTCAACCCATATATATTTTAAAGGCGGTGCGGTTTGTGTGCTAACCAGGCGAGAGACAGAGAATGTCTCACTCCTGAAGGCAGAGGTACTCTGAGATGCCAGGTGTGAGCTGTGAGGTGTGAGGTGCCAGGTGTGAGGTGTGAAGGGTACTGTGGGCTCAGAAGCCCTGTCCTGCTCTATCTTCATGACTATTTTATGAGCTTCTGTGAATGAATACGGTATTTGTCGAGTATGGTAGCAGTGTTGCTGTATTTTATATCATTTGAGTAATGATGCCATAGAGAAAGAGTATGTCGTTAAATGTTATTCCCATGTGCTGCCCTGTTAGCATCTGCGGCTGGGATGGATCAGCTGGAGGTTAGAGGACATGAGGTCACAGGGTCACTGTGGTGGAGACTGGCACAGACCTCTCACAACTGGCATCACTGTTCAGGGCAGCCAGTGTGCTCTGCTTCAGCCGAAAGCTCATAATATCATCCTCACTATCTAAAAACGGGTATATCCAGTTTAATTTTGAGTTTAGTTTATGAATACGACATTATAATATTGACAGCTGCTTACTGTCAATGCTTCAAGGCTCTCTGGTTAAATAGATTTAAGGCCCCGTGTGACTAGTGAAATGCACATATATCTAATGAAATGTTATGTCATAATACAGAAGCCATTTCTTACTTCTTAAAAAGTTGTCTTTTTTGCAACAAAAGACTGCACTGCAGTGATGGAGTGAGAGAAACAAGTGGTCTGATGAATTAAAAACGTTAAAACTTCAGAGAGTGATTTTAAACGAAGTAGACCAGAACACTGTTTTTGAACAATGCAGTTGTTTAAATGTATGTCGACTGCCTGGTTCCTTCTGTCTCTGAGAGTGTGAATTCAGCTGATTTGCAGTATTGAGTTTTGTTGTGTCACTTTTATTTTGAACTACTTCACTAGTTACCGCAAATCCGCTTTCTAGGCCGGGGCTTCCTCAAAAAAATGTTTTTTGTTTTGTTTTTTTACTTTCCCTTAAGGGACGTCCTGGTTAAATCAGGTTAAATGAAATAAATAAATAATGTCACATGAGGATACCGTGAGTTAAAAAGGCCATACTTTCCTTCCTCTGATATCTTAATGGCAACAGATTCCCCTCAGTCTTTTAATTGACTGGACCCAGAGAGTTTGTAATTGCATGTCTGAGTGCTGCACTTTGTACTTCGTAGTCAGCTTTGTGTCACAGGAGGGAGAGGCCGCGTCTCGCTTTGTTCTGACAGCGGAGCGTAGGAATGCTGATGTCACTCTCGCGGCTGGGCCGCGGGGAAACGCGGCCTTAATCCCGTCACCACCACCTCAGCTTTTTACACCAACCACAGCCGAGGAACGCAAGGACACTCCGACTGACTTTCCCAAAGCGCCGTCTGCAAAGTCAACCTACTGACATCGCCAGTGAACTTCTGCAAAGTGTGTCAGTCGGCAGCAGTTCGGGGCCCAACATTTTGAACATAACACTGTCAGCTTTATATAAAAATCTTGTTAAGTAAAGCAAAGCTACAAAATAATATTAAGTATTTGAAGTGTTTTATAAATAATTTTATATTATAGTATTACATATCTATCCTGCATTGTCCAGACTCACAGCTGTACTTGTCTATTTAGTAATGCATAAGTACATGGTCAATCCAATAATGAGCCAGCAAAGGAACTTTCCAACGGCAATCAAGGTAATCAAATTCACTTTATTATGATCAACACTTTATGTTATTTACCCTCTGGAAGGAAAAATCATCCCAATAAGCTTTCTGCAGGAATTGTGCCTTGTATGGTGCCTTGTTGTTATTATTATTATTATTATTATTATTATTATTATGGAGACTGTTTCCTATTAGTCTAATCTGTTGGAGGTCTGAAAACTAACCCTCCGTTTTGAAATAATCCGTTAAATAGCTTTAGAACAGCGGTTTATGGAACTATTTAAATTGGTTCCTCTAAACCATGGCAGTTTGCTAATAGAAAATACAATATCCAATTTTCTGCTTTCTCCACCTGACGGAAAAACACAATGTTTTCATAATGAGCTTAGCAAAGCTGTAACACTCTGTAAATTTCATTCCAAGACTCTTGGGTTCTTTAAAAGCCTCTACCGCAAAAGACCACAACCTCGTATCTTGATTTTCTTTGGACAGAAACACTGGAAAATGGCGATTAGGAGATTAACTTCCAGAACCTCAAAGCTTTGGAAGCATTTCTGCTGTGAGAGCTAAGGAAATGAGGTCTTGAACAGAAGAGAGACGGTTTACAGTCAGGTGAAGTATGTTTGTTGCATATTTCACCTCCTTTGGTTAGCAAACATTAACATTACAGTTTTATTTGAATTTGAATTTGAATTTGTGGGCTTTTCAAACAGCAGGTATGGGAGAAGAGTAAGATATATGCAAATATGTGTTATAGAGAAGCTGACTGAGAAAGGTAGAGCACATATAAACATCTATATCACGGGTAGAAATTGCTATATAGGCACTGTTCCATTTTTACCATATTATTGTTATTATTATTATTAATATTATGCACAGATCAATTCCCCATGAAAGACCCCCTATAGAACCCCTGTCCCGTGGTGGGGTTCCCCTTTAGAACCCCTGTACTTTCCTTCAGTTCTGCCTCACCTGCACAGGGATATTTTATTTAACTCATGGGTGGGAGACAAGACCCCTAACTATTTCTGCATTTAACGCCAACTTCGAATCTTAATTACTTAATCAGCTCAATCATTTATCTGACCCGTCATCTTGACCATGTTTCTTTATAAGCTTCAACATAGCAGCTGAAAACTTGCATTAATATGTTTGCGGTCTAACTCTTCTCGATACCTAATTGGTGGAAATGAAGACCAGCATACACACTGACCATTCGTCACACGACTTTCCCACTCTTGATCCATGTGAATCTGCTGAATTGGATTTGAAATGTACAATGACTTGACAGTTTAAATCATTGTGGTGTGGATTTCATTGCATTAGAAGCTAAGCATGGTTCATGTTGGATCTTTACCTTTGAAATTTGGCCGTATTCGGGCATCGTAGCCCGACGTTTTCCCCATTAGTTTATCCAGGAAGTCGGACGGAGACATGGTTTGGGAGGAGCCTCTTCCTGTAGTTCTGGAGTCATGCTCTTTCGCTCCTACGGATCTAAGCCAGAGGAGGAAGATAAGATCGCATTACTGGTCACCCAGATAACTATCCATGCAGCACACCTGTCAGATGCATCAAATGCAAGGAACCGTAAAACCACCGTGCTGACATGCAGCAAACTACACCGGAATAGCATGCCAAGTGTAAACCGCAAAAGTCAAGATGTTTTGGAAAGGTAGCGAATTAGAGGCACACTCAAACTTAATTTAGTTTCTCAGGCGCTCCACCGACATGAGGTTCAAATGAGGTAGGTGGCATTAACGGTTATGAACATCTCAGATTATTTTGTTTAATTATTTATATTATTATTATTATATTATTCATATTACTTTTTCATAAAGTAGTACTAAAAAGGCGTGGGGGGCTAAGCGCCCCTGGCCAATGGTTGGAAACCACGATTAGACCATCTATTCTGAGCACAGTAACTCGCTCTCTCTGCCCACTCTTTCAGCTTAATCCGTGTCGTCTTCATTTCGCCTTGATTTTTCCCCTGCTAAAACTAAAATATAGTTTTTTCATTGCATAGAGTAAGGACATTTCAGGCCAAATTCTCATCAACCGGTCACACGTCGTCTTTCGCCCATCTCCCTGCCTATACTGGCAGAGATTAAGAGAGGAGGAGGTGGGAATTTCCGACCAAACGCCACATGATCGACTGCAATTCTGGCTTTAGAAAAGATCCTCTGGCCCTGGGCACAGTCAGCTTCATTACTGTCTGTACTTCTGACATTCCAGTTTCCAGTATCAAACCACAAGATATATCAACCCAAGTTAACACTGCTTCCGTTTATTCAATCATATGTGGGCTGCAGCAATCTTCGATTAAAAACTATTAATTGAATTAATGAAAATAATGTATTTATATAACATAACATAAAGTGGGAAGTGCTCTGAAACATGTACTGCTATTGTCCTCACAGCTACCAACCGAGAGTACCACCAACATCCCCAAGTTCATCATCATCATCATCATCATAACCAACATCAGCATCGTTGCCAAAACAATAATTATGCTCTGTTGATATCATCTGTCAGCTTTCATCATTAGTACACTGTTGCAGCTGAATGTATTCTAAGTACTGAACTCGAATCACGCACAAATTAAATGTTAATTTTATCATTAAAACATTGTCTAGAAATAATTCAGTTACCCCTCAGTTCGTTTTCTCTTGCTGATATCCTTCAAACTATCTATATAATAACACCATCTATACAGGTTGTTCTACTCTGAATTAACTCCTGAAGATACGGTTTTAAAAAACAGAACAATCGGCTGATCTTCACCAATAACTTTAAATCCAATTACCAGATACAGAGGGTTCAAAGTACCAAAGTTTTGCAGAAATTACACAGGCGATTTGGATAAAGCCACGTACATATATGCAGCCAGTGCAAGTCTGAGGTATATCCTTCTTTCAATGTGGAGTCAGTAAAGTTAAAAAATGACATCGTAGCAGGAGTTGCACATACCTGACGCTGCTCTCTATAAAATAAGCGCATACAATTGTCAGGAATTTCACAAAGGGGCAAATCATTCCTCTCTTTGTCTGTGTGGTCAGTTTTCCACTCTTCTGTTTACTTCCATGGACGGGTGTTGGTTAAATGCAAGATCCAAGAGGCAGTATCGTCGTCCTTCTAATCAAAGCGCAATTAGACGTTTTCGTGGGTAGCACAGAATACGCGGGAGGCATTCCGGTCCTAGGGATCATAGTCTTAATTTAGTTTAGGGGAACAATGGTACCCACGCACAGTAGTGTGGGAGCGAAAAACGTCCGCAAAAATTAGTTGTACAACACCGAGCCATTACTTCCTAAAGAAGCCGTAGTTTTTAGATGCACAAGGCGAACTTGAAAATATCACCAGGACGCAAATCTCGAAGAAACTCCATTAGGTGTTGTCATATCAAGATACATTTTTGTTGATCGACAGGCTTTTAAAGACGTGTAGTACACCGACTGACTCAACATGGTAACAGGGAGCATCTGCCGCTGGAGAGACGAAGGCGCGCTTATCTCATCTGGTTCCTTTCAGCTTTCTAACAGATCCCACTTCCGCCGTGCGCAAGCGCGAGGGCAGCTGATGGACGTGAACTGAGTCTCAATTTCCCAGTTAAGAAGTCCGAGGTATTCTCTAAAAGCAGTTATTCTGGGAGTGAATTAGGTTCTTCAGTGGATGCAGTTAACCACCTGCGGATTCTGAAACCTTGTGTCCCATGTTGGTGAGAGTTGTTTGTCTAAATAGACCAGCAGACTCACTTCAGACAAAGACACACTATCACTTGTTAAGTGTTAAACTGACAATTCCTGCTCCCTTTTTCAGAACGTCTGTACTCCGCTAAGCACAGCCAGAATTGCTCTTTGGTGGGAGGAAGGACTGTCACATGGACCCGAAGCTGTCAGTTTGTCTTTCTCTCTCATAATACTTGCGATACTGTTGATGCTTCTGAAGTGAACGTTATCGTTCCCTGCGCTGTGTTCTAGTGCAACTACACCCCCAGCCATACTTATTTTAAACGTGTTGCATAGTTACATTTTTATTAAACAAATAGAAAAGAACTGAAGTAAACAGACATCCATGTGCCTAACAGCATTAATGTTTCAGAGCGGCGAGGGAGCTGTGCTCGTTACTTCTTTGCAGGTTCAGATCATAAGACGAGCAGTTCCACCCCCCCAGCAACGATTTTGACAACGATTTGCTTCAATAAATACGCAGCTGTATAAATTAATACGCAGCAATGTCAGTTACAACTATCGCTCAGGATAAGGACGTCTGTTGAACAAATAGCCTAAAAGCTAAGACATTGTATTTTGAGCCAGAAGTAAATTAAAAGAAAGAAAAAACATCTCATTCTGTGAGCAACCAAGCAAATGCGGTGAGATACAGCAGGCTTTAAAAGCGCACAGCCATAAAGGTGTGGAGAATACAATTACACATTGGCTGTAGGAAGGGGGAATCACGCACAGCTGAAAATCATGCAACTTCAGAGATTGAATTGTGAACATATCCAGTAATGGTAGCCTTATTACATCACTGAATCAAATATAATAAAAACAATTTTAATTGGTTATGTTAATGTTGCCATGTTGTAAACATCAATGTAAAATTTTGTATTGAAATATATTATAATACATTAGATTAATTCTTATCAGTCCCGTATATTTAATGGCATTTGATTTAGTGATTTGTTTTTACTCTTATCTACAACTTATACAACGAATGACTTTTCCCTGTTGCGTAATTGGAGAAATATGCGCAAACAGCCAATCGCAGGTGCAGCTGGGAATTCAGTCGCAACCGTAGTTGCCCGGGAAACAAGCATACAAACCACATGATTGAAAATACCGAATACCCAGAGCCCAGGAGCGAAGATAACTGACAGATAGGGTCATGCTGGTGGGCCGACACGTCCCACACAAGTGGCTGTGGATCCAAAGGGTTTGATTCTAATATTGTATTTCACACATCCCCCAGGCGAATTTAAATAACATCGTCTAATGTTTAATTGTCATTTACTTTACTAGTTTAAAATATACATGTGTATCTGGAGAGAGTAACCGTTTTATAAAATGAAGCATCGAAGCGAGGCAAACACAACGTTTCCGTTTTCTAAAAGTGCAGGTATTTCAATAAATCATGACCAGCCATGATCTAACTACGAGGTTTAAAACACCTATGGGGAGGAAAACGTTCACAAAGAATGCATAGCGTTTTTCTAAGAGCTCGTTAAGACTGCACCGCAGACCCCCCAAAACAGCTGTCACAACAGAACGCTCAGTCGCGAGCCTTTTCCGTGGTGCTCCGCGAGGCCCTTTTGCGTTACACTGGCATTCAGGGCTCTCAGAGGCATTGGAGAAAGAGAGAATATTTCCTGCATATCGAAGGCCCGCGCTCCTCTGCACTTATGAGCTGTCCTAGTTCTGAAATCTCCGAGCCGTCTGAGCGCGGAAACCGCTGAGCTGTCCAGTTGCTGAAACTCAGAAAACTCCCATCGGCCTATAGCTGGAGTGTAAAGGCCTGTGAGTACATCCGCCATATTCTGATAATAAAGGGCTTCAAGGAAAACATTTTTATTTTGAATTCGTTGTTTTTGCTGTATATTTGGCCAGCTGAGATTACACTTCTATACGTCTCAAGTTTCACTGATGTTGTGCCAACGTGTGTGTGCTTGGAGGAGGGGGTGCAGAGTGGGGGTGGTAGGCTTGAGTTTGCCAGCGTGTTTCCAATGTTAGACTACTAATTTTCTGAAACTGAAATTCAGTATTTGGGGACTGAAGTTTCCCTGAGCCACAAATGGGAGGAGCTTTGGACCAATCACAGCACTGGCAGTGGTGAGACAGGCATTTTTTTTTAATAAGTCAATGACTGACAGCTATGTTCAGTGCAACCTGAATGTGGTTAATTAAAATGACATTTCAGCCATCACCATGGAGATCCAAAGTGCATTTGTAATGCTTTTAAAGAAGCAAAATCCCTGTTACCTTTTGTGCCACAGAGATATCTGAAGGTAGTGACCTGGTGTGGTAACCAGTTGGAATCCAAGGATATATTTAAGAAAGTTAAATCTGGATATCATTTGTAAGGCTATGATGCATATCAATAAAAAGACAGGTATGTTTCCAATATGGTCTGTATTTTTTGCATGTCTGAAAGATGTCAAGATATGGCTGAATGCTGGCTGTTTCCTTTTGGTGTAATCTCAAAAGTTGATTCTTTGCAAAAGGAATAATGTTCTGCAAAATACCATAAAACCAAAGAAAAAAAAAAACAAATCTTTTATTATTGCGGGAAACAGCACAGAGATTGTTCAGTGCTGTCCAGTCTTGCAGCATCCTTCTAGGTTGAACTGTAGACAAGATGGATGGAAAAAAACAGGGAAATATGAACCTAGACAGTTATACAATCATCAAACATAATACAAAGTGCCACAGTAAATAGTTTTCTCAGCTTCAGCATTATCATAGAGCAGTTAGAAACATTCATATTGGTCTGCACTGGCCTCTACCAGCCCACAACATACAGTATTTGTGAAGGAGTCAACGTTAAACAAACGGGGTACAGTCCCACTAAGGCTTAGGCAAAGCAAATAGTTATCCTGAACCTTTTCACATCCCATACCAAATTAAATTAGTCACTTGTATTGTACCAGCTGAATTTCAAATATACTGTGCAGATAGGAATGCATACGTCTTCAGTTCATGTGTATCTCTGTGTAATATGTGGCAGTGATATCTGTGATGTATATCTGAGAATTCTGTACACTGGGTGAACATGCCTCATATTATAGGTTATTGGGGATTTTTCAGCAGGAGCAGATAACCTGATGTTTCTAACTATACTTAGTCTTTCTGCTCACATAATTCTTTCTCCTGTTAGTTTCTAATAACCCCGGCCCCAGGAGAACTGTAAAAAGATTGAGCCAGTAAAATAACATTGTTTTTTTTTTGTTGAAGGGAAATTGCAAAACACTTGTGAGCACTTCATAATATCATCCAGAAAATGACTCTGAAACTAGATTTATTATTGCTTTTTTACATGGAAAATAACAAACTAGCACTGGACTGTGATAAATTGGCATTCAGTAAATACATAGAGAGTATTAAAGAGTCACATGTTTCATTAATGGGAAGGCAGCCATGTGTGAACACAAAATATATTGCAGGGACCCCTTAATTAAAACACATTAGAACTTAATTTATCTGGAGCTTCATTCATTTTCTTTTATTTATGTTGCAGTCTTTAATATATCATTGTTTCTCAATATCTCCCATGAATATCATTCTTATTGAAAAGTGGAAATCTTTCTAATAAGCAGTTCATACATGGCCCTTGGCCACTCTTGAGGTTATTGTAGCATAAACAGTGACAAACCCTTTCACTGCTCGTTCAGGAGCTTCTGGCCAAAGAGAGCCTTAACCCCGTGTGATCTTAATCATTTCTGGCAAAGCCGGGCTTCAGCGTTTGCTTGGTTTCTGCGTTTGGATGTCAGTCACACACATGGTGTCTGTGGGATTTCTGAAATCTAACTGACAGTAAAGCCCACGTAGGGTTGGACAGAGAGAATCTTATCCGTAGCACAATGTTCTCCATCTGTGGTCTAACGGCTCTTTCCTCTGCCGTGTCTGATGATGTAATGATTTATTCAATTTTTTTCAGGCTATTGGATTGTGTGTGGATTATATCTATTGAGCTGCGGGGTAGAGCAGTGAACCCTGGGTAACTAAAGCAGGAAGTCAATTGGCCTGGATTCACCTCAAGGGTCTTCATTACCATGAACTGACACGGGACTGGAGAGAGTTAATGGAGGAGAATGTCATTTGTACACAAACATACACATGAAATATGTAGGAGTTTCCTGGTGTACCCACATTAGGACCACATTAACAGGAACATAGAAGCGTCTGTACCTTTACAAATTATGTCACTGGCAGCAAACGCAATCTACTCTTACAGTCTGCATCCAGTACCTTCTGGAGAGGCAATAATTATTCTTGTCATAGTCATAACATCAAATATGTACAGTGAATTACATACGGTATTGATTAACCAGATGCCTTTTCTTGCCTCCTCTCTCTGACATTAAAGATTTGTGTCATAATGCATGCATTGCCATGTGTTTTTTGTAATCAATAGCTCAAATGGTTTGTTTGAAGAAAAGTAGTAATACAGTAGTTATTTTACAGTTGGCATTTCTTTATATTGCATTACAGAGAGTCCTTACAGAAAAATGACATCTTGGATGTCATGTTGTCATCTGAGCAGAAAACATAACAGTAATGCTGCGTGTGAATCATGTCTGTGTTTCTTTACATGCACAATGTAATAAACTCCGGCTGTCAGTGCCGCGGAACTGCCATACAACATTGAGGGAAATGACTCGTTTTCTCCTTTATCATCAATGAACCATTTTTAGAACACAGCTACGGCTGTAAACCGTTTCCATGGCGACATCAAAAAGACACACATGGACGAGGGCAAGAAGGATCCTCCGAGCATGCTCTGATCACAGATGAAGTTGTGAGCTCCAGATTCACATTAAATAATGTGAAGCAAACATGTGGTGAGATTCACAAAAATAAAATGCATTATATTAATTTATTTGCATGGTGTCTTTGCAAAAAGTAGCCATCTGAATGTAGGCTTGATAGAACAGCGTAAAAAGTCTAAAATCACTTAAGTTCATTAAATGTTGATGATAAGCAGCAACGCTACCCTGTACCCTTCTACTGTCACACTGCTGAAGGTAAGAAGATGTGGGCCTCATTCTGGACCAAAGGGGACTGCTGTGCCCCAGGTCGGTTATAGCAGCATTGTGCTGTAGAAGGTGTCCTCCTCTGGATGCGGTTCTGACCTGTGGATGTTAAACATCCCATGGTGCTCTGTGAAAGAGCAGGGGTGTTAGCACCGGTGTCCTGCTCAAATTCTCACTAAAACAGGAATCTAATTACCTCCTGTGCAGTCTCTTCCCATTTTGATTCTCCTCCTGTACATCACAGAGCACCTGTCATCTGGCAAGGAGGGAAAGACGTTGAAAAGACTGGCTCTTATCAAAAACATTTACAGGAAAAAAGAGACAGAAAAAAGATAAGTTGAATTACAGCTTGGTTATTGACCTGGGGAATGTGTGTGTGTGTGTGTTACAGTCTGCGCACTCATGTGAACACACACACACACTCACACACACATGCATGCGAACACACACATACACAAACACACACACACCTACGCATACATACTCACACACACACACACACACTAGCCGCTGCTGCCTTTGAATAATTTACCTCATAACTCCCCTGCTGCACCTTGATGATCCTTGGTTTGATGATCCTTGGTTTGACCGTACTTTTGTTCCTCTGCTCTGCACACCTTCGGCTGACCTGTTTCCTGCTACCATTGATTTACAGCTTACCTCCAGGCCAGGCTTTAATTACACACACACACACATACAGTCACCTGTTAGCAGCATGATGAGATGCTCCGTGATTGTACTCAAGTCCCTCTAATTAAACTCAACCCTAAATTAAACCATTAATCAATAGGACCAGGATATCTGGGAACCAAGACTGTCCGTGGGCGAGCTGCTTTCATTTACAGACCTTGTGGGAAGAGTACTCTATAACTAAACATTTGTACCAATGCAAGTTTCTTCCAAATATAAATTTCACAGCATTGCTATTCTGTTTTAATGTTACCGCCTTTGCTAAGTCTCCCTTGCAAAAGAGCCTCTGGGTCTCAGTGGAGACCTCCTCCTGGTTAAATTAAGGATAAATTAATAAATCACTCCCACAAGTGGTATATTTACCCAGCATAATTTGATTAAATGCAAAAAAATCACTATTCAGCAACATGAGAGGATTTCCCAGCATGCATTCCAAATGTCCTCAGGTAAAGTTTAATTTAGGGGCCATAGAGGGCGCCGGGAGGTTTGCATAATTTGGGGTGAACCCTGGCACCTTTCATATCTCAGTAACACACTCAAGGCTGGCGAGCTGGTTACCTGCCACTGATCACTTGAATAATGGTTTTAAAAATGATCGTGTTTCATCCTAACGTGTTTTTTTTACTCCTGATGGCGCTCAGATGAAATCCACCTCAGCGGTAAGTCAGGAGGTTAGAAATCCCAGCCCTGGAGATCCGTGAGCCGCAGGTCACGCTCCACTCGTGTTCTTTCATTAATCTGAGCCGTGTTTCTGTATCCGTCACAATTGATTTCAATCTGCACAGGACCTACCAGTGCTCCAGTCCCTCCACCAAACCGCTGCTGAAGGAAGCGCCAAGACTCAAACTGATGTTTTTAGGCTGGACAAGACAACATTCCGCCCTGTCCAAACTGCTGAGTGCGTACACACACACACACACACACACACACTTGCATACACTCACACTGCAGACGCTCTCCACTCCTGAAAGCACACCAAATGCATCAAGACCATATCTGAAGGGATTTGTGAATTATTTACACTCTGTACATTTGCTTCTCTCGGGTTAAATAAAGAAGCAGGCTGTTTGTGAGAGAGTCTGACCCCAGCCTTCAGATCCACTGCTGCAAAATGAGAGCCTAATCGCTGTCGTTGTGTTCCAAACCTTACTCCAGAGAAACGCTGCAAAATACTGCCAATTAGTCATTTACACATCTCTTCACATAATCATCGATTAACCATAATAAGGAGAAAAACATGCTTTTAAAGTTTCGATGAGTGACCTGCTTACCTGTTTGTTTGATGATACCACTTACCTGTGTGTCCCTAATCGCATTCTCACCTTTTTTTGTCATCAAGAATAACCATGCATTTTTGGTCTTCATGAAATACAGCACCAAAAATGCCAGCAAGAAATGCAGGCAGCTATAGTACGTGTAAAGAATGAGAGATGATTCCTTTACATGTTGTTGAATTAGTAACTATTAAATTAGACATTAGAAAAACAATGACAAATATGTTGATTAACAGGAAACAGGAAAGAACATCTTTTTGCATGCAGTGAGTCTTGGGCTCTGTGTGTGACGGGTTGCCATTCGGTACACACGGTTTACAGTCCATCAGGAGCTTGGAGTGTCTGGATATCTCAACATGTTCCGTTTCACATTTTAAAGCTGACATGCCTCAGGCTAACTGAGAATGTACATGCACTCATATGACTCTAAAACTGGCAAATCCTCTTTCAAGTTTCCCATCTTCAGAGGGAGTTCATTTCAAACTGCCCGAAGGACAAATCAGGATAAGGAAGTGAGGAACAAAGCATACCATGACAAAAATAATAAAAATAAATAAGTGAGGTTTTCATGGTTGCTTTGAACACACAAGCAAAGACAGAAGTGACTAAAAACTTTCTACAGCTTGAATAATTTGATATTACATGTCTGCCTTAGAAAAAAATAGTGTAATCAACATTGAAGATGCAGTGCCTAGCGGGATTTATTTTGTGATGAGTTTATTTTGAATGTTGTAAGTGACAGAGTAACAGCAAACCTACTTTTGTGATGCTTCTTGCAAATGTCTGTTCAGATCAGATTCACTGTGTCTGCCTGTCAGAACCACAATCTGGATAAAAAGCCTTACATTCACATCTCAGATATTCAGCTCAGGCCCGAAGCGCCCATATTAGAATATCTTCAGTTGTCCGCTTTCACCCCCAAAACCGCATTGTCCTTCCCACAGTTTCAGTGATGGATGCATGGCCCTTAAATGAGTGGAACATTCACACATGGAGAAGTATGACAAGAATGTGATAGAGAAAATGGTAAGAAAGGGATCCACACTTGGCACAGAACAGTAATTTATGCTATTTTGCTTTTGGATCCTAGGCCACAGTTGGAACCTAAGTAATTAAAACAGCGCAGTTCTTTTGACCCAATGGACTAAAAGCTCAGCAAACTAATACAATAGATTATTTTCCCAGGTACTTCAGTGCTGCGTAAACCTTAGAATACAGATGAAAAGGATTAAAAAACAATTGCTTGGAAGGCAATGGGATAAAAGGTCCACTCTGCTGAACTGTTCTGTTATATGGTTCACCAAAGTTATAAAGAAAATCCATCAAAGATCAGAACTGGGGAACTTTCAGAGAAGGCACAAGGCAGAAGTATCTACACTGTACTTCTTTCATGTCAAGCAACACTGTCTATCATGACTGCCTTGGTTAATGAAAATCAGACATTTCGGTTCTGTATCTAATGTCTTCTTTTCCTCTTTTCCTGTCTCATACCGAGGGAGTGTGATCAATTCTTTAGCTACATGTTGAGGAGCTTTAGTGAAATGAATACTGAAGCAGCTGTCAAACGATGTTAGCTCCTGGATAACGTTATCAGCGGTGATTTGTATTAGAAGTCAAGAGGACATTGTCCAAAGGTAATTTAATTGAAAACACTCCTCTGTTAAAAACAATTTTAATAAATAACCGTTGTGACAAGATGCATTATTATGAGTGAGGCAAACCTTTTAAGATGGCTTCCAAAGACATGTCCTCTCCACAGATACATCACCAGCTCTCTGAGACCAAAGACATGTCCTCTCCACAGATACATCACCAGCTCTCTGAGACCAAAGACATGTCCTCTCCACAGATACATCACCAGCTCTCTGAGACCAAAGACATGTCCTCTCCACAGATACATCACCAGCTCTCTGAGACCAAAGACATGTCCTCTCCACAGATACATCACCAGCTCTCTCTCTCTCTCTCTCTCTCTCAGACGTAGCTGAGTTTTACTCTGCCATAAGCATGAGTGCACAGCAATTAATGTGAGTCTCAGGCTCCATCCAGATGTAAATCATACCTTATTGCATCATTTATATGGTTTATTTAATAAGCACAAGCCCTACTACTTTATTTATGAATACATTTTTATATTACATTTTGTCCAGAGTAACTTTACATTTAAATCTTACATTTTTACACAATATTGTTTTATAAAGTAGGATCATTTACTGAGGCAGTTCACGGGGGGAGCTTTACCCACACAGTGAGATCACACCTCAGCTCCACCTTTCAATCAACACTCTGAGTTTCAAGCACCATGTCATATGTATGTGTATGTCTTTGATATGTATGCCAAGTGTAATTCGAAGAATACAAGCAAATAAACCAAATGCATCAAATTAAGAGGTCATAAATATGTAATGCAATAAGAGAGAGTATGTTTAGTTTGTTTTGGCAGAGGGTTGTGTGGTGAGAAAATGAAAAGACTAGCCTTAAAGTTTATATTGCCTGTAATTTATGCCTGTAAGTACCTTAATTCTAAACCATGTACGCAAACGCAAGTAAACCATGTCAGAACATTAACACTGCAGCAGAGAATACTTCACTGTGACCGTACCTTGTCTTACACCCACCACTTAAACATGTGGTGGCTGTCTGAACACTTGCATGGCAGTTTCCGTTAAGAAGACAGTGTGAGTATATCGCCATCTTGCGGTGATCTGTTTGCAACAATAATTCACCTTCTTTTGTAGACTGAAAAACTTAAAATGACAGATTTACCTTACATAAGCAATCGTGGAAGTCGTATGTTATAATAACTAAGCCAGAAATAAAAACCGCGTTACTTTGTGTGTAATTGTGTGCTTTTTAAAGTTAAAGGGTACCTTGTATTTGCAATTTTACATGATATTATCCTGTAGGTGGCAGTACTGCTATATCAAGGAAATGACGGTCAATAAAACGAGGTCGTTAAAATCAGGTCGATAAAATGATGTTGTAAAACTTGCAAAATAGCACAGTTGTCTCTTAGTGACCGTTTTACCTACTGGCCAATGTTTAAGAAAATAACGGAATGCACTTAATGTACATTTTTGGGTTTGTTTTTCTGGTAGATTTATGAAAACAATTCCTCCATTATCACTATATCTTGGCAATGTATTTTGGCTCTGAGACCTCTATTTATGATTCAAAACACCATAAGAGCTAAACTTACTGTAATAATGACACAGTTTTCTTCGTCATGTCCAGAAGATGTGTTTTTACGCAAACACAAGATCTTCAAGTGATGAGTCAGATGACTTTCTAAAGCATTTTGTGAACTGTTTATGGGTGTAAATTCAGTAAGAGAGCATAAATAAGAGTGCATGAATAAGAGCACGTGTGGTTGAGGTAGTTTGTTTGCTCCTGTCACAAACCACGTCACAGAAACTGCATGTGCAAGAATGTTACCCTGCGGAAAAGGCTTAGATAAATCTGGCGCTCTGTGAGGACACAGTGACCTTTGTGTCCCCCGATCCACATGGACTGGGGCACTTATCTTGGGCTGAAGGTAGGGATGAGTAGGTAGGTGAGTCAGGGTACACCAGCGAGTGAAGGGGTCACCTGTCTGTCACTGGGCTGATAGCTGGGGCTGGATCCTATACTTCTACCTGATAAACTGTCTATAACAGCAACAGCAGATACCATGTGGGGCCAGTCAGTAGAAGAAGTAAATCTGTGTTTGATATGAGTTTGGACATACATTCAGGACAGTGAAGAGTTTTGCAATAGTGTCTAGCTAAGATGTTTTTTGGTCAGTAGAGCCCTGAAGCAAACACTCTTAGACCAAATGGTTATATACCAAAATGTCCATGAGTTTGAAATGCAGTCGTCATGCAGCTATTTGTATCACTTCTGTTGCTCAGCAACATGCTAAAAATTGACATAAAGAACAAAGAACTTTAGATCTCATGTTTCCTGTCTTGTAGTTTCCATAGGGCCATTTTACTGTTTCACACAATCCTGCCTTTGAAATTGAAACTGAACTGTGATGGTTTTGTGGGGCACATTTTTCGAGCAGTAGACTGAACATTATGACAATACTAGGACAGTAACTTTCCAGTCGCAGAAAATGTTCACATTTACTTTTGGGCCTAGCAGTCTCAGATATTACTTGGGTGGGGGAGATGGGGGGGGGGGCATTATCATGAGGTTTTTGCTGTGTCTGCTGTGTCCTGCAGTGTCTGATGCTTCAGTAGCCCGTTTAAGCTTCACTTGGCTGAGGTTAACTGAGACAGAAACGGGCCTTGGAGGGCGGTAAACTAGGACTCATTTCGAGCTTTGCCAACATGTGTAGCTCTAAGAGCCTCCCTGAATGGATCTAACCCCTGATTCCTGTTTGGGATGATGTCGTGTGAATGGGGTGAAGAGCTCGGCACTAACAGGATGACAACTGTATTTTTAATCAAACTTTAGTGACAGGGCCCTTGTTTCTGAGACAAAAACGTCAATATCTGTTGACGGCTAAGCATGCTGAAGAAATTCATTTATCACCCAGAATAGACCACAAGAAAACTATTTTAGGCTAAATTGTATGTGAGGATGATGATCATGAAAAACAGCATTGAAGAAGCGTGCACATAGAATGCTTTCTTCAGCTGTGTGCACCCCTGTCGTTGGGAGAGGGCAGAGGGCACTGCGTATTTTTGGAAAGCGTGCGGGCAGGCAGACAGCCTCTCGGTGCTGTTATTTAGCATGCCTTTTCCTGTGTTGCCCGGAGATGGAGCAGTTGTGTAAAGGGAGAGTCCAGCCTCTCCGCCTCCTGTTTGCGAGACAGAGGCTCACTGAGCGCGCTCCAACATCCTGCGAGAAAATGACAGCGATCCGGCCTGCTCCTGCTTCTGTGTGCATTCCCAACATGGCTGGCATCTCACAGATCCGCTTACCTGCTTAAAGCAGATCCATGACACTGTGTGCATGACACTGAGCCTGCAGTGTAGTATGATAGTTTACAGGTGTGGCTAAGGCTCTCAAGAGCCTAAGGTACTTGACTGGGACCCGGAAGGGTAGTGGTTCCAACCCCAGTGTAGCTTCAATAAGTGTGGAAGATGTGTCACAGTCACACGGACCAGTCCAATGTGTCCCCATAGTCCCAGATTAGTGTTCTTTGTCCTGCCCTGAGAAAGAGACTGTGTGAATGGGGTTACCCCAATACACCCCCCCTTCCCCCTGCACCCCCAACCACACAGTCCCATGGAATTAAGAACAACAATACCTATGGCCACAGGTGTGATTGGAATGATGATGCCAGTGCAGTTTGGCTCCTGCTGTGCGGGGCTTTGCTTCATGTTTGCATTATGTTTTCATTTTTCATTCATTTAGTAACAAATCAAAAAAGTGAGCATGGTGTTCATGCAAGTAGTAATGTTGAAATACTGATCTGACATGGAATATTGGCAGTAATGGTTCTAAAGTGCAAACCGTTCATTATACTAAACGAGCCTCATGGACGTTTATCTCAGGGGGAATGTGGTCATCGATGCATTGCTGCATGTATGTACTTTACGGTTAAATGTTTTTTATGACTGTGCCTTATGGAGACATGTTTTGCACACACAGAAATAAAAATATTGTACTAATATGGTGTCATTTTAACGGTTTGTAAGACTGCTTTCTGTGATGTGGGTCTGTCTGTATATCTATATGTTTATATCACAGCTTTTGGCAGGGGCGGCATGCATGTGCTTTTCTACACAGCGTGCCTTTGTCCCTGTGGCCAGGAGCGCTTTAAATCACGACAGTTAGGCACAGCCCTTCCTCTGACCTCTCAGAGAAGGTGATCATCCCTTAAGAGCAGTTCGTTTTGAGCTATAAGGAGGGGGGTGGGGGGGGCACGCACAAAGTGTACCTGGAGGGGGCAGAGCTCACCCTGCTCTGCAGAAGTCATTACAGACGGCTCCAAAAAATCTGTGCAAGACATTTGTCTCTTCAATTCCCCACAAACTGAATGAAGCAACATTCAGTGGTGAAATCGATTTTAAAAGCTCAGAGAGACGTCCGATCACATGTTTAAGCATGGGATTGCGCTGGTTTTGGTGGCAATACAAATACCTGAGATGCAATGTAATGTGGCTTTATTTGCTTCAGGACTGTGTGGTAACCAAATAAAACTGGAGCTGAGTTGCTCTCCCCTCCGTATTGGCCCTTTCACCGTTCAGCTTTGTCAAAGTTTATTAAATTTCCCGTCCTGCGTGCTGCATCCAGCAGACAGGGAGGGGGATGGCCAACCATGATCCACTCAGAGTTTCTCATTCCCTTTATCCCTTGGCCACAGGAACTCAGGGAAAAAAACAGCAGAGGCTGTGCTGGGAAGAGCCTGTTGAGTCCTGGGGGGGTGGAGACAGGAAATGTGACCTGAATAGTACAAAACACAGGCAGGCCCCTCAGCACTTCAGGAGCGCACCCGAGAGGCAAAGAGAAAAAAGCTCATTAACTAGGTCCTATTCTGTCTGCCGTGATGAGTCCAGATCTACATGAGGCTGAGGTGTGAGGGAATAATGGAGCTGAACCCTTCATATCCGCCGGGCTGAAAGAGAAGGAGTCCTCAGCTCTGCCAGGTTTCCTGGCTGAGAGGACGGAGTTTACTGTAATGCGGCAGGTTTTACAGAGAGAGTTTCTCCCAGTGCATTTATACTCTTTTACCGTATCTCTGTTCAGAGTCTGAATCATTCCACACTCTGAATGAATCCGTTTTAACCTCCTAAAATACCTGTCTCACCAGAGGGGCCGATATGGTCGGACCGGAATGAGCTCCGCTCAATGTTTAACATTTTGTCAGTGCCCAAAAATTAACTGAAAAAAAAAACCACCTTTTTAGACAATTAGTATAAAATAATTTAGTTATTAAATGCTCTTAGATTAGTTTAGTTGCATGATGAATGGTAAATTTATGGAGCATGGAGCCCTAAAACACTTACTCAACTGAAAAAACAAACGTCCTATTTATGTATTCAATGTGAAAACGGCAAAAATAATGACACGCTTTTTTTCATTGTTGCCAACAGCATGCTAAGTGCTACATAGAAAATAAGAGCTACTTCCTGCTCAGAGCTGACCTCACAGCCCCATATTAATGCCATGTTAGACTGGTGCCATGTGTGTCTACATATGATCTGATGGAGTTAGCCTGGATGGGTAATTATAGGAGGGGTATGATCATCTCTGTGACCTTTGCCCAGGGGAATATGCCGCTGCTCAGAGAGTGCTGAGTACAGGTCTACTTCTTAGGGGAAATTGCTACTGAGGTGGACTCTCACCTAACATACGGTACACATACAGACTTACACCTGAAGCAGGTAAGATGATTCAGGTGTGTGTGTGTGTGTGTGTGTGTGTGTGTGGGGGGGGGGGGGTGTGTGTGTGTGTGTGTGTGGGGGGGGGGGGGGGGGGTGTGTGTGTGTGTGTGTGTGTGTGTGTGTGTGGTGTGTGGTGTGTTGTGTGTGTGTGTGTGTGTGTTGGTGTGGGGGGGGGGGGGTGTGTGTGTGTGTGTGTGTGTGTGTGTGGGGGGAGAGTGTGGGGGAGGGAGAGTGTGTGTGTGTGTGTGTGGGGGGGTGTGTGTGTGTGTGTGGGTGTGCTGGGTGTGTGTGTGTGTGTGTATATGTGGGGTGTGTGTCTGTGTGTGTTTGTGTGTGTGTGTGTGGGGGGGTGTGTGTGTGTGTGTGTGTGTGTGTGTGTCTGTGTGTGTGTGTGTGTGTGTGTGTGGGTGTGGGGGGTGTGTGTGTGTGGTGTGTGTGTGTGTGTGTGTGTGTGTGTGTGTGTGTGTGTGTGTGTGTGTGTGTGTGTGTGTGTGTGTGTGTGTGTGTGTGGGGGGGGGTGTGTGTGTGTGTGTGTGTGTGTGTGTGTGTGTGTGTGTGTGTGTGTGTGTGTGTGTGTGTGTGTGTGTGTGTGTGTGTGTGTGTGTGTGTGTGTGGGTGTGTGTGTGTGTGTGTGTGTGTGTGTGTGTGTCAGCAGAAATTGTGGGCCCCAGGACCTTGGGATCTATAGCCCTCTAAAATGACACATACAAAAACACAAACACACACATACACATTTACAAATATTCATACATATTTTTCCTTTCTTTTGCTCATTACCTATAAACCTGACATGACAAGACCATTTTGCTTTGACAAGCACAAAGACGTCAGTAGGTAACGTAAGTCAGCTTATCATCATGTGTCGGTCCGTGTAAAATACAGTAGGTATGGAAAAAGGTGAATTTAGGAAGAGCTATGTAATTACCACACCAATTTCTGTCAACAAAACCACACGCCAGATACTGCACAAAGGCCTGCTTGAGTCAGGGGTCGAATGAAAGTTACCCAGCTCCTCCATCGTATGCAAAATGCACAATGCTACAATCTTAGGCTCCGTTCAAACTGAAAGCTCTGCATTTTGCTTTGAACTTTGGTGGCTAAAAGGCCTGCTTTTGCAGATCCTTTAAGAAAACAGTGAGATCAGCAATTGATAACTGACAGTCACCAAGAAAGCAGCACTTGCTTTTTGTGCAAAGATTACGGCAACCTGAAAGGCAGAATGATTGAATAGCGACCTCTTCAACTGGGAACTCACTGAATATTTGATAGTATATACTTTACAGTCCTATATTTGTTAGACTAAATAACTTCTAAACAGTACCAAGGAAATGCACCAAACATAAAATAACCCAAAGTCAGTTTATTAGATTCTTGTTTTAAGAATGTAATATATATATACTAGTACTACTTTATTGCAGTATGACAACATAATAGGTATAGAGATGAGTTTACCGTCAAAAACTGATTTTAGAGTGAAGATCCCTTTTAACATCAGCTCAGACCTGTCAGTATTTTCTAACAAAAGCTTGCCTCAGACGAAGAGGTTGTGTGAAACAGAGAGTTTTACTGCGGCTGAAGTCCAGTGTTTGTGTGAGGTGAGCGTGCAGGCGATTGGCATGTTTCCCTGTGCCAGCAGAGCCCTTCAGAGCGAGCCAGGTACAGGCTCGGCTCGGCTCCGTTTTCTCTGAGGCCCTGTAACCATGGAGGTCATGTCCCTCGCTGCTTCGTTCCAACAGCTTTTATTTGCAATTTAAAACTTTCAAATGACCTCATCCCTGTTTTTTACCCTCCCTCCCGGACGCCTCGGCCCTCTTAAATGAACAAATGAAGGAGGCCAAAGCTGTAAAGGAATAAAAAAAACACGATGCTAATAGAGAGAGAAACTGGCTGCAGGGAAAATGGCGATGAGCATTCCCGGTTTGGTAAAAGAGGCAATGACAATGCAGTAACTTATCACTCTCATATAGAAGAAAATTATTTGTCTGCAGAACATCAAGGTACATTTTTGAAGAACTGATAATTGTTTTGCACAAACCGTGTAAAAGTGAATTGATGTTGAGCTGAGATGAATCTTCGGGCTAACTCACCAATAGAGAGGGTCTTTGTTTGCACGGCCTTTGGATCGGACCACCTACTTTGTGAACAGTTCTGTCTCAATGGCAACTTGGTCTTTGCCCGCCTGCTTTCAGACGCTGTGCTGCTCAGAATACCAAGTGGAAAGGAGCGGTTTTTGTGGAGACCATTTGAGAATACTTTGTCAATGCCATCGGGTTTAGGACATGGAGACACAAATGCTGCAGAAGAGAGGTGGCTAAATTTAAAGAGCACGGGCACCTACCTTCAAAATGTTATCAAAATGCATAATTATTATGACATGACACACAAACACACACACACTCATTCACACACACTCACACACTCATTCACACACACACTCTCACACTCATTCACACACACTCACACAAACAAACACACACACTCATTCACACACTCATTCACACACACACTCACACACTCATTCACACACACTCACACAAACAAACACACACACTCATTCACACACACACTCACACAAACAAACACACACACTCATTCACACACACTCACACAAACACACACACAATCTCATTCACATACACACACACACACTCACACACTCATTCACACACACTCACATACACACACACACACACACACTCACACACACTTATATATAGGTCATTGTGTATGTAATTAGCAGCCAGAGAGAAAGCACGCATGTACTGTGCTAATCAGTGCAGTTTTAAAGGCTGGTACATCCACCCACATTCTTCTTTCCTCTCTTTTTTACTGTCCCAAAGAACCACTAAGCGACTTTAAACTTCTCTCATTCCAGGACTTCATTCTGTCTTGTTTGTCTTAACTCCCTATCCTTGATTTCATACGCCTATGTTCCATTTCATAATAACTACATATTTGGGGGAAAAAATCAAGACGCTAATATCTCTGAATCAGACATTGAATTTAAATTATTGTATGTTCTTTCATTGTTAATATAACTACTGTCTCTTATGGGAGTAGCATTTATGTGAATCCAATAAATTATACATGTTAAATATAAAGAAATAATGAAATAACGGGATGAATTTATCATTGTAGCCCATCTGAAAAGGCCTGTTGTGCATGAGCTCTCCTCTTCAGCAGCTCCAGTAACGTTCGGGAGCTGGCCCGATTCGGCAGCGGCATTTCCATCTCCATGGAGACACTCAAAATGTAAAGTTGCCCTGCCAGTTTAGAATGGACATCTCAGCTGGCATTCTTTCGCCGTATTCTAAAAGGAGCGCCGGCTGTAGCATTGCGGCTCATTGAATTTGTCATTCAGCCCGGGCTCACA
This sequence comes from Albula glossodonta, assembly GCA_019788955.1. Taxonomy (NCBI): domain Eukaryota; kingdom Metazoa; phylum Chordata; class Actinopteri; order Albuliformes; family Albulidae; genus Albula; species Albula glossodonta. The sequence goes on from JAFBMS010000378.1 coordinate 156,043, forward strand.
GTCTGCGCCTCGCACAGAGAGCTGGGGAAAGAGGACCTCTGTCCTGTGTGGGACGGGAAAAGAAGGGAATCACGTTTAGTCTGAGTTCAGACAGTGTCAAGGCAAAGGGGCAGTCCTTTCTCCCATGGAACTACACTTACATGAAGGAAAGACACTGAAATATACATTTTAATAAAAATGGTAAAGATTAGAATATTTATTGATGTAGTTTATAATATATGGAAAAATGCAATTTTCATATGTATATATGTGTGTGTAAATAGAGAGTATGATTTCATGTACAATATATAGAAAGAGAGGGAGAATTATAACACAATATGAAGTATATTTGTCATTTTAAAATTTTAAACATTATTCGCACTATACTGTGCTACCCTCCTTTTTTTCCATATATATAGTGTTTATATTGCCAGTCAAATGTAAGTGGATTGATTGACTCTGAAAGGCACAATATCTGTTCAGATGATAATGAATTCCTCAGGACATCGTTAGATGGCTGCAGATGCTGTAGTGGCAGTTGTGTGCTCTCCCTCAGCAGGTGTTGCCAGGCTGTTGCCAGGGGCATCTGTGGCTCCATGACAACAGTCAGCTGCTGTGGTTTTGTGAGAAGCTCATCAAGAATGTCTCCCGTTCTGCTGGTTGTCTGGGAGACCGGGCCTCACCGATCAGCCTTATAACCATGAGACTCAACCACTTCCATGTGGTACAGCTCACCCCATTTCCTGGGGTGTGCTTTGCTAATTAACCGCTGGTCTTTACAAGTAAACTAGTTCCCAT
>JAFBMS010000379.1:0-27500 GCA_019788955.1 Albula glossodonta
GAGTTTCCATTTGTATGAAATGTTTATCAGCATTTGAGATCAACATTTCATAAGCACAGTTTGTTTTATGAACACACACTTTTTGAATCACGTAGAATAATTTGTGAGAATAACACTGAATGTTGAAATCAATTTAGTGCAAGTTCCTCTCACCATGGTGCCATGGCCTTCATTGATAATTGGCTAATGGTTCATCTTTAAACTTAGTTAAAGCTTAGTGGTGAGAATGGATTCTAGGATAGAGAGATTCCCACTCTGTGATTTCACTGCAGCCTCATGCTATATATGCATAATATATTTAGCTACAGAGCCTAATAATTACTGCACTCACATATATATTAAATAAAAGTATCGCTACGTCTGTTACGAGTTCTGTCAGAAGATCAAGAGGGTACTGATGGGAGACTGAGGCTTCACGAACCCCAGAATGGGTGGAACCACAATGTAAGATCAGTCACTGGTATCAACATTTTTCTATCTAAGAAAACATGATGTTTCTGACTGAGACAGACTGGTTCAGTGCGGTGGTGTTTCTCTGACTGACTGAGACAGACTGGTTCAGTGCGGTGGTGTTTCTCTGACTGACTGAGACAGACTGGTTCAGTGCGGTGGTGTTTCTCTGACTGACTGGGACAGACTGGTTCAGTGCGGTGGTGTTTCTCTGACTGACTGAGACAGACTGGTTCAGTGCAGCGATGTCTCTCTGACTGACTGAGGCAGACGGGTTCAGTGCGGTGGTGTTTCTCTAACAGACTGAGACAGTCTAGGGCTGGTCCAGTGCAGCGGTGTTTCTCTGACTGACTGAGACAGACTGGTTCAGTGCGGTGGTGTTTCTCTGACTGACTGAGACAGACTGGTTCAGTGCGGTGGTGTTTCTCTGACTGACTGAGACAGACTGGTTCAGTGCGGCGGTGTTTCTCTGACTGACTGAGACAGACGGGTTCAGTGCGGTGGTGTTTCTCTAACAGACTGAGACAGACTGGTTCAGTGCGGCGGTGTTTCTCTGACTGACTGAGACACAGACTGGTTCACTGCAGCGGTGTTTCTCTGACTGACTGAGACTGGCTAAGCGTAGCGGCATGTGGCTGTGCTTGTTGCCTTGGTTACCCCCCGGTCTGTCTCTCTGTTCTGTTTGCTCTTCACTTGGTGTGAGTATGTTATGGCAGCAGCGCTTGTGTAAACAAGGTGGTACAATGACATGTATCCACTTACTTACAGCACTTATTTATATTATTTCTTTTTACCAGCAGCTTAGCCAAAATGTTGTGTTTTTCTGTGGTTTGTCTTTGCACATGTTGTGTATGCATCAGTGTGAGCATGTATGAGTGTATCTGTGTGCATTTGTATGTGCGTGACCGTATATGAGTAGCGCGTTTGAGTGTGTATGTGTGTATGTGTGTCTGTGTGTGTGTATGTGCGTGTGTGTGTGCGTGTGTATGTGTGAGTGAGTGTGTATGTGTGTGTGAGTTTGTGTGTATGTGTGTGTGAGTGTGAGTTTGTGTGTTCTCCAGTACTGAGGATGTAACTGCAGAGCAAGGCAACTGCACTCCTCAAAACGAGGCATCGCCACGGCGATACGGCCTGACACACAGGGCCCTCAAGGACAGGGGGGGTCCTGGGGGGGACGTGAGGCCGGGCGGCAGAGAAACCCACCCCCACCCAGGGAAACTAAAACAGCACCACTCCTGTGATGGGGGCAGGAAATCCAGAGACGTTTGCCATAGCAGTCACTCTTCTGTCACCGTGCAAACCCCTCACAGCTCTATCCGGGTTTAACCTCACTCAGGTGAAACAGGGATGTTTCTGAATACAGAGACTCATTTCACTCTGAGTGTGAAGTAACTGCTTATGGCCAAGTGTGTACATCATACAGACTAACACACTGTACACACTTACAACCTATGCACAGGTTATTCACACTCACACGCCTACATATGTATGATACATTCTACCCACACCTTAAACAAGTACACTCACAATACACACCACACACCTGCACACACTCACAATACACACCACACACCTGCACACACGCACAATAAACACCACACACCTGCACACACTCACAATACACACCACACACCTGCACACACTCACAATACACACCACACACCACACACCTGCACACACTCACAATACACACCACACACCTGCACACACGCACAATAAACACCACACACCTGCACACACTCACAATACACACCACACCTGCCACACTCACAATACACACCACACACCTGCACACACCTGCACACCACCACACACCTGCACACACTCACAATACACACCACACACCCGCACACAACACAATACACACAACACCCTGCACAACCACACACCTGCACACACTCACAATACACACCACACACCTGCACACCACTCACAAATACACCACCACACACTGCCACACAACACAATACACACCACACACCTGCACACAAACACAATACACACCACACACCTGCACACACACACAATACACACCACACACCTGCACACACTCACAATACACACCACACACCTGCACACACTCACAATACACACCACACACCTGCACACACTCACAATACACACACACACTGCACACACACCACAATACACACCACACACCTGCACACACTCACAATACACACCACACACCTGCACACACTCACAATACACACCACACACCTGCACACACTCACAATACACACCACACACCTGCACACACGCACAATAAACACCACACACCTGCACACACTCACAATACACACCACACACCTGCACACACACACACACAATACACACCACACACCTGCACACAACACAATACACACCACACACCTGCACACACACACACAATACACACCACACACCTGCACACACACACACAATACACACCACACACCTGCACACACACACAATAAACACCACACACCTGCCACACACACAATACACACCACACACCTGCACACACACACACACAATACACACCACACACCTGCACACAACACAATACACACCACACACCTGCACACACACACAATAAACACCACACACCTGCACACAACACAATGCACACCACACACCTGCACACACTCACAATACACACCACACACCTGCACACACACACACAATACACACCACACACCCGCACACACTCACACAATACACACCACACACCTGCACACAACACAATACACACCACACACCTGCACACACACACACTACACACACCACACACTGCACACAACACACACTACACACCACACACCTGCACACACACACAATACACACATAGAGAGGACAGACTGAACATACACTCCTACTAAGGATTAGCCAAAGAGTTACAGACAAAGGGCCATATTTCAGCACACACACACGGAGGAATATTTTGGGCTAAATAAGTTTACAAATATTTAATAAATCCATAAATATATAGTCACACACGATCATGCACACACATGCACACTCACATCTGCAACCGCACACTCTAGCACAAACACAGCTAGTAGCCAAATAGACACTAATAGAGTAACAAGAATGCTTCATGAGGAAATTGGCAGGAAGCAGTGGAATATTGATTTAGCATTCCCTACATAAGCTCAATAAAGTGTGAGAATGTTAGAAGGGGTGAGCTGTGAATTTGCATATGTTAAACCCTGCTGCCGGCTAATGGCACTTAAGCAATCATGGCCAGACTGAAGAGTGTTTTAATATGGAACAGAAATCAGACTGAACTGAGAGAGGTGTAACAGAAATCAGACTGAACTGAGAGAGGTGTAACAGAAATCAGACTGAACTGAGAGAGGTGTAACAGAAATCAGACTGAACTGAGAGAGGTGTAACGCACAAATCAGACTGAACTGAGAGAGGTGTAACAGAAATCAGACTGAACTGAGAGAGGTGTAACAGAAATCAGACTGAACTGAGAGAGGTGTAACAGAAATCAGACTGAACTGAGAGAGGTGTAACAGAAATCAGACTGAACTGAGAGGGGTGTAACAAAAATCAGACTGAACTGAGAGAGGTGTAACAGAAATCAGACTGAACTGAGAGGGGTGTAACAGAAATCAGACTGAACTGAGAGAGGTGTAACAGAAATCAGACTGAACTGAGAGAGGTGTAACAGAAATCAGACTGAACTGAGAGAGGTGTAACAGAAATCAGACTGAACTGAGAGGGGTGTAACAGAAATCAGACTGAACTGAGAGAGGTGTAACAGAAATCAGACTGAACTGAGAGAGGTGTAACAGAAATCAGACTGAACTGAGAGAGGTTTAACGCAGAAATCAGACCGAACTGAGAAATTTTTTTAAAAAAAGGACAATGAAAATGTGTGGTAAGAATAAATGTAAACACACATAGCACAACAGAAATTTGGGTAAAAACAAGGCAGAAAAGAATACATATATAAAGAATATAGGGCAGTCAGAGACGTGATGGGCCAGTCCTTCTCATTTACATGGGGATGAGTGTGATTCTTCACGTTAGAGTGTGTGTGTATTAGAGTGTATGAGAGGGAGTGTGTGTGAGTGTGTGTGTGTTTTTCCCCACTCCTCTTCACCAGTGTGAGCACTAGAGAGCTGAGATTCATCTTAATGTGTATTCATCACAGAGTGACAGGGACACTTGAGCAGAAATCAAAGATGTCCATCGCACTTTTAAAGCTATATTTTTTTCAAAAAGCTCTGAAATGTGCTATATCTATTTATAAACACTGAATTAGAGAGACTGCCTGCAAGGATCCACAGTAATTAATTCAGTCCTCAGGGAGAGACTGACAAATCAGCTCTTGTGATAAATTATGTTTTTAAAATGACTACATCACAGACATGTCTGCCAAATACACACACACACACACACACACACACACACACACACAGCCTAACCCTAACTCACTGCACACACATTATCTCACATTATTATGGTCTCTGCTTTTCAGTGGAAATGCAACTCACAGCACGTGAGAGGGAACCCCAAATTAAGCTCCCATCAGGGGAGGAGAAATATAAAAACGCACAAACTGAAACTTACATTTAAAAATGGCCTTCTCCTGTCTATCACGGGGGTCAAGCTGTCGACACAGCTGAAATTTCCAGAGAAAAAAATTCCTTTTCGGAGATCAGAATTGGGAAGACGCTTGCGGTGTTAACCCCTACGGCCCTTCCCCCACTGAGACGAGCCCTAAGTTCTGTGCCCGCACATCCCTTACAACGCACGACACAAACGCGATTCCTGCCCGCTGCAAGCGCGGACCAGTTGCATTACTGCGACTTGAACTTAGAAAATATGTATTTTACTATCAAGGTGTGTGAATGTATGTGGTTGGGAGGGGGCTAGGTGAGTCGGTGCTGTGTCGAGTGACACCATGCAATTCCACAGATCCAGGCTCTGCTTACCATAGTAGCCTATGAGCTCCCAAAAACGACAACTAACTAATGCGTCTGTGTGCTCAGCAGACACGGTTCTAACATTATCCTGGCCAGCTACCTGCCTCGCTTCTTTCTGCACATCATGTCACAGCTGTCAAAACACTGATCCTGTGCTGGATGCAGATGTCGCGTGGCACAACCCATGCGCGAGGAACTCACACCACCTCTTCAACTTGTGACACACTCTGACAGACGACTAAAAATGAGTTATTACTTTGTTGAGATCGACAATACAACAAGATATTAGGAAACTCTAAGAACAGAGTTCACGGTTTAAATTGAAAACGAACTGCGAGCACGGGTTCAGCACAATAAACATGCCCGAATTTTGGCAGGAAACAGTGTGGAAAAACCCAAACTAACAAAGATAGCATATTCTGACCAATACAGCGACGGAGTCTTACCTGTTAACCCATGTGTGAGAGTAATTCTAATCAGGCGCTTCGAGCTCCGGTTTAGATTGATTCGAAAAAGACGGAAGGTGGGGTCAGTATTTATTGTCTTTCACACGCTTTTTATCCGCGTGCCTCCCTGCTTTCTCTCTTTCAGTGTTTAAAGCCTGTTGTCTTTTTTAGTCTCTCCCTCTCTACTGCCCTTCTGCGCCGCGGCATCAATTAAACCAGCCCCTCTCCCACCCCCCACCCACTCTCTTTCTCTCTCTGGCTCTACTGAACTGAATTACATACAGGTCAGTGTCTAATCTATTCGCTCCGGATTCATGAGTGAGACACGATGACAGGAAGTGAGACTTGGACACACACTCGATTCAATCCTCGAAGCCTCGCGGCAGCCCTGTTGGATTAATGAAATTCCCTCTGCTGTCATTTTCGTTACTGGACATGACAACACACAATGACGGACGAATGGAACCAACCAGTCAGAGTTCCTCTACAATCATAACCCATTTAACATGTCTTTGTTTTGCGACTGAGAATGACAGTGACAACAGCAGCAATTACAATTATTATTAATAATAATAGTAACCATAATAATAATACAAATACTACTAATCATAATACTTGCACATTGTAATAATTTATTAATGAATGTTAGACTTTATTAATTAAATTGAAATAAATATATAAACAAACACTTATGCATAAATCAACAGATAGTGTTTGTGTGTTTCATTATAGAGGTAAAGGCCTGGTTCCAGCTCTACAGTGGGAAAGGGGGTATAATGAGCCAGCCTGGTTCCAGCTCTACAGTGGGAAAGGGGGTATAATGAGCCAGCCTGGTTCCAGCTCTACAGTGGGAAAGGGGGTATAATGAGCCAGCCTGGTTCCAGCTCTATAGTGGGAAAGGGGGTATAATGAGCCAGCCTGGTTCCAGCTTTACAGTGGGAAAGGGGGTATAATGAGCCAGCCTGGTTCCAGCTCTACAGTGGGAAAGGGGGTATAATGAGCCAGCCTGGTTCCAGCTCCACAGTGGGAAAGGGGGTATAATGAGCCAGCCTGGTTCCAGCTCTACAGTGGGAAAGGGGGTATAATGAGCCAGCCTGGTTCCAGCTCCACAGTGGGAAAGGGGGTATAATGAGTCAGCCTGGTTCCAGCTCTGTAGTGGGAAAGGGGGTATAATGAGCCAACCTGGTTCCAGCTCTACAGTGGGAAAGGGGGTATAATGAGCCAGCCTGGTTCTAGTTCCCACACATGCTGCCTTGATACATACCAGTAAACCCTAACATGAATGAACACAGATCTGTAAACCTAAACATGGTGTTGTGATTTGGCATCTCACTCAAAATCCTCTTTATGGCTGATATTTGTATTTCAAGGAGTAGGTGGCGGTGAGCCTTTGTCCTACAGTCCTGGAGTGCCAGTGCATATGCTGCCGTTTTTGACTTCCTTTAAATTAGTGGCATGTTTGAGGCCTGTCTAACAATGTTCAGGTCCTGCTGTGTGCAGGACAGCATAATGGTGATGTCACAATGGCAGTGCACAGCCTTAGCCATTGTGTGCAGGACAGTATAATGATGATGTCACAATGGCAGTGCACAGCCTTAGCCACTGTGTGCAGGACAGCATAATGGTGATGTCACAATGGCAGTGCACAGCCTTAGCCACTGTGTGCAGGACAGCATAATGGTGATGTCACAATGGCAGTGAACAGCCTTAGCCATTGTGTGCAGGACAGTATAATGATGATGTCACAATGGCAGTGCACAGCCTTAGCCATTGGGTGAAGGGCAGAGAAGCTTTAGTAGAGCTGGCATTCTTCATTCACAGCTAAAATGCACTGTAGCGAGCAGAAAAGCGCTCCCCTGCTGGGAAATGGGGCCAGTATCTTGTCTGCATTTTAAAGTTTTGCCAACAGAGAAAGAAGAGACTTAAAAAATACTGTTGACGAAATTCTGTGCAAGAAGAGGCAAGAGGAGGAATTGTGCGTTGGCATTTCAGTGATAGCATGGGGGTGTCATGGCTGCTGCTCTCATATTTACCTTGCCACTCCCCGCTCTTATCCTGAAGGCTCTATGCCCCTCTGTGTTCAGGGAGCCGGCTCAGTGCTACGCTCATTACTCACTCTCTCCCTGTGCTTTGAGTTAACCCCTCCTCACGCCCTGCCCAACTTACTCATTTAAGGGTGAATTCTGCTCTGATATCAGGAAGTCCTACTTCCATAAACACTTATTACAGGATGCCAGAGCAGTGCAGACCCTAACTCTGCTCAAGTCCCGGCTTGATGCAGTGCTGGATACTCTGTAGACTGTAAGTAAATGGGCTGGATGCAGCGCTGGATGCTCTGTAGACTGTAGGTAAATGGGCTTGATGCAGTGCTGGATACTCTGTAGACTGTAGGTAAATGGGCTTGATGCAGTGCTGGATACTCTGTAGACTGTAGGTAGATGGGCTTGATGCAGTGCTGGATACTCTGTAGACTGTAGGTAAATGGGCTTGATGCAGTGCTGGATACTCTGTAGACTGTAGGTAGATGGGCTTGATGCAGTGCTGGATACTCTGTAGACTGTAGGTAAATGGGCTTGATGCAGTGCTGGATACTCTGTAGACTGTAGGTAAATGGGCTTGATGCAGTGCTGGATACTCTGTAGACTGTAGGGAAATGGGCTTGATGCAGTGCTGGATACTCTGTAGACTGTAGGTAAATGGGCTTGATGCAGTGCTGGATACTCTGTAGACTGTAGGTAAATGGGCTTGATGCAGTGCTGGATACTCTGTAGACTGTAGGTAAATGGGCTTGATGCAGTGCTGGATACTCTGTAGACTGTAGGTAAATGGGCTTGATGCAGTGCTGGATACTCTGTAGACTGTAGGGAAATGGGCTTGATGCAGTGCTGGATACTCTGTAGACTGTAGGTAAATGGGCTTGATGCAGTGCTGGATACTCTGTAGACTGTAGGTAAATGGGCTTGATGCAGTGCTGGATACTCTGTAGACTGTAGGTAAATGGGCTTGATGCAGTGCTGGATACTCAGTAGACTGTAGGTGAATGGGCTTGATGCAGTGCTGGATACTCTGTAGACTGTAGGTGAATGGGCTTGATGCAGTGCTGGATACTCTGTAGACTGTAGGTAAATGGGCTTGATGCAGTGCTGGATACTCTGTAGACTGTAGGTAAATGGGCTTGATGCAGTGCTGGATACTCTGTAGACTGTAGGTAAATGGGCTTGATGCAGTGCTGGATACTCTGTAGACTGTAGGTAAATGGGCTTGATGCAGTGCTGGATACTCTGTAGACTGTAGGTAAATGGGCTTGATGCAGTGCTGGATACTCTGTAGACTGTAGGTAAATGGGCTTGATGCAGTGCTGGATACTCTGTAGACTGTAGGTAAATGGGCTTGATGCAGTGCTGGATACTCTGTAGACTGTAGGTGAATGGGCTTGATGCAGTGCTGGATACTCTGTAGACTGTAGGTAAATGGGCTTGATGCAGTGCTGGATACTCTGTAGACTGTAGGTAAATGGGCTTGATGCAGTGCTGGATACTCTGTAGACTGTAGGTAAATGGGCTTGATGCAGTGCTGGATACTCTGTAGACTGTAGGTAAATGGGCTTGATGCAGTGCTGGATACTCTGTAGACTGTAGGTGAATGGGCTTGATGCAGTGCTGGATACTCTGTAGACTGTAGGTAAATGGGCTTGATGCAGTGCTGGATACTCTGTAGACTGTAGGTAAATGGGCTTGATGCAGTGCTGGATACTCTGTAGACTGTAGGTAAATGATGAGTGTAGTCAGGCTGAATGGCTCCTATGCTCTCTCTCTGTGCCCCCACCAGGCCCCACCCAAACTGCATCCGGGTTAATGGCTGAATGAGGGCATTCCACTGCAGTGGCTTTGAAAACCGTCACCCACGCCCCAGCTCCTCCTCCTTAGTCTGACTGCTCACCCTCGGCCACCCCCCTCCCCAGAGGAAGAGGAACACAAAAATAAGAGCGCAGAACTGAGTCCAAAATGAATGCCTGCTGCTCCCTCGGGCTCCAAGCCTTTGGTCTGTCTGTGAGGGGTCAGCTCTGCCTGCCCTCTCCCTCTCCCGCTGCTCAGAGCCTCTCCCAGGTTTTAATGAGGTCCCTCAGCCTCGTACCATGGCCTGCATCATGTACAGTGCTCATGCTTCTTTTTCCAAATGTAACGTATGTATGAAAGTTTCACTATTTATTCATGGCGGCGTGAGCCACAATGAGAAATGCACAGCACTGTACGCTCTGTGATCACACTGACCCACAGCATTCAGCTTTAAACATCCCTGAGACCCACAGACTGGAGGGGGTACCTACTCCAGACAATTCATTTCTAATTCAGATTCAATCTGCCACTCATTTCATATAGAGATCCGGTCTGTCAGTCATTTATCATAAAGAGCTTGTCTACATCTCCTCCCATCAGGCCTGGCCTCTGTGAACGGCTGTGCTGCCTTGTGTGTCACACAGACATGAGAGGAACTCAAGGTTTCTGGGAAAGACACTGAGAAGGAGATGGATTGGTTTTTATGCGCCGTATGAAAAGACCTTTTCACACAGAAATACAGATGGCTTTCAGACTGCTGCATATTTTGCAGATGTTTTATTATTTTCTTTCAGTGACAACGACACTGCACTGCTAATGCAGTGCAGAAGGATGTTCACGTTCGTCACGCTGTGCTGTGGGCGTTCACGTGCATCACGCCGTGCTGCGGGCGTTCATGTTCGTCACGCTGTGCTGCGGGCGTTTACGTGCATCACTCCGTGCTGCGGGCGTTCTAGTTCGTCACGCCGTGCTGCGGGCGTTCACGTTCGTCACGCCGTGCTGCGGGCGTTCACGTGCGTCACGTCGTGCTGTGGGCGTTCACGTGCATCACGCCGTGCTGCGGGCGTTTACGTGCATCACTCCGTGCTGCGGGCGTTCACGTGCGTCACGCCGTGCTGTGGGCGTTCACGTTCTTCACGCTGTGCTGCGGCCGTTCACGTGCGTCACGCTGTGCTGCGGCCGTTCACGTGCGTCATGCCGTGCTGCGGGCGTTCACGTTCTTCACGCTGTGCTGCGGGCGTTCACGTGCGTCACGCCGTGCTGCGGGCGTTTGGGGTGTGGGAGGAGATACAGCAGTCAGGCTTCTCTGAGCTACTCCAGCTGTCTGCCAGAAGGAGAATGGCCCAGTCATGTGACCACTTCCTTGACCCCTGACCTCCAAGAAGGGCGACCATAAGCCAGTCACATTACCATACCTTAAGCCACACCCACATCACTGTCCCTAAGCCACACCCACATCACCTGACCTTAAGCCACACCCATATCACACCTGAAAGAAAATAATAAAACAACTGCAAAATATGCAGCAGTCTGAAAGCCATCTGTATTTCTGTGTGAAAAGGTCTTTTCATACGGCGCATAAAAACCAATCCATCTCCTTCTCAGTGTCTTTCCCAGAAGCCTTGAGTTCCTCTCATGTCTGTGTGACACAGACTGGGACATACTACTTTTGCATGGTACTGTGTGCCATTTTGGGTTTTACAGGAGAAACTGAACAGCTGATTTGGAGCACCTGCCATTGGCCTCCCCTCCCCCTCCCCAGATGTCCCCAGCCCCCCCCCCCCCCCCCCCCCCCCCCCCCCCAGCCCCTTTGAGGGATGACCCCTTCACCCCTAATCCCCCAGGTACTCAGCCCTGACCACACCCACCCCTGTGAATGTGCCCCCAACAATCTCTCCCATCCCCCCAACCCGTTCCTCCCCCCTCACCACCCAGAGCCTTCTGCTGTCCTCCCCCTCTCTATCTGCTCAGCACCTCAGCATACAAACACCCCTGGGGTGCCATCAGGTAAACCTCAGGTACACTCACACAGGTATGCACACAGACACTCACACAGGTATACAAACAGACACGAACATACACACACACAGGTATGCACACAGACACTCACACATGCACACAGGTATGTACACAGACACTCACACACATGCGCACACTCATACACAAGCATGTACACTCCCATACGCACACACCACACATACATACTCACTGACATTCACATAGACACACACAACCCAGCAAGTGTAAACTCATTTATTGGTCCTCTAATTTTAACCCTTATTATCCTTTTATCATTTGTGCTACAGCTCCCTCTTGTGGTTGACATGGGAAGGGAAACCAGACTCTTCCTGTGATTGTGCAGCTGGTGTAAGGTTATGAGGGGCCCAAACTAAGTGGCGTGGTTCATGCTTTAAACACAGGGTTTAAATGCTGTCATCTGACAAGTGAGATTTGCTTCAAAATTCCTTTAAAATTCAAAAAACACACACGAAATACAAAACATGCACACGCACATATTAACAAAGTTACTGATAAAAACACACTTAAGCAGCTAAATTTGACTGATGTCACTTTATTGGATCGATTACACAGCCTGAAGACCTTCCACAGGAAGTGAAGTGGTTCACATGGACAGTATTTTACCTGTTCACTCCCCTGACTGGGGTTCATTTGTTGGCTCCCTGTGGTTTCCATGACAGCAGATGGACCGAGCCGACGCCTCTCGGGCTGACAAACCTGAGATTGACAGCACCTTTCACCATTCTCAGGCTGGACAGTCCTGGAGGCGTGGCCCACATCACCTTCTCTGATTGGCCAATGTTTGCATCTGCAAAGTGGGGCAGATATCGGTAGCGACCACGGACTCTGTACCCCTCCAGAGCAGAGAGCAATGTACCATGAATCAATCGCAAATAAACACACTAACACATTTCACAAAACCCCTCATTCTCAAAACAACACAATGAGATGTTTCAGATATTGAAAAATACATAAATTTATTTTGATTAATTAGCATGCATTAATGTTAATATTTTTAGCATATTGACAAATTAAATTATTGATTAAACAATATATGCATATGGGGAACAATATAATTTTATCCCATTGCGTCTGCGGCCAGAGGCATGTTCACACACAGTAAGATGGGCAGTAGCCTGTATCAGAGCATGAGTGAGGTGTACACGTGCTCACAGGCCAAAGCAGAGGCCCACAGCTAACGCCCGCTAATATCATGCATTTGCTCCTAAACTGTTAAAAGTCATTATTATTTGTTTATCTAGAGTAGGGGAAGGCCCTACAGTGCCACAGGAGTTTGTGATTTTTGCTATATCTGAACCTGTAACTGCATTACTGTGCTTAATCAGGCTTAAAGAATGCAGGTGACCACGTGCTGGAGTTGGAGGAAGAGTTCAGACTCTGAATATTCAGACTATTGCCACATCTCCTTCCTGTGTGTCACTCGGGCGGCTTCGTTCAACACTTTCCACCGCATCGCATCTGAATATAGATGGCCAGTGTTTTGGCAGTTTGGTATCCAGAAACAGAAGTAAAATGTGAAATACTGGAGGCTGTGTATGGACGATTTATTGAAAAGCAGTGCAGTAACAATAAAAACATCAAACAAAATACTTTTGGGATATCTTTTGGAAAAAAAAATGTGCAGAATAAGTAACTACCGTAGCGGTACCTGTGTGAAGAGGCATGGTGCACGCATTGGACAGTTCAGAGTGTGTTATCACCAATAACCTATGAGTGCACAAAAGTGTCATATCAACGGTAGTCACAGGCTACATTCGGCTTACATGCCATTTAGTTTTCGCGAGGTTAATCAAGACATAAAATGTTATGTGCATCCTAGCAGTAAGCCTAACTAATTAGCTAACTAACTAACTAACTAACTAAACAGTGCCACGGCTCTGCCCTTACAGCATGCTTTGAGTATGCTCTCAACGTACACAAGAAAACAGCGCATTTAACTTTTACAGTGTTCATGTTTTACTTCTCTTTTCCTGCTTTAGATGTATATGTAGATCACTGATAATGTAGACATGCATAGCCTAGTGTTTGTACAAACCTTTACAATTAAGCTAGCTGTGGGTCTGAATTAATCAAACAAATGCATTAACAAAAGAACACATAAAACAGTAAATGGACTTATGAGTGTGTGGAAAACATGAGAGGAGTGAAACGAGCCGTGTTTTTACCTGCTGCCGAGCTCCAGCTCCGGGTCAAAGCCCAGGACGCAGCGCAGATAGCGCTTTCCCCGCGGGTCACCGCCGCGCTAGCTGCCGCGCTTTTAATAATGGAAACAGACGAGGGACGTCGAGATTAGTTTCCGTTCGAGGCTGGAAACCCGCATCCTTCCTGTGTGTTTTCAACCTGAGTACGATTATAGCCTTCTTTTGTTCTTCTTCACTTTCCTTTAGGTCAAACACTCCACAGCTACGTCAATGAGCAAACAATAATGCTTTGCTGTTGGCTGGTCTGTTTCAGCGCCTTTTTACACTCGACATGAATTCGCCATTTGTCTTATATATTTTTACTTAGTGACCCAGTATTTTATATACTTTATGCATGGGTCATTTTCACAAGGATTTTTATTATTTCATTCTAATTATTTACAAGAAAATGTTGTAGATCTCTTTGCGCTGTGTGCTCTGTGAAGAAGGTGCTCTATAAATGCAGACAGGTGACGATCTTGTGTTGGGTGTCAGTAAAACGTTCCCTCTCTGCGTGTAAGTGTCCCCTCTTGGGTTTTCTCGCTCAGCTAAAGCTCTTTGGGTGGGTGTCACAGAATGACCCTACTCAGTGCGATAACATTTCTGTGTGGTTTAGCTTCTTTGCACAGGCCTGCTGTACAACAGGAAGCAAAGTTGTGAGAGTCCAACAGTGAGACACAGACCCATTTCTTCCCCTAGTCTTCTGCTATAAATCTACACGTTTATGGCATCAGGTTATTTGGAAACAAAGTCACTTCATACCAATTGATCCAGAAGAACAAAAATGTCCGTACCTTTCCCTCTGTAGAGCTGTGACCAGGCTGGCTCATTATACCCCCTTTCCCACTGTAGAGCTGGAACCAGGCTGGCTCATTATACCCCCTTTCCCACTGTAGAGCTGGAACCAGGCTGGCTCATTATACCCCCTTTCCCACTGTAGAGCTGGAACCAGGCTGGCTCATTATACCCCCTTTCCCACTGTAGAGCTGGAACCAGGCTGGTTCATTATACCCCCTTTCCCACTGTAGAGCTGGAACCAGGCTGGCTCATTATACCCCCTTTCCCACTGTAGAGCTGGAACCAGGCTGGCTCATTATACCCCCTTTCCCTCTGTAGAGCTGGAACCAGGCAGGCTCATTATACCCCCTTTCCCACTGTAGAGCTGGAACCAGGCTGGCTCATTATAGCCCCTTTCCCACTGTAGAGCTGGACCCAGGCTGGCTCATTATACCCCCTTTCCCACTGTAGAGCTGGAAGCAGGCTGGCTCATTATGCCTTTGATTCTAAAGCTTGTGGATGGTTTCAGAACTACTTATCTGGGAGATATCAATGTGTAAAAATGGTGACTGTCCGATCTGAGTGTTTTCAATAACGAAAGGAGTACCACAAGGCTACATACTGGGGCCAGTTTTGTTCTCTATTTATATTAATGACAAAACCTCATCCTTCACTGGCTGTCATGCCCACATTTATGCTGATAATACTATTGTGTACTGTTTTGCTGACTCCTTTCAAGTAGCTGCTACAAACCTGCACATTTCCTTTAATGCTCTGCAAGGTGTGCTTATCGATCTAAAATTAGTTTTGAATGCACAAAAAACAAAATTTATGTTCTGTTCTCGTGCCAGGGATATGGACTATGGTAACCTACATATATCCAGCATAGATGGATATAGTATTGAGAGAGTCACAGAATATAAATATCTTGGCATCTGGCTAGATGAAAAGCTTACATTTAAATATCATCTGCAACATCTGGTGAGTAACCTACAGCAAAAGATTGGTTTCATGTATAGATATAGAGCCAGCTTCCCTCTGTTTTGCAGAAGAAGGATTGCTGAAGCAGTATTCCTGTCAGTTTTAGATTATGGCGATGTGATTTATAGCCATGCAGCTTCTTCTGTCCTTAAACGTCTGGATTCAGCGTGTCATTCTGCCCTCCGTTTCATTACTGGTGACGTTTAAGGTACCCAACATTGCAGCCTCTCTTGCAGAGAGATGTGGTAGGCATTGGTATTTATTTATTTACAGAATCCTTATTGGCAAATTACCATCTTACATCACATCTCTGTTGAATGGGTCACTTATCAAACTTATCAGACTCGGTCACATGATTGCACACGCTCCAGGTACCTAGAGTTAATTGTGAATTTGGAAAGACTGCATTTAGATGTTATGCTCCAGGCACACGGAATAAGCTGCAGAGCACTTCAAAAATGGGTAGTCTTGTGAGTTATCGGCAATTTAAAAGCAAGATTTTAAACCAACCAGAAAAAAGAGTGTAATTGTTTCAATTGATGAAGTTTTATGCTGTTATTTTGATTGGACGAATGGCTGGTGCTTTTAATTTATGATTTTATGTGTTTTTAATTTTTTATATTTTATTATAATATTGTATTTATTTATTGTCATTTATTATTTAAATTGTTGTGTAATTTTTTTAAAGATTATTTGTACATGAATGTTTTAATTTTCTTTCATTTTATTTATGTACATCAGGTCTCTCTGGAAAATGAGATCTCTATCTCAATGAGATTTACCTGAATAAAAAAAGGTTAAATTAAAAATAAATAAATGATACCCCCTTTGCTACTGTAGAGCTGGAGCCAGCTGTAGCGTGAGCATTGCTGATGTTGCCCTACATACTGGAGAGCGGTGGGTGGCAGAGCAAGGCTGCTTCCATAGGTGTCAGCACTAAAATATGATGTCAGACACAGGAAGGCGAGGCTGACCAAACCAAAGGTACATACCAGGAACACAGCCTCTCACAGGAGTCCTCTTTCTCAGGGGAAGCTCAGTGTCTGGCTGTAGAGGTGTTGTGTCATAGTTTCCTTGTTGAGGTGTGACCTTTCCTTATGCTGTGATCACCAAACCCCTGTGAGCGTCCCGCGTGTTTGTGCCGTTTGGCTCCTCAGAGCCGCTGAAGCCCTGGAGCCTCCTCATCTCCCCCACAGATGTGTGAAAGCACTCTGCAGCCTGCCGCACCCCTCTCAGCAGTGCTATGAGCCACTTTCATGACAGCAAGTAATCTGATTAAGTTCATTTCAACTTGAATGAAACTCAAAGTGTAGGGCAGAACGTTGCCATGGTGATTATTGATACACCACCAACATTTTGTGGCCCTGATGGGTCCCACTGTGCTTACATCAGGCATCACCATGGAGACAGGATAGTGAGGCCATGCCCAGAATTATTACTACATTAAATGCAGTACATTTTAAAGATACTATTACAAATATCTTTTTAAAAATAAAAAACAGACAATATTGCAATGCAATTTTACAGGAGTACAAGCAATAGTATGATAATATGTCCATTTCAGTGCAGATAGATTTAGCTAGCAGTAAGTCAGACATGCTTTCATTTCCTACAATAATTTCATTCAATCAACAGAGTGACATCACAACAGCAGTGAATGAATATGAAACAGATTCCTTCCCTCTTATCGGTTTTTAAATCTGAGGTAATAAACACAATCATTTGCTGGCATGAATCTGGGCTGAGTTTTAGTCAAGCTCATAACACATCAAGGCCACACACACACACATGCACACACACACACACACACACACACACTGAGCTGTGGAGGCAGGAAACTAGTGCTAAACTGGCACCACTGCACAGTTTCTCTAAACTGACACTACAGTCACACTAACCCGCTCCTTTACAGGCCCCAGTCACACTGACCCGCTCCTTTACAGGCCCCAGTCACACTCACCAGCTCCTTTACAGACCCCAGTCACTCTCCTTTACACCTGCTCCTTTACAGACCCCAGTCACACTAACCTGCTCCTTTACAGGCCCCAGTCACACTAACCCGCTCCTTTACAGGCCCCAGTCACACTAACCCGCTCCTTTACAGGCCCCAGTCACACTGACCAGCTCCTTTACAGGCCCCAGTCACACTAACCTGCTCCTTTACAGGCCCCAGTCACACTAACCCGCTCCTTTACAGGCCCCAGTCACACTGACCAGCTCCTTTACAGACCCCAGTCACACTGACCAGCTCCTTTACAGACCCCAGTCACTCTAACCTGCTCCTTTACAGACCCCAGTCACACTAACCTGCTCCTTTACAGGCCCCAGTCACACTAACCCGCTCCTTTACAGGCCCCAGTCACACTAACCTGCTCCTTTACAGGCCCCAGTCACACTAACCCGCTCCTTTACAGGCCCCAGTCACACTGACCAGCTCCTTTACAGACCCCAGTCACACTGACCAGCTCCTTTACAGACCCCAGTCACTCTAACCTGCTCCTTTACAGACCCCAGTCACACTAACCTGCTCCTTTACAGGCCCCAGTCACACTAACCCGCTCCTTTACAGGCCCCAGTCACACTGACCAGCTCCTTTACAGACCCCAGTCACACTGACCAGCTCCTTTACAGACCCCAGTCACTCTAACCTGCTCCTTTACAGACCCCAGTCACACTAACCTGCTCCTTTACAGGCCCCAGTCACACTAACCCGCTCCTTTACAGGCCCCAGTCACACTAACCCGCTCCTTTACAGGCCCCAGTCACACTGACCTGCTCCTTTGCAGGCCCCAGTCACACTGACCTGCTCCTTTACAGGCCCCAGTCACACTAACCTGCTCCTTTACAGGCCCCAGTCACACTGACCTGCTCCTTTACAGGCCCCAGTCACACTAACCCGCTCCTTTACAGGCCCCAGTCACACTAACCTGCTCCTTTGCAGGCCCCAGTCACACTGACCTGCTCCTTTACAGGCCCCAGTCACACTAACCCGCTCCTTTACAGACCCCAGTCACACTAACCCGCTCCTTTACAGGCCCCAGTCACACTGACCCGCTCCTTTACAGGCCCCAGTCACACTAACCCGCTCCTTTACAGGCCCCAGTCACACTAACCCACTCCTTTACAGACCCCAGTCACACTAACCCGCTCCTTTACAGGCCCCAGTCACACTGACCTGCTCCTTTACAGGCCCCAGTCACACTGACCTGCTCCTTTACAGGCCCCAGTCACACTGACCAGCTCCTTTACAGGCCCCAGTCACACTGACCCGCTCCTTTGCAGGCCCCAGTCACACTAACCTGCTCCTTTACAGGCCCCAGTCACACTGACCCGCTCCTTTGCAGGCCCCAGTCACACTAACCTGCTCCTTTACAGGCCCCAGTCACACTGACCCGCTCCTTTGCAGGCCCCAGTCACACTAACCTGCTCCTTTACAGGCCCCAGTCACACTGACCCTAAAGCTTGCTCCCCTGCCCTCAGCCTGCCCTTAGCCTGAGCCTCTGCTGCAGGTTCTGCCAGCAATCTCACACTGTATTTTCCACTATGTATTTCTGTATGCTGAGTAGGGCGTATATTTGTGTGCATGTGTGTGTATCGTGTGAGAGTATCTGCGTGTGTAACAGTGTTTGCTGGTGTATGTGTCCATGTGTGTATAGGTGTGTGTGTGTGTGTGTGTGTGTGTGTGTGTGTGTGGGCAGAATAAGGAGATAGAAGCCTCCTTGGGACCTGTAGCTGAAACGCACACACTGTCTGCTCTGCTAGCATGCGAGTGAGAGGGGATCCAGTCATTAAGCAGCGGAGATTTCAGTACACAGACTTTCCATTGCTCTAGCTCTGTACCATTATACATGAGTAGAACACACAGGTCAAACACACACACACTTACACACAAACACAAAAACACACACACACACAAACCCAAAAACACACACACACACCATATGAAAGGTGAAGACACTTTTGCATTGACAGACAGCGTGTGTTTATTGTGAAACTCATATAAACATTCAGGGTTCTGTTAATGTGTCCTCCTCTGTTCTAAAGATGTGGTCAATACTCTGTCAGCCATCACACCAAACCCACAGGGTTCAAACAGCACGCCCACACTACTTTCCAAGAGAGTGGCCCCTGCAACCTTCACACCGGGGAGGATTCAAACGACAGTGTGCGTGTGTGTGGGTGTTTACGTGTTTATGTGCGTTTATGTATGTGTGTTTATGTGTGTGTATATGCGTTTGTGTGTGTTTACATGCGTGTGTGTGTGTGTGTTTAAGCACACATGCTCTCCAGCTCACTAGGTTCATTTGAGGTAGATTCATCACTGATATGATATATGATTATCTATGTGATTTACACAAAATCAACATTAAGAACTGGAACAGACAGCAGTGAAAATGTCTCTGTCTGATGTGTATCAAAGCAGCCTGTGAGCCTCCTGCTTCTGTCTGTATGGATAAAACCACTCTGCATTCTGCGCTCAGTCATACATTACACTACATATCACATAAAACCACTCTGCATTCTGCGCTCAGTCATACATTACACTACATATCACATAAAACCACTCTGCATTCTGCGCTCAGTCATACATTACACTACATATCACATAAAACCACTCTGCATTCTGCGCTCAGTCATACATTACACTACATATCACATAAAACCACTCTGCATTCTGCGCTCAGTCATACATTACACTACATATCACAATGAATGAATGTAATTAAACAAACTGAAAGAAGAAATGGAAAGAATGGAATATATACTAATATAAATAATATATTAACTTATTGAAAATGTAATATTGAAATATTGTAAATATATATCCAACATGACTTACATTTTGCTTAACATATGGTTTTTCCCCCTTAAAAATTCCTTTTGTATTTTCCCTTTGATCATGTGATTTTCATTCCTCTTCAGGTTTGTGGCATAGCTCCAGTGTGTGGATGGGCACTCAATTTTGTGTAGAATGTCTGTGTCAGTGCTGACATTGAGCAGCAGGTCGATGGATTATGTGTGAGTGTGTCTATGTGTATGTTGCTATGTGTGAGTGTGTCTATGTGTATGTTGCTATGTGTGAGTATGTCTATGTGTATGTTGCTATGTGTGAGTGTGTCTATGTGTATGTTGCTATGTGTGAGTGTGTTACGTGTATGTTGCTATGTGTGAGTGTGTCTATGGGTATGTTGCTATGTGTGAGTATGTCTACGTGTATGTTGCTATGTGTGAGTATGTCTATGTGTATGTTGCTATGTGTGAGTGTGTCTATGTGTATGTTGCTATGTGTGAGTGTGTTACGTGTATGTTGCTATGTGTGAGTGTGTCTATGGGTATGTTGCTATGTGTGAGTATGTCTACGTGTATGTTGCTATGTGTGAGTATGTCTATGTGTGTATGTTGCTATGTGTGAGTATGTCTATGTGTGTATGTTTCTATGTGTGAGTATGTCTACATGTATGTTGCTATGTGTGAGTATGTCTATGTGTGTATGTTGCTATGTGTGAGTATGTCTATGTGTGTATGTTGCTACGTGTGAGTATGCGTACGTGTGTCAGTAACTGGCCCCGCCCACGTCCTCCTCATCGCTCCAGTCAGGTGGGGCGTCCGTGCCAAAGTAGCGATCCCCAAAATTCCCTTCAACCAGAAACACCCCAATATTAATCTTAAACACACACATGCCTTCAATGATAAATAAGCAACCACACATAGTGACACACACACAAACACACACACACACACATACACACACACACACACACATACACACTCACACACACACACACACACACTCACACACACACACACACTCACACAAACACACTCACACACACACACACACACACACACACACACACACACACACACACACACACACACACACACACACACACACACACACACACACACACACACACACACACACACACACACACACACACACACACACACACACACACACACACACACACACACAAACACACCCACACACACACACACACACACACACACACACACACACACACACACACACACACACACACACACACACACACACACACACACACACACACACACACACACACACACACACACACACACACACACACACACACACACACACACACACACACACACACACACACACACAGACACACACACACACAGACTCACCCATGCCGGGAATGATGTGGAACTGTTGATCGATGTTCTTGTCGACGGCGGTGGTGATGATCCTGACCTGGGGGAAGGCGTAGGCCACAGAGTGCACGCCCATCTCAGCCATGAGCAGAGCCACCAGCAGCACCCTGCTCTCCTCAACATCATGGTCCTGGGGGAGACACCTCCTGCTTTTACACACTCAGCACAGTCTGCACAAACCCAGAACACACTCGTAACACATCCCGTAACATCATCTGCACACGGCCAAAACACTCTCCTTACACACCTTACAATACTCTCCATACACACCCCATACCACAATTACACACCCTGTAACGCACTCTGCACACACCCAGAACACACTCCGTAATGCACTCTGCACACGCCCAATACAGGGACTGGGTGAGGACTGAGGCAGAGTGGGCAGGGACTCGGGGGCGGAGTCTGATGCATAGTGGGTGGGGACTGGGTGGAGACTGAAGCAGAGTGGGCGAGGACTGGGAGGTGGAGATTGAGGCAGGGTGGTCAGGGACTGGGAGGTGGAGACTGAGGCAGAGTGGTCGGGGACTGGGAGATGGAGACTGAGGCAGAGTGGTCGGGGACTGCGGAGATGGAGACTGAGGCAGAGTGGGCGGGGACTGTGGGGGTGGAGACTGATGCAGAGTGGGCGGGGACTGGGGGAGACTGAGGCAGAGTGGTCAGGGACTGGGAGGTGGAGATTGAGGCAGAGTGGTCAGGGACTGGGAGATGGAGACTGAGGCAGAGTGGTCGGGGACTGGGAGATGGAGACTGAGGCAGAGTGGTCGGGGACTGTGGAGATGGAGACTGAGGCAGAGTGGTCAGGGACTGGGAGATGGAGATTGAGGCAGAGTGGTCAGGGACTGGGAGGTGGAGATTGAGGCAGAGTGGGCGGGGACTGGGGGGAGGAGATTGAGGCAGAGTGGGTGGGGACTGGGAGGTGGAGATTGAGGCAGAGTGGTCGGGGACTGGGAGGTGGAGATTGAGGCAGAGTGGTCAGGGACTGGGAGGTGGAGATTGAGGCAGAGTGGTCGGGGACTGCGGAGATGGAGACTGAGGCAGAGTGGTCAGGGACTGGGAGATGGAGACTGAGGCAGAGTGGTCGGGGACTGGGAGGTGGAGACTGAGGCAGAGTGGTCGGGGACTGGGAGATGGAGACTGAGGCAGAGTGGTCGGGGACTGCGGGGGTGGAGACTGAAGCAGAGTGGGCGGGGACTGGGAGATGGAGATTGAGGCAGAGTGGTCAGGGACTGGGAGGTGGAGATTGAGGCAGAGTGGTCGGGGACTGGGAGATGGAGACTGAGGCAGAGTGGTCGGGGACTGTGGGGGTGGAGACTGATGCAGAGTGGGCGGGGACTGGGGGAGACTGAGGCAGAGTGGGCAGGGACTGGGAGGTGGAGATTGAGGCAGAGTGGTCGGGGACTGGGAGGTGGAGACTGAGGCAGAGTGGTCAGGGACTGGGAGATGGAGACTGAGGCAGAGTGGTCGGGGACTGGGAGATGGAGACTGAGGCAGAGTGGTCGGGGACTGCGGGGGTGGAGACTGAAGCAGAGTGGTCAGGGACTGGGAGGTGGAGATTGAGGCAGAGTGGTCGGGGACTGGGAGATGGAGACTGAGGCAGAGTGGTCGGGGACTGGGAGATGGAGACTGAGGCAGAGTGGTCAGGGACTGGGAGGTGGAGACTGAGGCAGAGTGGTCGGGGACTGGGAGATGGAGACTGAGGCAGAGTGGTCGGGGACTGCGGGGGTGGAGACTGAAGCAGAGTGGGCGGGGACTGGGGGGGAGGAGATTGAGGCAGAGTGGGCGGGGACTGGGGGGAGGAGATTGAGGCAGAGTGGTCGGGGACTGGGAGATGGAGACTGAGGCAGAGTGGTCAGGGACTGGGAGGTGGAGACTGAGGCAGAGTGGTCGGGGACTGGGAGATGGAGACTGAGGCAGAGTGGTCGGGGACTGCGGGGGTGGAGACTGAAGCAGAGTGGGCGGGGACTGGGAGGTGGAGACTGAGGCAGAGTGGTCGGGGACTGGGAGGTGGAGACTGAGGCAGAGTGGTCGGGGACTGGGAGGTGGAGACTGAAGCAGAGTGGGCGGGGACTGGGAGGTGGAGACTGAGGCAGAGTGGTCGGGGACTGGGAGGTGGAGACTGAGGCAGAGTGGGTGGGGACTGGGGGGAAGGAGATTGAGGCAGAGTGGGTGGGGACTGGGGGGGAGGAGATTGAGGCAGAGTGGGTGGGGACTGGGGGGGAGGAGATTGAGGCAGAGTGGGTGGGGACTGGGGGGGAGGAGATTGAGGCAGAGTGGGCGGGGACTGAGGGGGTGGAGACTGAGGCAGAGTGGGAGGAGACTGGGGGGAGGAGATTGAGGCAGAGTGGGCGTGGACTGCAGGGCAGGGGGACTCACCAGTAAGACGCGGATGGCCATCATGGCGGCCGCGCCAGTGGACACGGTGCAGTCCATCACGATCACATGATCCTCACTGATGTCTTTGGGCAGCCTCAGATAGTGCAGCTGCAGATGGGAGGAAAGGATGAACAACGAGAGGAAAGAGAGGGATGAAGGAGGAAAGGAAAAACCTAAGTTACCCCTCATTCCTCTGGGCAAACATGGTCTGGCAGGCCTGGGTGTGTGTGCAGGCTTACATCAATTACCCTGGCTCAGTTAGCTTACTGACTGCATGCAGCAATGCCGTATAACACAAGGCCCAAGTAGCAGATCACTTAAGTGACACTAATGAGACAGTGAGGGTCTGAACCGTGCCCAGTGACTGCGCTAACGACACAGTGAGGGGCAGAACCGGACCCAGTGACTGCGCTAACGACACAGTGAGGGGCAGAATCGGGCCCAGTGACTGCGCTAACGACACAGTGAGGGGCAGAACCGGACCCAGTGACTGCGCTAACGACACAGTGAGGGGCAGAACCAGGCCCAGTGACTGCACTAACGACACAGTGAGAGGCAGAACCGGGCCCAGTGACTGCGCTAACGACACAGTGAGGGGCAGAATCGGGCCCAGTGACTGCTCTAATGACACAGTGAGGGGCAGAACCGGACCCAGTGACTGTGCTAATGACAAAGTGAGGGGCAGAACCGGACCCAGTGACTGTGCTAATGACACAGTGAGGGGCAGAACCGGACCCAGTGACTGTGCTAATGACACAGTGAGGGGCAGAACCGGGCCCAGTGACTGTGCTAATGACACAGTGAGGGGCAGAACCATGCCCAATGACTGCGCTAACGACACAGTGAGGGGCAGAATCGGGCCCAGTGACTGTGCTAACGACACAGTGAGGGGCAGAACCGGACCCAGTGACTGTGCTGATGACACAGTGAGGGGCAGAATCGGGCCCAGTGACCTGGCTGTGCTCCTGTGAGCTGGCTGGGGCTCTGGGCTTTGGGTCGGTACCTCCGGCTCTCCCGAGTCCTGGTTGGTCTGGATCAGGATCTTGCCGATGCGCACGTCCTTGCACACCGCCCTGAGGGCCGGCTCCATCGTCTCACCCGCCCGGAGGATGGACACGCCCGTAATCTACAGCCAATCAGAGCCCACAACATCACAACACAAAAACACACACCCACTCCCCAGCACAAACACACACACAGACATACTCCCCAGCACACACACACACACCCAAATACACACACACACACTCCCCAGCACACACACACACACACACACACCCCCACCACCCATCACACACACACACACACACACCCCCCCCCACACACACACACACACACACACAGACACACTCCCCAGCACACACACACAAACACACACACAGACACACTCCCCCGCCAGCACACACACACACACACTCCCCAGCACGCACACACACACACACACACACACACTCCCAAGCACACACACACACACTCCCCAGCACACACATACACTCCCCAGCACACACACACACATACTGCTGGCTAACTCACCCCCTTCCCGCAGAAGCTCCGCCCCTCATACTCCTGATCCTGAGGTGTCTGCACGGTGCAGATCTGTACAAGAGAGATGCATCATGGGAAACAATCCTCAGAGTAACACACCCAGACCACAGCGTAACACACCCAGATCACAGCGTAACACACCCAGATCATGGCGTAACACACCCAGACCACAGCGTAACACACCCAGATCACAGCATAACACACCCAGATCACAGTGTAACACACCCAGATCACAGCATAACACACCCAGATCACAGTGTAACACACCCAGATAACAACATAACACACCCAGATCACAGTGTAACACACCCAGATAACAGCATAACACACCCAGATCACCATATCAGGGGTCATCACTGCTTACTCTTTAATAAGGGACTAAGATTGGCTGGAGCTTTACAGGGGAGTAAGACTGGCTAACAAACAAACTAAGAAACAGGCAAACAGGTCGACACATATGAACACACGCACACACATACTCACACACACACTCACACACACATAGTCAAACACACACACGCACAGAAACACACTCACTCACACACACACATGCACGCGCACGCACGCACGCACGCACGCACGCACTCACACACACACACACACACACACACACTCACCTGAGATGGCAGGAATGACAGAGCATGCTCTATCAGCAAGCGCATCAGTCGTTTGGAGTAGAAGATGAACTCGTCCCTGCTGGTCTCCTG
Organism: Albula glossodonta; assembly: GCA_019788955.1. NCBI lineage: Eukaryota > Metazoa > Chordata > Actinopteri > Albuliformes > Albulidae > Albula > Albula glossodonta. Next base: position 26,462 of record JAFBMS010000379.1, read on the forward strand.
ATCCCTGAGCCCAGAGAGAGACACAGAGAAACAACAGCTTATCCCTGAGCCCAGAGAGACACAGAGAAACAACAGCTTATCCCTGACAGAGAGACACAGAGAAACACAGTTTATCCCTGAGCCCAGAGAGACACAGAGAAACAACAGCTTATCCCTGAGCCCAGAGAGAGACACAGAGAAACACAGCTTATCCCTGAGCCCAGAGAGACACAGAGAAACAACAGCTTATCCCTGAGCCCAGAGAGAGACACAGAGAAACAGCAGCTTATCCCTGAGCCCAGAGAGAGACACAGAGAAACACAGCTTATCCCTGAGCCCAGAGAGACACAGAGAAACACAGTTTATCCCTGAGCCCAGAGAGACACAGAGAAACACAGCTTATCCCTGAGCCCAGAGAGACACAGAAAAACAACAGCTTATCCCTGAGCCCAGAGAGACACAGAGAAACAGCAGCTTATCCCTGACAGAGAGACACAGAGAAACACAGTTTATCCCTGAGCCCAGAGAGACACAGAGAAACAACAGCTTCCTGTTATCAGTGATCCTGTGACACCCTGGTCGGCAGCCAGGCAATACAGGTATATTCTCATTAAGATTTGGTAAAGTACAGAGCACTGAGGAACAGTGACACATGCTGAATTAGACAAAACCCTATGTTGTATTGACTATTGAATAGATTGAACAGATTGAATAGATTAATACCACTGATCTGGGGTCAGTGCTGTGGCTGGTATAGGCAGTGTGTTACCTGAGGAAGGTGTGTAACCCCCTGATTTGCGGGGTGGTCTCCAGCACGCTGAGTGTCTGTGGGAGGGGCTGAGGTTGGTGGGCGGAGGCCAGGGCTGCCCTGTTATCATGGTAACACAGAGCAGGTGAATGTAGCAGCCAAACTGGACTGGCACAGGGGCAATTTAGACACAGAACAGGGGTAAAACACAGCAGTGGGGCAGTGGAACATAGCGGGGGGGGTGACAACTTTGTCACAACAAGACAGCAATGTTACAGGCTACGGTCAGAAAATCTACCAGAGACAGTGAGA
>JAFBMS010000379.1:32500-100000 GCA_019788955.1 Albula glossodonta
GGGGCGGCCGGCTGTGTAGATGGTTCTGGTGCTGGTGCGGAGCAGGGGGGGCTCTGGCTTCCCCAGGCTGCTGCTCTTCCTTCGGGGGGCGCTAATGAGGGGTAGGAGCCGGTCCACACCCTCCTCACTGCTCCCACTGCACACATAACCAAATCAAACCACACAAATTAAACTAAATATGAAATTAAATAAACTACAGAAAGCACATGACATACACTGAAATATAAAATGTAACTAAATAAATAACAGATAAAAAATGAAAATATGAAATATTCAAAAAATCATAAATAAAAATCATGGGGTCTAATGCACAGAGGTAGTAAAAGTGCAAGCACATCTCCAGAGTTTAGCGCCTCTGCCGTCATGGCCACGCTGACTCAGAGTATAGCCCTTTCTGCTGTGCTGTCTCAGAGTTTAGCGCCTCTGCCGTCATGGGCACGCTGACTCAGAGTATAGCCCTTTCTGCTGTGCTGTCTCAGAGTTTAGCGCCTCTGCCGTCATGGGCACGCTGACTCAGAGTATAGCCCTTTCTGCTGTGCTGTCTCAGAGTTTAGCGCCTCTGCCGTCATGGGCACGCTGACTCAGAGTATAGCCCTTTCTGCTGTGCTGTCTCAGAGTTTAGCGCCTCTGCCGTCATGGGCACGCTGACTCAGAGTATAGCCCTTTCTGCTGTGCTGTCTCAGAGTTTAGCGCCTCTGCCGTCATGGGCACGCTGACTCAGAGTATAGCCCTTTCTGCTGTGCTGTCTCAGAGTTTAGCGCCTCTGCCGTCATGGGCACGCTGACTCAGAGTATAGCCCTTTCTGCTGTGCTGTCTCAGAGTTTAGCGCCTCTGCCGTCATGGGCACGCTGACTCAGAGTATAGCCCTTTCTGCTGTGCTGTCTCAGAGTTTAGCGCCTCTGCCGTCATGGGCACGCTGACTCAGAGTATAGCCCTTTCTGCTGTGCTGTCTCAGAGTTTAGCGCCTCTGCCGTCATGGGCACGCTGACTCAGAGTATAGCCCTTTCTGCTGTGCTGTCTCAGAGTTTAGCGCCTCTGCCGTCATGGGCACGCTGACTCAGAGTATAGCCCTTTCTGCTGTGCTGTCTCAGAGTTTAGCGCCTCTGCCGTCATAGGCACGCTGACTCAGAGTATAGCCCTTTCTGCTGTACTGTCTCAGGCTCAGGGTTTTCTGTTAACCTGCTGGATGGAAACACTCTGGATAAAAGCATGCAGGAGTAAAACTGAAATGAAGTGAATTTCTTTAGCACACTGTACGACAGGAACAATGCAGACATGTGTGCGTAGAGTCACACATGTGTGTTTGTCTGGGTTGCCTATGAGACGGCAGAGAGGACTATAGACACCGCACACAGGAACCCTAGCTCTGCGTCACCAAGACTCCTGAAGCAGATTTTAAATCTCCCATATTTTTCACTCCAGTTGGTAACGACACTGGGGGGTGTTGGATACAGAGAGAGCGTTTCCCCATTGCTTAGGCTGTGGGCTTTGGGAAGAATTACGACCTCCAGTGAATTCAAAGCATACATTATGCCCTGACAGTATAACAAGTGTAATGACCTATTTAAGGTTATCTGGGGGTGGGAGACTGCCACTCTGTATGTTAGCTGGGATTCTCAGGTACTTTGAATAAAAATAAAGACATAATATCAATTATTAACTCATTATCAGGCATTTGTTTGCAAGCCAAATCATATTCACTTCCAATGACAATGAACTATAACCGAACACAAAAAAGAACATTTCTATATTTTTTTTTTCTGTAGAATTCCACCTATTTAGTGACTGGTCATCTGAGTAGTGGTGGATTTCGAAAACCACACACGCTCATTTATTCATTAATTTTATCTTGGGAGGACGAGTTTGCGCTCTCTTCTCCCCAAGCCTTCTGTAGGTAACCACGCAATCACCAATTAGGCTAAACTAATCCTATTAGATGTCTGGTTTGTGACACAGTTAAATGGTAGTTGACAGCAGAAACGTCACATAATATAAATAAAAAAATAACAAGTAACAACAGAAAATACAGTAAGTGACTGCTAAACAGTGCATGTAGGCGCAGCTGTGTGACAACACAAACATATGACAACTAAATTATTATAATAGAAAAGAGTTAAGGTCTGTTCCCAGGCTAGTCTTTGTGACTACGTTGTCTGTGCGGTCGGTGCAAACATTCATGAAAAAGGAACATGCTACGTCGTTTTGTACGTCTACTATTTCAGCTACAATGACATATTTTTACTACTGCTGTACCTGTCCGACCGCGAGGCGGCTTTCTCCCCGCGCTCCATTTCCCTGCACGCGACAGACACTGTCACCCGCTGAGTCTTCTGACAATCAGCTGCTCGCGCCGCGCGACGTGCATCATGGGAAATTTAGTACAGGTACCTGTCTGTGCAGCGGGCGATTCGTTCTGTCGCTGCGTTCCTCCCAGTTGTAAAAAGCAGGCTTAAAGTAAAATGTCCTCAAGTGACGTACAAACAAGTATATGCTTATTATTTCCATCTTATTTTACATAGCCTTCAAATACACAATCGACGTTACTTTTTTCAAGCGTTTGCGCTGTGATGCGTTGAGTGTAACTCATTCTCAGAGTGACTTTTCTAGCTTTTCTAGAAGTTCATCAGCCAAAGCAGGTCAGCAGAAGAAAGGCTGGCGCCCTTGCTAAAGATGATAGTCTTTGAAAGATTAATAGAAAACTCATACTGTGCTATATTCAGTGCACTAAACATTTAGAAAATCGTATTCGCCTCCACAACTGCATTTGGTTAGGGACAACTTTTGACGAAATTAGCTGAACGAGCACCTAAGTGGGGATCCTAAAGCCGCTGCGTCTGTGCACGCCGCCATCTTGGATCTACATACTTTCAGTTTTAGAATTGAACAGGTGACATTGTAGAGATCCTGTTAGACCTGTTATTATAAAGGCTTTAGTGTTTCTCTGTTATGAATATTTTCTCTGCGTGTTTCGCAATGTGTGGATTCAGCAGTTGCTTGGTTGGCATCGTTCATTGTTAGAGTGGAGAGGTGTTTGTGTTTTAGTCTCTGCAGTGCATGCACATTCATACAGTTTCAGAACTGGACAGGCGCCTCTGTCATCATTAGTTCGATGGGGCCTTTGCATTTGTAGGATTGTCATAATCTTGATTGTTGATTATATCTCATAGCACAGAAAATGCAAATCTCAACTCTTTCAGCAGTGGCTTCTCCTGCAGCACACGCCGTAAGAATCACATTCTTCAGCATCACCCTTCATTTTATCAGAGTAAACCCAATTTATTTCTGCCAGGCGTTTGGGGCAGCCAACAAAAACGCTTTACAAAGTTCCTTACAATTCACTAAATGTATCTACCTTTTAAACTTGAAAATTTCTCTGCTTCTTGCTCCTTTTTTCTCCAGTGAAGACCTCTACCTCACTTTAATTCATCTCTTGGGTTTATGCTCTTTCTCTTATGAGCTCCAGAGCTGTTTTTTCTGAATGTATCTGGGTCCCTGCTGGTACTGGGTATTTTGTCTCCATACCTAAACCTGAAAAATGTCCTTTATGTGACACATGTGACCGCAGCGTGCTCAGACTCCCCACAATTCAGCTCTGCCTCCCTGCTCCCTGGCTAATGGCCCTAACCTACCTTCATTCTGGCAGAACTTTACACAAGTGCATTCATTCATAATTCCTAATATTTTAGGGTGTAAACACATATTGAAATGGCCTTCAGACACACACTGCTTCGGTTGACCCTACAGACACACACAGTTGGTGCTGAATCTACAGACACACACACCTGGGGCTGAATCTACAGACACACACAGTTGGTGCTGAATCTACAGACAGACACACCTGGGGCTGAATCTACAGACACACACAGACACACACACAGCTGGGGCTGAATCACAGACACACACACCTGGGGCTGAATCACAGACACACACACCTGGGGCTGAATCTACAGACACACACATCTGGGGCTGAATCACAGACACACACACCTGGGGCTGAATCACAGACACACACAGCTGGGGCTGAATCACAGACACACACACCTGGGGCTGAATCTACAGACACACACACCTGGGGCTGAATCACAGACACACACACCTGGGGCTGAATCCCAGACACACACACCTGGGGCTGAATCTACAGACACACACACCTGGGGCTGAATCACAGACACACACACCTGGGGCTGAATCACAGACACACACAGCTGGGGCTGAATCACAGACACACACAGCTGGGGCAGTAGAGATTTATGGATGCACCCAGCTAGCAATTTTTGACAGAATGTTGGGCAAAATATTCCAAAATGTACATTTGTCTGGTTTCCTGAGCATTATTTTTCAGTTATCAAAGAGCATTTCAGAACTTCTTAGATCATAAATTCATACATTTTTCACAGTCAAAACATTTCAGATTGTGGATGGTAACCTGTTAGTCAGGCTTTTACATTCAGGAGTGCACATATATGTTGTTATATACGTGTCACCTTGAGAAAGGAACGAGGAACTAAATGAATATAAATACCATGAGTTTAATAAGGTGTCCCTCCTTTGGCTCCAGCAGCTGATCTTCATATTTTATGATCTCTGCTGACGATGTTGTTGACATGTTTCATTGTTTGAGTTCTGAGATCTGAATGGAATTATTATCTCAGATATAACATCTATGTAGTCACTCCCTTATTTTGATTGACATACCAATTGAGCTTCATAGGTTGTGGCTCAAATTATGTTCCTTTCTGGAACATTACAGCTGAAATCCAGTGAAACCTGTATTCATAAACAATGTCTCTTTCTGATGTCATTATTCTGATCCTTCCTTTGCCATGCTGAGGTTGTTTGGGGTCATATCCTCTGCGGGCAGCAGTGTGAGCCTGGTGCTCCCTGCAGCCTGCCTCTGGGCTTTCCTTCAGCAATGTGAGCCTGGTGCTCCCTGCAGCCTGCCTCTGGGCTTTCCTTCAGCAGTGTGAGCCTGGTGCTCCCTGCAGCCTGCCTCTGGGCGGGTATGGGTATGTCTCTGCATCCACATACCGGCTCTTTTTAGGCAGTACTGTTTTGCATAATACTCCATCCTTTTGCTAGTGGGATGCAGGTCGACAACAACAGTGTGGACAGAAGCCTCTTCCTCCATCTTTGGGTCATCTTAGGAAATGGAATTAAAACCCCTCCCAAGGTTTTGCCAGTGACTCTCATCCTTCTGCACGATTCCGCACCATGTAGCCAGCACTTAGATTTAAGGAATTTCTCGACATCTACGGCTCTTGATGCATCAAATGCTGGGATTTATTAGGACTTCACATGCCTCCACTGGGTTAGCTCCCACAGCTCTCAGATGGTGCAAATTTGGCTGGCAACATGTATATGGAATCTCAGTTTGTCATTATTGATGTATTTTGTATTCTTATGAATTCTTGGTCACATCACCTTGTCCCAATATTTTATTTATTTATTTATTTTTTTAGGGGAAAGTTAGCAATGTTTGAAATTCTCTGTCATGTAGTCTGCTATCAGCATAATAAAACTCATTACATGACTACTGTTGCCTGTTTGGGTGTAAGTACATATTGAAATGGCCTTCAGACACACGCTGCTTCAGCTGACCCTACAGACACACACAGCTGGGGCTGAATCTACAGACACACACAGACACACACAGCTGGGGCTGAATCACAGACACACACGCCTGGGGCTGAATCACAGACACACACACCTGGGGCTGAATCACAGACACACACACCTGGGGCTGAATCACAGACACACACAGACACACACAGCTGGGGCTGAATCACAGACACACACAGACACACACACCTGGGGCTGAATCACAGACACACAGCTGGGGCTGAATCACAGACACACACAGACACACACACCTGGGGCTGAATCACAGACACACACACCTGGGGCTGAATCACAGACACACACAGCTGGGGCTGAATCACAGACACACACAGACACACACACCTGGGGCTGAATCACAGACACACACACCTGGGGCTGAATCACAGACACACACACCTGGGGCTGAATCACAGACACACACACCTGGGGCTGAATCTACAGACACACACAGCTGGGGCTGAATCACAGACACACACAGACACACACACCTGGGGCTGAATCACAGACACACACACCTGGGGCTGAATGACAGACACACACACCTGGGGCAGTAGAGATTTATGGATGCACCCAGCTAGCAATTATTGACTCCCAGAATGCTTGGCAAAATATTCCAAAAGAGTGCATCTGTCTTTCCTGAGCATTATTTTTCAGTTAGCAAAGAGAATTTCAGGGCTTCTTAGATCATATATTCATGCATTTGTTTCAGTCAAAACATTTCAGATTGTGGATGGTAACCTGTTAGTCAGGCTTTTACATTCAGGAGTGCACATATATGTTGTTGTATACGTGTCACCTTGAGATAGGAACGAGGAACTAAATGAATATAAATACCATGAGTTTAATAAGGTGTCCCTCCTTTGGCTCCAGCAGCTGATCCTCATATTTTATGATCTCTGCTGACGATGTTGTTGACATGTTTCATTGTTTGAGTTCTGAGATCTGAATGGAATTATTATCTCAGATATAACATCTATGAAGTCACTCCCTTATTTTGATTGACATACTAATTGAGCTTCACAGGTTGTGGCTCAAATTATGTTCCTTTCTGGAACATTACAGCTGTAATCCAGTGAAACCTGTATTCATAAACAACTTGATTTATTTTCTGATGGCTTTATTAACTCTTAGCATCCACTGAAATTCTGAGTGTGTGAGAGTGGGTCGGGTTCTTTATCTGCTGTGTATTTACTTTATATTCAAGGATTTTCTCTACTTTTCACTGATTTTTTTGGTCTTTTAAGTTTTTTTACACATTTGGGTTTCACCGTGTGAAACTGACCGCACTGCTGTACAGAACCCTTCCATTTCACCCTGGGGCGCCAGCAGAGGCATGCGCACACTGAGACTGCTTTGTGCTCATGCTGGCTTTATCTACATTTATTTTCTGCTTTTAAGTGAACATTTTATTCTCCATAAAGAAAGGTTAATAGATCAATACTTCTTGTGGGAGATGTGAAAGTGGAGAGTGTGAAATCTAAAAACGAGGATGTTATAAAGCGCTTAAGAAGCTCAAACTATCCATATTTTTCTTCTGCACCCACACACTTTTGCACATGTTTATTAAATATCATTGCACACCATTATGTTCATTGTGTTTGTTAAATATGGACCAGTCTGTCCTGAAGGCAAAGTGACTGTGCCCTGCGTATATGGGCCAGTCTGTCCTGAAGGCAAAGTGACTGTGCCCTGCGTATATGGGCCAGTCTGTCCTGAAGGCAAAGTGACTGTGCCCTGCGTATATGGGCCAGTCTGTCCTGAAGGCAAAGTGACTGTGCCCTGCGTAAACGCTCCATTGGGTTCCATTTCCACATGTGATGACTGACCATGGGAAACCTGTCCAGAAACATGTTTAAAAAGAAACTCAAAAATAAATTGAACATAACTTTCAGAGGGCTTAGCTTACCGAGGTTTCTCAGGGAGGTTTCTGAAATGATTAATGGAGTTCACTGAAAAATGTATTGTATGGTAGGCGGATACCAACTGCAGTCAGTTCAGTTTGTTGTGTTGTCATGGACCCTGCAGCGTGTGTAGGCCCCACCCCAAAGGATATAAGAGACGGGGAGAACCAGTGTGCTGTCATCTCCTTCCGTCATCTCTTTCCATCAGCACTACAGATTCACAACGCATCAGGTGAGACCCATCTGTCCCTTTTTATACCTATTTTGGCTTTCCAAAAAAATTGTAAGCCTTCGTCTTTCTTGCAAAAATTAACTGTTTATTTTGAAATATATTCTAAGGGTCTGAAACTGCTGTATCCTACGCTACACTGTTTTGATTAAAATGCCTTCACCACTTGTTAAAAAAACTCACAAAACAAAAGCAATAGTATTAATCATGATGCTAATTATGTAATGTAAGAGCCTTAGTTCCTCTCACGTGTCGTTTTAAACAGAAAGTGCCGGCCTGGAGAACAGCTTCTATAGAGTAATACACAGTGTGCCCTGCCCCTCTGTGCTTCAGAGCATTTTCTGCATATCTGGAGTCTCATTTATAACAGGTGTGTCCCCCAGGGATCGGCTCTTGGTCTGTTACAAAGGTTATGGATTTGTAGAATTCTACTGTAATATAAATGTTAGAGGTCTACAGTAAGGTTTTGTGGATCCTGTCTAATTGTCATTTTTGTTGTGTAACCTACAAAACATTTTTGCTCCATTCTGCATTTTTTTGTTACATTCAACAATCACTCCATGGTTTCCATGTGAATGAGCAGGATTTTCTGATTAAAATGTACAATACTCCATATTTTTCACATTTCTCCCTGTATGCACACACTTTGCTCTTCTTTCCCTTTCATTTTCCTGTTAGGTTTGACCCTTCAGTTGTGCTTGCAGACCGAGTAAACAGGCTGCTCTGAGTTGTTTAGCTCATTCAGGCCACACCTCTGTGGTTTTTAAGCATTGGTGAATAACGTCATTTCATTGCGCTGCTTCTTCATGTAAAGTTTGAGAATTTCTTCCTCTTATGAGGCACTGAAATCACAAGCCTAGAGAACAGGGGGCGTGGAGTAACATGCATTGCTCCTGTCAAGTGTTATTTAGGTAGTAGTTCAGGGTAGAGAGAAAATAGCAAAGGAGAGGATTCGTCGCAGGGCTAACTGAGAAGACCTGTCTGTGTTCATGGTGATTTATGCTTTCACTTCAGTTCAGGTGAAATTTCTATGCATTGGTATGAAAACTGTATTCTTTGTAAAGAAAACATTGTTTATATTGCTTGATTCATTTTTGTTAAACATGAATGAAACACTGCATGGATATGTATATGTAATATGTAAACCACAGCACTGTCCTTCACAGGAATTTAACACTTACATATATTTTGCTACTATATTCCGCAGGAAATGGCCTCTGCAGACCTCGCTGCTAAAGTCAAGAAAGAACCTCAGGTCAGACACCACACTAACACTTTTGTTTGTAAATGAGGCTCTGGATATTTCTAATTCAGTGTAATTATTTCCTGATTAGACTAAACGTGTCATATGAGAAGAACATTAATACAGGAAGAGTAAATCCATGGAAACACGAAAGCTTTTAAGGAACTCCTGACATTCACTCCGGAGTCTTTGTTCAGTAGTGTAGAGGAAAAAGGAAAGCTGGGTAATGAGCTACAAGCAGTGAGATAAAGATGTTATTTATGGTAAAATTATGTGAGTAGAGATTCAAGAACTTTGTTGCTGTAGAACTGAGTGTCTAATGGCACAGGAAACAGGAGCCAAATGATGGGATAAAATTAGGGGACTGAAGGATGGAATGGGTAATATATTTAAACAAAGAAATAAAGTAAATGAATAATTAAACATATTGTATAATAAGGGAGAAGATAGAACAAGATGTTGTTCTCTGGAGGGGGTGGAGTGAGAGAGAAAGTTAGAGGGGAGGGAAAAACAGAATGTATTTATTTTCTTTTTTGTGTTTTCTTTTTTTAATTTTAATTGTATTTATTTATTTTTTTAATATATTTCTTTGTATTTGTGTGTGTGTTAATTAAAATAAAATTAAAAATAATAGATAGATAAATAAATAAATAAATAACTAAATAAATAAAATTAATACCCTCAACATGTAGTTTTTTATGCTTTTATAGTAAAATAATATTGTATATATTTATATTATGTATTAATACATATGTACTAATATAATAATATTAGTAATAACATTGCATATTGTATGTGATAATAGTATTGTTATATATTTTACTTGTGGTACAATAATATTGTTGGTATCCTCAACATTTAAAGTGTTTTACTGGAGTTGAGATATACCCTCATGAGCATCCAAAATATAGATACAAAATATTTTAGATAAAATGCAATATCCAAAATTGTGAAATGTAAACTTCTGTATGTGGGAAATAAGCATGTAAGACAGGACTATTTCATGAGAGCGGCAATATTAGGAATTGTAGTAAAGTCCGGAGTGTTGATGTGGAAAGCCCTTTTTTCAAAACTCTCATTTTTTCTCCTTCACAGGATACTGGAGTGACGCCTCAAAATACACGTACATTTTGCTTCAGTGTCGATGGAGAGACGTATCAAACCACCTGCAGCACAGCTGACACAGTGCTGCAGGCCCTCAGAAAACAGGGCAAATTCTCCTCTTGTCTTGGAAATGACACCATCATTATTAGAACGGTGCCCCACGAGGCTGTCATACCTGTGCACTTTCCTTCCTTTCTGATTGCAGAAAATGAAGAGCTCAGGGTGGAGATTATCAATGCAAACAGATCAGGGGTGGGTGAAGAGTCAGAAACAGACAGTGAAGAGGGCTGTTCAGGCTCTTCCCTCATCACTGACCTCATCATGGGTGAAAACCAGCTGCTCGCTTTCTATGTTGAAACAACCGGGGGTAAAAATTGCAAAAACAAAGATTTGGTGAAAAACAAAGAACTGAAAAGCTATCAGAGTCTGTGTGTGTGGGCATGCCGAGGGGAGAAAGTGAAAAAAGCTCTGCGGAGAGATGGGCGTTTTGCGGACATCGCTTTTGAGAAAGGAAGTGAGCTCATTAAAGTCAGGAATGACATGCACATCAGCATAACTTCCTTTGTTGACAAGCTAAATGGAGAAAAATTACGTCTAATGAGGGACCTTAGGGGCAAAACGAAGAAAGACTCACCCAAAAAAACTCGCACTAATACCACCAAGGGTTCCAGCACAAGTGAGCAACCTGAGCCAGGCTCAAAATCTAGTCAGAGCGCAGTTGAGACGGCCTCAGAAAATGTCTCCCCCCCACAGGGAAAGCAGGCCTGCTATGTCAGTATTCCAGGTTCTGAGGAGCTCCTGGAGACGCTCCACGCTCAGTTTACAAAAGATGTGAGGCAGATGGCGAAGGCACAGGAAGTGAAAAAGCCGCTCAGATCAATGGACTTTGTGAGAAAAGAGTTTGGGAAGAAGGTGAAGGACGGCTGGGCGGTGGCTGAGATGAAGCTTCTGATGGAGCTGAGCGACTCTGTCTGTCAGATCTGCTCTGATGGCGAAGTCTTAGGCACAGGCTTCCTGCTCTTCGATAAGTGCATCCTCACAAATGCACACGTGATCCTCAAACATATTGATATCAACACCAAACAGCTACTCCCTTCAGTGACTGTAGCTTTCACCGATGACATGAATCCAGCAGAAAAGCGGTGTTGTAAGATTCAGCAGATATTTGGGTCATATGATGAGCATATCACAAACACATGGGAAAAGTACCTGGACTATGCCGTACTGCAGCTCAAGGATGATCCTCCAGATGGACTGACTCCCCTGCTTCAGCGGTACGGAACACCTCAAGAGAAAAGCGGGATCTGCATAATCGGGCATCCAGACGGAGGGCGGAAAAAACTTGATAGCAGTTTCATAATTGCAGGTGAGGAGAGGCTTGCATCTATCGGAAAGCAGATATCTGAGAACTCAGACTGCCTGCAGTGGATCATGAGTGCCAGCAGAGAGCAGAACTGGAGCTTTGCTGGTGCACAGAGCAGTGAGATGACCTACAACACCTGCTTCTATTATGGGTCATCCGGCTCTCCAGTCTTTGGGGAGGACTGTCAGCTGATCGCCATGCACACTGGTGGCTATGCATTCTCTGCACATGAGATCAGGAGTCTGATAGAGTACGGTGTTCCCCTGCGTGCCATACTAACAGACTTTCTCAGAAGGTTGGTAACTACTCCAAATGATGACATTCTCCGCAGTTTCATCGTAGAAGCGATGTCGTGTCGTACAGAGACTCTGTACTCCTTCATAACTGAGTTTTTCTCCTACATAATGAGTCAAAGTGACCCATCTTTGTCCCAAGCCTGGTCCACAATCAAGGCCGTAGTGAGTGAGAGCGATGAAGACCAGAAGGATCTTCTCAGGCGTTGCATGGGAAATATTAATTTCCAAAGTCTGTTGAATTGATGTGAAAGAGGTACACATTACCCTACCGATGGACAAAATACAGGCCATTTGATGGTGTTTTATCCACAATACCAGAAATAAAGCAAAGACAGGTGCAGGTGTCTAATTCTATCGTAAGTATAGGGTCAAATCTGTTTATACAGTCTGAATTGACCCATTTAGGGAGATCTGTCCTACAGCTGGCACATCTGGGCTCTCATGTATTGTTGTGAACTTTTAGTTTTCCTCTTGTTTTCTTCTGAGAAGCTATGGGGTTAGAGAAGCACTATGAACGTTTTCTTTCCTTTTGTACCAGGATAGATATATTTCCTGTTTGATTGCAGTGATGTTTTGTTTGTTGTTTTGGCCTTTGGTCAGCTCCCAAAATATGTTTTACCTTGATTATTACAATAAATGTAAAAAGTCAAATCTTGAGTACTGGTCTCGCTCTTTTCCATTCCTGCTCTGACATCACCCTTACACAACACGGCTGTAACAGAGCATGCTCCACTTCAGACACACGTGAGATAATGTGAGACGCTCCAAATATCAGTATGATAGACAATGGGCAGGTTAGTCTTTCTCTGGTTTTTCTGTAGGAATCCGAGTTAGATATTGTACTAGCAGCAATTCAGGCAATTATCTATGCAACTGATACAGGGTTAATGAACATTCATTTATATGTTCATATAGGGTTAACTAACATTCATTTATATGTTCATATAGGGTTAACTAACATTCATTTATATGTTCATACAGGGTTAATGAACATTCATTTATATGTTCATATAGGGTTAACTAACATTCATTTATATGTTCATATAGGGTTAATGAACATTCATTTATATGTTCATATAGGGTTAACTAACATTCATTTATATGTTCATACAGGGTTAACTAACATTCATTTATATGTTCATACAGGGTTAATTAACATTCATTTATATGTTCATACAGGGTTAATTAACATTCATTTATATGTTCATACAGGGTTAATGAACATTCATTTATATGTTCATATAGGGTTAACTAACATTCATTTATATGTTCATACAGGGTTAACTAACATTCATTTATATGTTCATACAGGGTTAATTAACATTCATTTATATGTTCATACAGGGTTAATGAACATTCATTTATATGTTCATACAGGGTTAATGAACATTCATTTATATGTTCATACAGGGTTAATGAACATTCATTTATATGTTCATACAGGGTTAACTAACATTCATTTATATGTTCATACAGGGTTAATGAACATTCATTTATATGTTCATATAGGGTTAACTAACATTCATTTATATGTTCATACAGGGTTAACTAACATTCATTTATATGTTCATACAGGGTTAATGAACATTCATCTATATGTTCATACAGGGTTAATGAACATTCATTTATATGTTCATACAGGGTTAATGAACATTCATTTATATGTTCATACAGGGTTAATGAACATTCATTTATATGTTCATACAGGGTTAATTAACATTCATTTATATGTTCATACAGGGTTAATGAACATTCATTTATATGTTCATATAGGGTTAACTAACATTCATTTATATGTTCATACAGGGTTAATGAACATTCATTTATATGTTCATACAGGGTTAACTAACATTCATTTATATGTTCATACAGGGTTAATTAACATTCATTTATATGTTCATACAGGGTTAACTAACATTCATTTATATGTTCATATAGGGTTAACTAACATTCATTTATATGTTCATACAGGGTTAATTAACATTCATTTATATGTTCATACAGGGTTAATGAACATTCATTTATATGTTCATACAGGGTTAACTAACATTCATTTATATGTTCATATAGGGTTAATGAACATTCATTTATATGTTCATACAGGGTTAATTAACATTCATTTATATGTTCATACAGGGTTAATGAACATTCATTTATATGTTCATAAAGGGTTAATGAACATTCATTTATATGTTCATACAGGGTTAATGAACATTCATTTATATGTTCATACAGGGTTAATGAACATTCATTTATATGTTCATACAGGGTTAATTAACATTCATTTATATGTTCATACAGGGTTAATGAACATTCATTTATATGTTCATACAGGGTTAATGAACATTCATTTATATGTTCATATAGGGTTAATGAACATTCATTTATATGTTCATACAGGGTTAACTAACATTCATTTATATGTTCATACAGGGTTAATTAACATTCATTTATATGTTCATACAGGGTTAATGAACATTCATTTATATGTTCATATAGGGTTAACTAACATTCATTTATATGTTCATACAGGGTTAATTAACATTCATTTATATGTTCATACAGGGTTAATGAACATTCATTTATATGTTCATACAGGGTTAACTAACATTCATTTATATGTTCATACAGGGTTAATGAACATTCATTTATATGTTCATACAGGGTTAATGAACATTCATTTATATGTTCATACAGGGTTAATGAACATTCATTTATATGTTCATACAGGGTTAACTAACATTCATTTATATGTTCATATAGGGTTAATTAACATTCATCTATATGTTCATACAGGGTTAACTAACATTCATTTATATGTTCATACAGGGTTAATTAACATTCATCTATATGTTCATACAGGGTTAACTAACATTCATTTATATGTTCATACAGGGTTAATGAACATTCATTTATATGTTCATACAGGGTTAATGAACATTCATTTATATGTTCATACAGGGTTAACTAACATTCATTTATATGTTCATACAGGGTTAATGAACATTCATCTATATGTTCATATAGGGTTAACTAACATTCATTTATATGTTCATACAGGGTTAACTAACATTCATTTATATGTTCATATAGGGTTAATGAACATTCATCTATATGTTCATATAGGGTTAACTAACATTCATTTATATGTTCATATAGGGTTAATTAACATTCATCTATATGTTCATACAGGGTTAATGAACATTCATTTATATGTTCATACAGGGTTAATGAACATTCATTTATATGTTCATATAGGGTTAATGAACATTCATTTATATGTTCATACAGGGTTAATGAACATTCATCTATATGTTCATATAGGGTTAACTAACATTCATTTATATGTTCATACAGGGTTAACTAACATTCATTTATATGTTCATATAGGGTTAATTAACATTCATCTATATGTTCATACAGGGTTAATGAACATTCATTTATATGTTCATACAGGGTTAATGAACATTCATTTATATGTTCATACAGGGTTAACTAACATTCATTTATATGTTCATACAGGGTTAACTAACATTCATTTATATGTTCATATAGGGTTAATTAACATTCATTTATATGTTCATACAGGGTTAATGAACATTCATTTATATGTTCATACAGGGTTAATGAACATTCATTTATATGTTCATATAGGGTTAACTAACATTCATTTATATGTTCATACAGGGTTAACTAACATTCATTTATATGTTCATACAGGGTTAATGAACATTCATTTATATGTTCATACAGGGTTAACTAACATTCATTTATATGTTCATATAGGGTTAATTAACATTCATTTATATGTTCATACAGGGTTAATGAACATTCATTTATATGTTCATACAGGGTTAACTAACATTCATTTATATGTTCATACAGGGTTAATGAACATTCATTTATATGTTCATACAGGGTTAATGAACATTCATTTATATGTTCATACAGGGTTAATGAACATTCATTTATATGTTCATATAGGGTTAACTAACATTCATCTATATGTTCATACAGGGTTAATGAACATTCATTTATATGTTCATACAGGGTTAATGAACATTCATTTATATGTTCATACAGGGTTAATGAACATTCATTTATATGTTCATACAGGGTTAATGAACATTCATTTATATGTTCATATAGGGTTAACTAACATTCATCTATATGTTCATACAGGGTTAATGAACATTCATTTATATGTTCATACAGGGTTAATGAACATTCATTTATATGTTCATATAGGGTTAATGAACATTCATTTATATGTTCATATAGGGTTAACTAACATTCATTTATATGTTCATACAGGGTTAATGAACATTCATTTATATGTTCATACAGGGTTAACTAACATTCATTTATATGTTCATATAGGGTTAACTAACATTCATCTATATGTTCATACAGGGTTAATGAACATTCATTTATATGTTCATATAGGGTTAACTAACATTCATTTATATGTTCATACAGGGTTAATTAACATTCATTTATATGTTCATACAGGGTTAATGAACATTCATTTATATGTTCATACAGGGTTAATGAACATTCATCTATATGTTCATATAGGGTTAATTAACATTCATCTATATGTTCATACAGGGTTAATTAACATTCATCTATATGTTCATATAGGGTTAACTAACATTCATTTATATGTTCATACAGGGTTAATGAACATTCATTTATATGTTCATACAGGGTTAACTAACATTCATTTATATGTTCATACAGGGTTAATGAACATTCATCTATATGTTCATATAGGGTTAATTAACATTCATCTATATGTTCATACAGGGTTAACTAACATTCATTTATATGTTCATATAGGGTTAACTAACATTCATTTATATGTTCATACAGGGTTAACTAACATTCATTTATATGTTCATACAGGGTTAATTAACATTCATTTATATGTTCATACAGGGTTAATTAACATTCATTTATATGTTCATACAGGGTTAATGAACATTCATTTATATGTTCATATAGGGTTAACTAACATTCATTTATATGTTCATACAGGGTTAATGAACATTCATTTATATGTTCATACAGGGTTAACTAACATTCATCTATATGTTCATACAGGGTTAACTAACATTCATTTATATGTTCATATAGGGTTAACTAACATTCATTTATATGTTCATACAGGGTTAACTAACATTCATTTATATGTTCATACAGGGTTAACTAACATTCATTTATATGTTCATACAGGGTTAATGAACATTCATTTATATGTTCATACAGGGTTAATTAACATTCATTTATATGTTCATATAGGGTTAATTAACATTCATTTATATGTTCATATAGGGTTAACTAACATTCATTTATATGTTCATACAGGGTTAATGAACATTCATTTATATGTTCATATAGGGTTAACTAACATTCATTTATATGTTCATACAGGGTTAATGAACATTCATTTATATGTTCATATAGGGTTAACTAACATTCATTTATATGTTCATACAGGGTTAACTAACATTCATTTATATGTTCATACAGGGTTAATGAACATTCATTTATATGTTCATACAGGGTTAACTAACATTCATTTATATGTTCATATAGGGTTAATGAACATTCATTTATATGTTCATACAGGGTTAATGAACATTCATTTATATGTTCATACAGGTTTAACTAACATTCATTTATATGTTCATACAGGGTTAATGAACATTCATTTATATGTTCATACAGGGTTAATGAACATTCATTTATATGTTCATATAGGGTTAACTAACATTCATTTATATGTTCATACAGGGTTAATGAACATTCATTTATATGTTCATACAGGGTTAATGAACATTCATTTATATGTTCATACAGGGTTAACTAACATTCATTTATATGTTCATACAGGGTTAATGAACATTCATTTATATGTTCATACAGGGTTAATGAACATTCATTTATATGTTCATATAGGGTTAACTAACATTCATTTATATGTTCATACAGGGTTAATGAACATTCATTTATATGTTCATACAGGGTTAACTAACATTCATCTATATGTTCATACAGGGTTAACTAACATTCATTTATATGTTCATATAGGGTTAACTAACATTCATTTATATGTTCATATAGGGTTAATGAACATTCATTTATATGTTCATATAGGGTTAACTAACATTCATCTATATGTTCATACAGGGTTAATGAACATTCATTTATATGTTCATATAGGGTTAACTAACATTCATTTATATGTTCATACAGGGTTAATTAACATTCATCTATATGTTCATATAGGGTTAATTAACATTCATCTATATGTTCATACAGGGTTAACTAACATTCATTTATATGTTCATACAGGGTTAATTAACATTCATTTATATGTTCATACAGGGTTAATTAACATTCATCTATATGTTCATATAGGGTTAACGAACATTCATTTATATGTTCATTGACATTTTGTTGGTTCTTTCTATGTGTGTAGGTAACTGTATAATCTGAATTTGAATAGGTAAAGTATTGTTAACCATTGTCCATTTACTATCGAACTAAATTTGTAAAAGGCGAACTTCAGCTTTTCCAGAGAAATGTTTTGTGCACATTCGGTGGTTATTTTCTTCATTCTTCATTCTACAGAGTGTGGTTCTCTTATTTTGTAGGAAATAGTCTGTAAATTGTCGTAAGTGTATTGACAGTCTCACCTTAGAAGTGTGAGGGAATTCAGGCCAAGCACAACTCTGCCCTCTTGTGGTAAGTTACAGCACATACATCTGATGTGGGATTCACTCATGCATTGGTTAAGAATAAGCAGAGAGAGAAGAAAAGTGTAATTACAGTACAGTAATCAATACAATATGTTACTGTAAACTCACAGAAACTAAAATAATTACAGTAACATTACAGTGCAGTGGTAAACAATAATAGTATTGTAAGGGATTGTAAGAGATGGGCTGGATGGTTTATGGATCCTGCCTCCTGTTAGGGTCTGGCCACATCACCTCATCCATGTCACAAGCAATGGCATCCCTGGATAGGCAATAGGGAAAATATCGCCATGTGTGCCGTATCCAACCCTGGACTGACCCCACCTCAATGTCTCTGCATGCCTCTTCCGTTGCTTGTGTGTGTGTGTGTACTGCCGGGCTGTAGTTGTGCTTGTGGGAGGAGCTTACTGCCGGGCTGTAGTTGTGCTTGTGGGAGGAGCTTACTGCCGGGCTGTAGTTGTGCTTGTGGGAGGAGCTTACTGCCGGGCTGTAGTTGTGCTTGTGGGAGGAGCTTACTGCCGGGCTGTAGTTGTGCTTGTGGGAGGAGCTTACTGCCGGGCTGTAGAACATAATGCATTCGACAGTAACTATCCACTACTACTACTATTACTACTTCTACTAATAATAATAATTTTTGTGCTGCGACAATCATATAACCAATATTTTGGTGCTTGTCTTGTTTCCTTCAGTCTGCAGCTGAAATGCTTCTGCCACAGCTGGTAATGGGCCTTTGTCATAAAAGTTGCACCTGCACTGCTTCAGTAAATACACAGCTGCTCTTCACCTGCTCTGCTTCAGTAAATACACAGCTGCTCTTCACCTGCTCTGCTTCAGTAAATACACAGCTGCTCTTCACCTGCACTGCTTCAGTAAATACACAGCTGCTCTTCACCTGCTCTGCTTCAGTAAATACACAGCTGCTCTTCACCTGCTCTGCTTCAGTAAATACACAGCTGCTCTTCACCTGCTCTGCTTCAGTAAATACACAGCTGCTCTTCACCTGCACTGCTTCAGTAAATACACAGCTGCTCTTCACCTGCTCTGCTTCAGTAAATACACAGCTGCTCTTCACCTGCTCTGCTTCAGTAAATACACAGCTGCTCTTCACCTGCTCTGCTTCAGTAAATACACAGCTGCTCTTCACCTGCTCTGCTTCAGTAAATACACAGCTGCTCTTCACCTGCACTGCTTCAGTAAATACACAGCTGCTCTTCACCTGCACTGCTTCAGTAAATACACAGCTGCTCTTCACCTGCTCTGCTTCAGTAAATACACAGCTGCTCTTCACCTGCACTGCTTCAGTAAATATACAGCTGCTCTTCACCTGCACTGCTTCAGTAAATACACAGCTGCTCTTCACCTGCACTGCTTCAGTAAATACACAGCTGCAGTGCTGAGCTGAGTTTAAGATTGTGAGTCGTGTACATGACTCTAGATAAGAGTTTCCGCTAAACGTGATGGGAGAGGCCAGCTATTATGTCCCCCTGCTGGGCCTCAAAAGGGCGGGGCCATTTTTCCATTTCCTTTAGGAAGGCAAAAGTCTGCGTGCCGCATGCTGCTTCCTGTGAGCACATACACTGGAGTTGCTTCAGTTCAGATAGACTTATTCCACAGACACCGCACAAACAGCGGGACACAATTCAACTTTTCACCTCAGAGAGGAGACCAGAGACACAGAATGTCAGGCAAGTGTGGAAGGTTATGTAACATTTTTACAGGAAACTTGTAACAGATGCTGGTTAGTACTTGTTTATGATGCTATACTTCAAAGTTGTACTGAAAACAGAAGTTAACAATGGATAGACAAAAAAGCCAAAAACTTTTACAATCAAAAAGTTCCAGAGAGGTTTTAGTATATTGGTTATTTATACTCTGTAAAATGCCAAGGAAATAGCCATATGTATAATTTAGACTTACATTTAGAATTTAAACTAATTTAAATAATGCAATAGAGAAAACTAATCCGTACAAGCCTTTCCTCTTCTGGATGATTCGGTTTAAAAAGGTGACAGAAATGTTTGTTTCCTGTTCAGAAGCATGTCTGCAGAATTTTTACAGTTGAGTGTCTAAGTTTTTTTTACCTTTGCTATGAACTTCCAATGGCAAGGTTTTAGAAGAAATAATTACGACTAGGGTCATTTTCTGTGAAAAAGGCTGTTCTGCTGAACACAATAAAGCAAAAATGAAGAAAATTGTCATGCTACACATAGAACTGCACTTAGCTGAAATCCCTTACATATGAAGATATGTGGGACTTTATTTACTCAAACATAGTGTCTGTACCCCTCTGTGGTGTCCATACCCCTTCAACAGAATGAGATATTTCTCACCCGATTTGAGGCTGGTATGCCATTATTTCATCAGTCAATGTTAAGGACGCTAACCTGTTATTTAGTGCAGAATATCAGAAAGTTCAGCATCATAGTCTGGGCTTCCCGTGTTCGCCTGAACGGGCCGCTTCACTTAAACAACAACATACTATGCAGGAAGCCTTTTTTTTCTTGTTTCTTCATTTCCTGATTAGAAAGCTATTATTGCTCAGAAGAATTAGAGTTGAGACCTTCATTTGATAAGTGACATTTTTGCTATCCTGAAGGGATGTATTTACGAGTTGTAAGTAGTTTCAGATTGAATCTCCCTGTTCAGGAGACTTGAATAAAGCCTTTATAAAATGTTCAAGTTCTGATTATTTCTTTGTTAGCAAAAGGTTTTGGAGTTGCCATGGAAAGTAACAGGGTTGAGTGAAGAGTTGTTTTTACAGTATCTTTGGTTTAAACTCTTATTGGATATTATGGGAAACAGAGCATATCACTCCTGTTTACAGTCAAATGTGGTGCTCTAAACATGCAGGTCATCTGCTTGTGTCGTGTCCATACCCCATATGAAGGCCACTGAAAATGTTTTATTTTTTTTTCATGGATGCTGAGCAGATGCTGAGAGATATTTCAGGATGACAAACTCTAATCAAAGGGCAGCATGAGTACTGCAGTCATTTTACATATAAACGTGATTTTTGCTCCTTGGTGACCAATAGATGGAACACTCACTTGTAAAAATGCCACTGATCTTTCTATTACACGGTGGGCAGAACAGACACTGTCACCGCTGTGTTTGATTCAAAACTGCAGGCATCAGGGTGCTGCAAGTCCAACAGGCCTGGCTGAAATGTTTACAGTCCAAACCGCTGTAGAATTAGATATCGCCTTCACAAATATCATTCAGTGTGGCCCTCCACGTGCACAACGCACCAATAACTCAATATAATACAGGCTTATTTTATGAGTGTGCCTCACTTTTGAACAGACAGCAAACCATGTTTGTAACCGGGAGTGGCACAGGTTGTCATTCTCCTGCCTGGTGGTCTTTGTTCGGCGTGATGTGTTGCTTTTAATCATTATGTTCTGTTATTTGCCTTTTCTGAAATGTGATGCTATGTCTGTTTTATGGAGTGCGTGGCATTGTCTGTTTTTCCATGTAGGTTTTTTTGAGAAGCTTCAGGTGGGCTGTGAGGAGGCGTGCGAAATCATCGATAACTTCGACCGGCCTCTGGAGACCTCGCTTGAAACGGGCGTGTACCACGACGCTGATGCATACGCGACCTGGGGATTCGAGAACAAGCCTGGCAAACGAGTCCCCAAAATCGGAGCCAAAATGGAGGCGGGATACGGCGCGGCGAGGGGTGCAGTGAGCGTGCTGGAGGGGGAGGTGCGCGGACCAAACGCCCTGGGGGCCATCGGCGCCTCCCCGGTGGCGGCCACCGCCATCGTGCGGGCGGAGCTGGCCAGCGCCAAGCTGTCTCTGGGGCCCTTGCATGTGAAAGCCGGGGCGGGCTTTGACAGTGGGGGGTCCCTGGGGCTTCACGGGGTGGAGGCCAAGTTCCTGGGCTGTGGCTTCACTCTCGGGCGGAAGAACAGCCTGTCTATCTTTGGAAGCGAAATCGGCTTCACCCTATTCACTGGCAAAGTCTGCGATGTGGAATACAAGGGAAAATCCCTCATCAACAATTAACACACAGTGAACATAGGTCTACAGCTACCTCTGTACACAGCTAACAGCTAATACAGGTCTACAGCTACCTCTGTACACAGCTAACAGCTAACACAGGTCTACAGATACCTCTGTACACAGCTAACAGCTAATACAGGTCTACAGCCACCTCTATACACAGCTAACAGCTAACACAGGTCTACAGATACCTCTGTACACAGCTAACACAGCTAACACAGGTCAACAGCTATCTCTGTGTACAGCTAACACAGCTAACAAAACTCTACAGCTCCCTCTGTACACAGCTAACACAGCTAACACAGGCTGCAGCCAGTCCCTTGTGAGTGAAATTTGTACATCAGTGGTTAAAAAAAGTTGAATAGAAAAAGCAAACATGCAGTTCTTGAGTTTGTGAATGAAATACAGAGTGATGGACTTCATTCTTTACAGCAGGTAGCATAGGACTGTAAAAGTGTGCAGCGGGATAGAGCGAGGAAATATTTGTTTCAGTTTATTAACGCGATATTAAACTCAATACATTTTCATCACATATATTTATATATTCATTACTATGAGAAAATATTTACTTCCGCAACTCTGAAACATTCCAGTAGCAGCATTTTAAACAGCAAAACGCAGGAGTGGACAAAAGTTGTAATGAAATGGCTTTAGACCATGCCTGTGAATTGCTGTGGCTGTCTTACGCTGCTGGTAGCCTAACCCTGGGGCCCCATCTTTCTTCCCAAAATGGACCCCATACGACTTGCTCCTCCTCCACCCCTGCCAAGCACTGCGTGCTAACAATGTGACCCTTATCTCTATAAACACACACTCTCGCTCATAGTGGACGGATATGACCCAGGAGCTGTTATTGTGACAGTAGGAATGCATTTTTTTAGCCTTTGCAACAAATCCAATCCTGAGGTTAAAAATCTAATTCATTTATGCAATGCATTGTGGTGAAAATATACAGTCTCGTAATTTACATGCGAAATCTCTCAGTAATATATTGTAGCCTATTCCTGTCATTAAAATACAATTGACACAAATAGGCCCATGACTGCTGAATGTACAACCTTTCACACCCGGCCACATTCTGGGTCACTGTGTGGAAATGTCCACAAATAACACTAAATCTATGGTTTTCCAAAGAGAGATACAACTGTAACAGCAAAAGTCCAAAATCGTGCAGATTTGTATCGAATTACCAACATTAAATCTGGAGATACCATCAAACAGAAGCCAGTAGAGTAGCCTGGAAATCCTACCATTAAATACTATAATAATATTTTTTATAACACTGCTATAATACTGCTTCCGACAGCCCCAAAACATCACTGCTCTAGAGGAGATTTGCATGGAGGAATGGGCCAAAATACCAGCAACAGAGTGTGAAAACCTTATGAAGACTTACAGAAAACATTTGACCTCTGTCATTGCCAACAAAGGGTATATAACAAAGTATTGAGATGAACTTTTGTTATTGACCAAATACTTATTTTCCACCATAATTTGCAAATAAATTCTTTAAAAATCAGACAATGTGATTTTCTGGATTTTTTTTCTCATTCTGTCTCTCATAGTTGAAGTGTACCTATGATGAAAATTACAGGCCTCTCTCATCTTTTTAAGCGGGAGAACTTGCACAATTGGTGGCTGACTAAATACTTTTTTGCCCCACTGTAAGTAAAATATAAAGTATAACGGAACAGTGTACTTTATTAAATAACAAAGTGCTTATCACTTTTAACCCTTTGTGTTTGTTGTTTATACATGTAAACAAAACTTTTAAACACTTTTAAGCCGGAGGGGGGATGTAGACTGTCAGTTTTGTAATGTCTTACGGACTAAACTCTGACAACAATTTTTAAAGTTACTAAAATGATTCATTATCAGTTGTTAATAAATACAAATTTGGGATAAAAAGAAAAAAGACAACATGATTTCAGTTCCTTTTTTCTGTCTGTTTACCGTGTGGTTCCAGGAAGCCGACTCTGCTCGTGTCAATGGCTCTTACATAAAGGCTAATGGCATCAGGGTGTTGTTATGCTCTGTGTTACGATCAGTGGAACTTCAACGTGGTGAAGTGTTCCAGCCAGTAAGGTGTATAATAAATATGAGAAGTTTTCATGGTTTGGTCGTTTTCACTGCTGAGGACCTGTATCACAGCTCTGAGCTGTCAGGAAGGTAGAAGGAAGATCTCCCATTCTACAGGGAGAGAGTTCACCTTTACTCTCAACTAAAAAGCGCAAAATTGGTAGTCACTTAAAATATGTTTCACTAATTACTGTTAGTATTTACTAAGTTAAGAATAAATATTTAACCTCTTGTTGTAAAGTGAATGTTTATTTACTATTATTAATGGTAATGTCTTTTTAAACAATCACACAACTAAAACACTGAATCAAACTTTGATCTGATTTTTTTTTATATAAAGCAACAACTTGTGATTATGGTTACAGCTTCAGTCAAAAACATAGAAATATTACACAGGACAATGAAAAAAAGTACAACCAATAAGAAATAAAGTAAAATGGCACTCAGAAAGTAGCTTGCAGTTTTGATCATAATCAGTAAATCTGTTTTTACAGGTGGCAAACAGGTTTTTATCATGACAAATCACACCTTATTGCATTAGCAGGAGGGACCTTGCTACTTCAATGTTCTCTTCATCATTTCAAACCCTGTCACCAGAACGATAGACCGATTTCAGTGCCGAAGACGGCCACGCTGGTTTTGCGTCCCAGGCTGACGCCGCAGCCCAGGACCTTGGCCTCCACTGAGCCATCCTTCACAGCGGCGCCGGTGTCGATGCCCAGGCCAATCTTCGCATTCACGGGTCCCGCTGCGGCTTCCACCGCGGCCAGCTCCGCCCGCGTCATGACTGACACTCCGGCCTCTGAGATTTCAGTGGAGGCACCTGCGTTCGGCCCTCGAGCCTCCACCATCGCATCATGCTCCACCAGAGAGACGCGCCCCCCCACCTCCTTGCTGTAGAGAAAGTGTACCTTTCACTGGCTCCTTACAGGCTGGTATCACTATTGGCTCCACTGCAGGTGAAGGAGACACAGGTGAGTGTGGAGAAGCTCACAGCCCAACATTCTTATCAGCTGGTGTGTGTAGAGTGATTTACTCTGTGCCAGTGTTGATCTCTACATGGGTGTGGTATCCTGGTTATTTCAGGGGGTTTCTGAGCTGAGGGGCTGAAGTTTACCCCCTCCCTGCAGCATCCTGTGAGCAGATATAAAGCAGGGAGGCTCAGTCAGGGTTGGACTCACAGCAGGAGCAGCTGCAGGTCACACAGTTTCACTCCCACCCTGCTCTTCAGAGAATAACCATGGCATCAAAGGCACAAGGTCAGTTTTATCAAACCTTCTCACCGTGTGCATAGAAGAGATGTGGGTTTATACCGTTAAATGTTGCATAGATCTGTGTCTGGGGGCCATAATGACAACAATGTTGTGTTATTTCAAAATGTATAAGCAAAGTAGAAAGGAATTTATCAGAGAGGTCCTATGATGTTTAATTGTATTGATTTTGATGAAATATTAATTCTGTAGAAACATCCAAAAGACAGTTGTATTTTAAAGTATTTTTGAATAGAATTTAAATATTACAATAGAACAAACTAAACCATTCAACCATTTTGAGTATCTTGCATTTGAAAGCTGAGTGACAAAACATAAAACAGTTTTCTATCTAAGAAGCACGCCCTTCCCAGATTCCATTTCATACTTAACATTTACAAATCCCCAGCAGATTTTAAACATATTTTTAAATTAAACTAATGAAATAGAACAAATTCATCTGTGCACACCTTTTTAAGAACACTGTGGCTGTTTTTTCCCTTATGAGAGTGTTTTTTTTCCCTTAAATTTGTATTTTAATGCTACATATCCAAAAATATATATTGTCTTACTAGTGGAGATGCATACCTAACCCTTTCTTTGTCATATCATACTCTACACTTTACATTTTAATTGTCTGTTGTCGCTCTAGATTTTGTATAAAAATAACTGCATTTGAAATGTATGCGTTAAACTAAAACAAGTATGCCTTTCTAATGTTCCCCAGTTGCGACTTACACAAAAGATTTTTGTGCAAAAACAGAGTAAATGTATTTAATGAAGCAAGAAGATAACTGAACAGGTGTTTTTTGAATTTTGTATCAAACAAGTTACTCTCAGATTGGGACAGTTTCTCTATATCTCTTAAATTGGATCCAAGATCTGTTCGGCTCGTTCTGAGGTGAAAATCAGTGTGTAATGTTCTCTCTGCCCTCAGGTGTGTATGTGGATGCTGGCACGTACCCATGCAGGGACAGAAAGGGAGAGCGGATAGCCGGCGTGGGAGCCAAGGCGGAAGCGGGCGTCGTGCGCGTCTGTGTGGAGCAGAACGGAGAAAGGTTTGAGGCGCGTGGGCCGAACGCCGGGGCCTCTGCGGAAGCCTGTGAGCGCGGCATCTCTGCCATGACCCGGGCGGAGCTGGGCGCCGTATCCGTGGAATCGGGACCCGTAAACGCAAAGATCGGCCTGGGCATTGACACTGGGGCTTCCATCGGGTCAGACGGAGTGGAGGCCAAGTTCCTGGGCTGCGGCGTCAGCCTGGGACGCAAAACCAGCGTGGCCGTCTTCGGCACTGAAATCGGTCTATCGTTCTGGTGACAGGGTTTGAAATGATGAAGAGAACATTGAAGTAGCAAGGTCCCTCCTGCTAATGCAATAAGGTGTGATTTGTCATGATAAAAACCTGTTTGCCACCTGTAAAAACAGATTTACTGATTATGATCAAAACTGCGAGCTACTTTCTGAGTGCCATTTTACTTTATTTCTTATTGGTTGTACTTTTTTTCATTGTCCTGTGTAATATTTCTATGTTTTTGACTGAAGCTGTAACCATAATCACAAGTTGTTGCTTTATATAAAAAAAAATCAGATCAAAGTTTGATTCAGTGTTTTAGTTGTGTGATTGTTTAAAAAGACATTACCATTAATAATAGTAAATAAACATTCACTTTACAACAAGAGGTTAAATATTTATTCTTAACTTAGTAAATACTAACAGTAATTAGTGAAACATATTTTAAGTGACTACCAATTTTGCGCTTTTTAGTTGAGAGTAAAGGTGAACTCTCTCCCTGTAGAATGGGAGATCTTCCTTCTACCTTCCTGACAGCTCAGAGCTGTGACACAGGTCCTCAGCAGTGAAAACGACCAAACCATGAAAACATCTCATATAAAATGTAAACATTGAAAACATCTGCCTATATAATAAAAGTATGTTTTTCCTGTGATTTTGCAAATGGATAAATAAATCTTTAAGTGCACATCCTCTTCACATGCCTTATCTCCAGACGAGAATAAGATGGTGGACATGATGCACTGAGGAGAATAAGATGGTGGACATGATGCACTGAAGATTGTTTCAGCCCCTCAGAGTTTATATCACGGCCCCAGAACATAAACAAATCTGTCAAGTGTTTAAACAAGCATGAGCATGTATACACTATGAAATATGACCACAGTCCCGAGGGAAGGTCAGGGCTGAACACTAACCTGCAGGATGGCAGAAACACAGCTGGCCCAAAACTCATGGCTCAAAGGGTAAAACTACATTACTGCCTTGAGGAAGTGCTTCTGTGTTTATTTCAGAACTAAGAGTTTATTAAAGACATTCAGTTGTCATGGAACCAGTAACGGCAAAAGCTGAAATAACAAACTGAAATGTACACCATGGAAAAAATATTAAGATTTAAATAGCCTGGTAAACACAGACACATGAAGCCCCTGTTTCACTTTCACTTTCTGTGTTTCCACCCTGCGTTTCTAGAAAGCAGTGTCTGTTCACAGAAAAGGCTCCTATGAATAGAGTGTAATAAATCAGGTTAAGGTCTGCTGATGCAGGACAAAGCGCCCCACATTCTGTACTTTACACGCTTTCCATAATCATACTGAGACTAATATAAAACCCGAAAAACAAATGGAGATTTATATACATACATGAGTCTCTTTTAAAGGTCATGAGCTAGCAGAGCAGCCCAAAAACATCACCTCCCCACCTCCTTGCTGTAGAGAAAGTGTACCTTTCACTGGCTCCTTACAGGCTGGTATCACTATTGGCTCCACTGCAGGTGAAGGAGACACAGGTGAGTGTGGAGAAGCTCACAGCCCAACATTCTTATCAGCTGGTGTGTGTAGAGTGATTTACTCTGTGCCAGTGTTGATCTCTACATGGGTGTGGTATCCTGGTTATTTCAGGGGGTTTCTGAGCTGAGGGGCTGAAGTTTACCCCCTCCCTGCAGCGTCCTGTGAGCAGATATAAAGCAGGGAGGCTCAGTCAGGGTTGGGCTCAAGGCAGGAGCAGCTGCAGGTCACACAGTTTCACTCCCACCCTGCTCTTCAGAGAATAACCATGGCATCAAAGGCACAAGGTCAGTTTCATCAAACCTTCTCACTGTGTGCATAGAATAGACGTGGGTTTATACCGTTAAATGTTTTATAGATCTTTATCTGGGAGCCATAATGACAACAATGTTGTGTTATTTCAAAATGTACAAGCAAAGTAGAAAGGAATTTATCAGAGAGGTCCTATGATGTTTAATTGTATTGATTTTGATGAAATATTAATTCTGTAGAAACATCCAAAAGACAGTTGTATTTTAAAGTATTTTTGAATAAAATGTAAATGTTGCAATAGAACAAACTAAACCATTCAACCCTTTTGAGTGTCTTGCATTTGAAAGCTGAGTGACAAAAGATAACACAGTTTTCTATCTAAGAAGCACGCCCTTCCCAGATTCCATTTCATACTTAACATTTTATTAATCCCCCTTTTCTTTACATTTTTACTTCCACTGGGCCAAACATAATTACTTTTGACAACTATTTCTGCTCATAAAATCAAATTTTAATAAATAAAATTTATTTGAATAAAACATTTGAAGTATTCAAAATAATATATTCAGCTAAAACATAAATACATTAAGTATTCAATTCCAATGCCCCCTAGCTGCTTCCTACTCAAACGATTTTGTGCAAAAACAGAATTATTTCAACTTACATTCTTTTATGACTCAGATAGTATTCTTGTATTATTTTTAAAATAACAGAAATATTATATTCAAACAGAACAAATGAATAGTTGTTAAATAAATTAATTGAATACATAAATATTTAATGAGGCCTTAGCATGGCTATATGTTGTTCCCTAGGTGACGCTTGGCATCAGCACAGTCTGGTGCCTATCATGGCTTGTCATTGTGATGCGAGAGTAGCTGATTCTTCCGTGTGTTTAATGTCATTGTGATGTGAGAGTAGCTGATTCCTCCGTGTGTTTAATGTCATTGTGATGCGAGAGTAGCTGATTCTTCTGTGTGTTTAATGTCATTGTGATGTGAGAGTAGCTGATTCCTCCGTGTGTTTAATGTCATTGTGATGTGAGAGTAGCTGATTAATGCTAATGCTGCTTCTGGTCTCAGGCCCGTATGCGAACGCCAGCATGTACTCATTCAAGGAGACCCTGGGAGTTGGAGCCAAAGCGGAGGCAGGGGTGGGGCGTGCCCGCAGGTCGGAGGGCAGGATGGAGGTGGAGGCCCGAGGCCCAAATGCAGCTGCCTCTGCCGCTGTGTCTTTGACGGGCGCGGAGGCCATGGCCCGCGCCGAGCTGGCAGGGGCGTCAGCAACTGCAGGACCACTGAATCTAAAGGTGGGCCTGGGGGTGGACACGGGGGCATCCATCGGGCCTGGCGGAGTGGAGGCCAAGGTCCTGGGCTGTGGCTTCACTGTGGGCCCCAAAATATCCATGTCCTTATTTGGGAATGAATTCGGATTCTCCCTCTGGTCACAGGATTCGAAATGATGAAGCAGCAGACAGCACTGATGCTGGTTCGGATGTTCTAAAGCTATATTTGAGCTGAGCTCTTCCAGGTTACATAATCACGCATGATTTTTCATGTATCCATAAGTCATGTGATGGAGACTGTGCATATCACATAACTGCGTGGCCGATAATGTAGCAGTGCCCTTCAATCTGTAAACATAACTGTGCTTTCCTCCATTTTCTAGTTAAATTGCCAAGGGCTGAAACACAAGCATTCAGACCAGCTGTGCCTTTCTGACACACCCATTCACAGGCCTGTGAGGTCACCAGTGTTTCCTGTGACTGGGACCCAAACTGTGTCATTTGTGTTTACTGTAGGACAGAACAAAGTTATTCTCTGGGTGCTTTTCAAACTGCAGATACAACCATTACTGGAGATGTTGATTAATAAAACATATTAAATCCAAATACAAGTTTTTGTTTGATTGAGTGTGATTTTTATTTCCGACCTGATATTTAATTTATCACATATCTTCTCTCTTACATGCAATACCAGAGTTTCTTACATATAGCCTTTAATTTTATTTGCAGTACTGCATCACTGTCCTCCTGTGTGCTCTGAAAAGCAGGGGCATTGACATCGGGTTTTTGGGGGGTGGATTTTCAGATGGATACTTAAATAAGGACAACTTAAGTTATAGCAGACGAGACTGAATGACTGAAAACGCTGACTGCAGAAAGTCAGGGGCCTGTGCAACAGAAGATGAAGAACAATAAATAATAGTATCATCAGCATAAAAATGGTATGAAGCATTATATAAATTGTCAGAAAGATTATTGACATATATGGAGACAAGTATAGGCACTACCACAGATACCACAAACAAAAATAAGACGCACACCTAGTCATTTGAACACATTGCATTCTAGCAGGCAGGTAGTTCGCAAACCAAGCTAATTCATGCTTAGGCAAACCAATGCAGAGAAGCAAGTTGATGAAGATGGCATGGTCAATGGTGTCAAACGCCTTTGACAGATCAATAAAGAGAACTTCAAGATGAAAGCCAATATGTGCATGATAAATACACAGCATAATAACATTAATCAAAGGCAAAAGCAATGGACAGAAACAAGCAAAACAGCACACACACTTTTACTTTCACTTTTCTGCACGTTCACCCTGCTTTTCCAGGAAACAGGCTGTGCTCATGGAAATGGCTGTTTATAAAGGGCTCAGCTTTGCTTATCATAACACACTCTATGTACCCGCCCATCAGCGCATGGGCCCACTGTGTCCCTCACCTGTACGAGGCCTGCAGCCGAGCCTCACAGGACCGATAAGACCGTGCAGGTGTAATGTATAACTCCCCAATGGAAAAGGATAAACATATTTAAATCATTGTAGTGATGTAATGAAAACTAATACCAATGATTAAATAGTATGATAACATGTAGGAGTTCACAATTTAATCCCTGCACTGTAAAATACTGTAAAAATATTTCTATATATGGTGAAAATTCAGCTGTGCAGCCTTGTGAGATTCCATCTTTAAATGTTACTTTTCTCCACTGAATTTCTGGATGCATTTGAGTTTTTGTGTTCCAGTTTATTTTCCCCTTTAATCTATCACAAAACTGAGCTATCGGTGAGGACAATGTGCCCTCCAATTGTAAAGTAATACATACAGACCTTGTTGCCACCAATTAGTGAGTAATAAATCATCACTCAGTTCATAATAATGACACGTGGAGCCCATATTTTAAAGTGGGTCTTTATTAATGTTTATAAAGTGGCACATCCAAACAGTATCCAGGGTTCTCAATGACCACGGAGAAAAATACATGAACATAACACAACACAACCAAGAACCAGTGCATGAGTCCCACAACTGCAACAATCTCATATCTGTTTAGTACAGGGCAAAACAAGACTGAAATACAGCATACCGGACACAGAAAATGCCCCCCCGCTGTCTGCTGCTTCAGCGTTTTCCTCATCATTTCAAACCCCGTCACCAGAAAGAGAATCCAATTTCAGTGCCGAAGACGGACACGCTGGTTTTGCGTCCCAGACTGACGCCGCAGCCCAGGACCTTGCCCTCCACAGTGCCGTCCTTCATGGTGGCTCCAGTGTCGGCGGCCAGCTGAAACTTTGCTTTCATGGCTTTGGTTTCAAACGACACCCCTTCTGTGCATGCCCGCAGCATGGATGTCCCATTGTCCCCGATTTCAACACCGAATTTTGCTTCATGCGTCTTCACTTCTACATGAGTCATAAGACAGAACATAAACATACATAAAAATAACACGAACATGAAAAAACATACACTCTGGAACGAATATTCTTAAACATGGTTACAAAAAAAACGCACAAGTGTTGCCAGTTTTTCTGGCTTTCAGGAAATCCATGCAACATATTTTGTTCATTTCAAAAACCAAAAACTGCCAATAAAATACAATGAAATAGCATTTACAGTCTGCTAAGGTGTAGCCAGAAGAGTTTAGTGGTGACTTTATCAGCTAAAAAAATACTTCTTTATAAATCTGAAAAACAGATTAATAGATAAATATGAACCCACATATAATGCATGGTTACTGTAGTAATGTGACACAAACTTGCCTGCCATCCTGTCATTCAGCTCTTCTCTGAAGTATAAAGTGGGAGTGAAATTGTGTGACCTGCAGCTGCTCCTGCTGTGAGTCCAACCCTGACTGAGCCTCCCTGCTTTATATCTGCTCACAGGATGCTGCAGGGAGGGGGTAAACTTCAGCCCCTCAGCTCAGAAACCCCCTGAAATAACCAGGGTACCACACCCATGTAGAGATCAACACTGGCACAGAGTAAATCATTAAAAACCACATGGACAGCTGTGCAAGTGAGAGACCCACAGACATCAGCTGAAAAATATAAATATTTTGAAATATATTTTTTTAATTCAGATGGAAAAATGGAGAAATACCAATAAAGTCTTACAGAGCCACAAAGATACGTGAGATATGAATACATGAGTCTCTGACAGCGCAATGCAGACCCAGAGTCACCTGCAGAAAGAAATACTTTAATCTAAACCACTCTCACCTGCAGATACACTCTGTCATACTGTCATACTGTTTATAGAAAGGTTGTTGTTAATTATGTAATTACCAAAGGTCATTTAAGTATAATTTAATTGTTTATTAACAATGTAATTCTTATGGACACAAATTGAACTATGTGTTTTATTGATATGTAGCATTCATTTTCAAATTTGATATGAAGTACTGTATTTAACACAATATTGTATTTTTCTCAAATGTAATTAGTTTTATATGAGGTTTTTGAATGCTGCCCTCTTGCTTTAGTTTGAATGAGAGTTTAAAACTCATTATGTAAAACCTATAATAATAATAATAATAATTTATAACAATACTAATATTTGCATGTTTTTTTTACATAACACACTTACTGTAAGATTGCTGTAGCGGTTTCAGTGCACCTTGACCTTCAACAGCAGATCTTACCCTGCATTATGACACTCTACCAGTAGGAGCCTTTTCCTTGAACAGACACTGTTTCTCGGAAATGAAGGGTGAAAACACAGAAAGTAAAACTGAAACAGAGGCTTCATGTACATTACATTGCATTATAGGCTTTTAGCAGACACTCTTATCCAGAGCTACTTACAACACCACAAACAAAGTGCATTTTATGTGCCAGGCTATTACTATTACTATTTTTGGCTTTTAACATGGTAATATAATCTAAAACGTTTGCTGGGGCCCCAAGTGTCTTTTCCCTGAACAGAGACTGTTTCCTGGAAACTCTGTGTGAATGTGCAGGAAAGTGAAAGTGAAACAGTGTAATATGCTTTGTATGCCTAATGTAGCTCAGTGATATCAGTGCTGTAGCATATATTACCCTAATGTAGCTCAGTGATATCAGTGCTGTAGCATCGTTAGCCTAATGTAGCTCAGTGATATCAGTGCTGTAGCATCGTTAGCCTAATGTAGCTCAGTGATATCAGTGCTTTAGCATCGTTAGCATAATGTAGCTCAGTGATATCAGTGCTGTAGCATCGTTAGCCTAATGTAGCTCAGTGATATCAGTGCTTTAGCATCGTTAGCATAATGTGGCTCAGTGATATCAGTGCTGGAGCATCATTAGCCTAATGTAGCTCAGTGATATCAGTGCTGGAGCATCATTAGCCTAATGTAGCTCAGTGATATCAGTGCTGGAGCATCATTAGCCTAATGTAGCTCAGTGATGTCAGTGCTGGAGCATCATTAGCATAATGTAGCTCAGTGATATCAGTGCTGGAGCATCGTTAGCATAATTTAGCTCAGTGATATCAGTGCTGGAGCATCATTAGCCTAATGTAGCTCAGTGATATCAGTGCTGGAGCATCATTAGCCTAATGTAGCTCAGTGATATCAGTGCTGGAGCATCATCAGCCTAATGTAGCTCAGTGATGTCAGTGCTGAAGCATCGTTAGCCTAACATAGCTCAGTGATGTCAGTGCTGTAGCATCGTTAGCCTAACGTAGCTCAGTGATGTCAGTGCTGAAGCATCGTTAGCCTAACATAGCTCAGTGATGTCAGTGCTGAAGCATCGTTAGCCTAACGTAGCTCAGTGATGTCAGTGCTGAAGCATCGTTAGCCTAACGTAGCTCAGTGATGTCAGTGCTGTAGCATCGTTAGCCTAACGCAGCTCAGTGATATCAGTGCTGTAGCATCGTTAGCCTAATGCGGCTCAGTGATATCAGTGCTGTAGCATCGTTAGCCTAATGCGGCTCAGTGATATCAGTGCTGTAGCATCGTTAGCCTAATGCGGCTCAGTGATATCAGTGCTGTAGCATCGTTAGCCTATCGTAGCTCAGTGATGTCAGTGCTGTAGCATCAGACCATATGATTGTTCTAAAACTTTATTCAGGAACATACCACACATGCATTTGCTTCCATTTGAACATTTTCACAATTAACTTAGTCTTCCTCCACATCTATGAATGTTTGTTTGACTTGAAAAAAGTTCATTTGGAACAACAGCTATACCAAATTTCATCATTGCACTGACTCACTTTTGCCTGTCATGTTCCTATCATTTGATTACCTCATGAGGAGACAATCCATCATTACAGATCAGCTATCTTCATTAGTAAGCCCCTCCTCCTGCTCATCAGTAAACACCCTCTTGGCTCTGAGCAGCTCACTGGCTGCTTTCACCTGCAGCTGCTGTAATTATTTACATGACAAACAGCATAACTCGCTGTCACAGATCGCACAGACCCACCCTGTACAACCTCATTTGAGACGCTTTTTACAGAATATCTGCACCCCTCCCCTGACGGTTTTCGCTTCCATTGTTTGGCATGCTGAAAACTGCAAGAAAATACAAGTAACAACCTTAATTATAATCATGGGATAGTCATGAAATCCTGTTACAGATATCCATGTTATAGGAGTCTGTTGTAGCATGATGACCTGAACTTCAGTAAATATACGCTGAAAGACTGGTGTTTGATCAAATGTGAGGTTTATAATTTCAGCTAAACCACAAGCATCAAGTCAAAAATGGATGTAGTCAAAAAATGTACTTTCTTACCTCAAAATCAAGCTTATTGACTATAAAAGTGAGAGTTGCTCATAGGGGCATGTAACTCTACATGTGAGCTCAGGTGGGAAGTGGGCCTGTACATTAATGATCACATGATTCTGGCTTACTCCTGTTTGGAGAAATTGAAAATGTTATAACTTCCCTGTGTTCTCATCCCAGCCTCTCCTACGTGTCTTTTACTTGTTCACTCAACTGTTCACTCAACTGACAGACAGACAGTCTGAATTAGAACTGTTGTCAGTGTCAGAGCACCCTCTAGTGGCCAGGAATGGCATACTATGTAATTGCCTGCAGTTGTTAGAGTATATAACATGAGGGTAAGTTCTGCTGAAGCAGGTCAAGGTTTACTATGTCCTGTATTGTACAACAGTGTTTTGCTGGCAGATGTACATACACAGGCATTTTAAAAAGCTTTCATCCCTATAATGTTTTGTATTTTGCTATTTAACAAAACGTTAAAAAGACATTTACTTATAATCTACAAAACTGTTTCATTGTATCAAAGTGGAAAAACAAAACAGATATTTAAATGAGTGTAAATGAAAATTTATACTTGAAACAGTATTCACCCACTCTGCATTAACTCTGATTAAGAGAAGAGGTAACATGCTGCAGTGTTCAGGCCGGAGCACTCTCCCTTACAGAGCCGTCTCAGCTCTTACCGTGTTCAGGCTGGACCACCTTCCCTTACAGAGCCGTCTCAGCTCTTACCATGTTCAGGCCGGAGCACTCTCCCTTACAGAGCCGTCTCAGCTCTTACCGTGTTCAGGCCGGAGCACTCTCCCTTACAGAGCCGTCTCAGCTCTTACCGTGTTCAGGCCGGACCACTTTCCCTTACAAAGACGTCTCAGCTCTTACCCTGTTCAGACCGGACCACTTTCCCTTACAGAGCCGTCTCAGCTCTTACCGTGTTCAGGCCGGAGCACTCTCCCTTACAGAGCCGTCTCAGCTCTTACCCTGTTCAAGCCGGACCACTTTCCCTTACAGAGCCGTCTCAGCTCTTACCATGTTCAGGCCGGAGCACTCTCCCTTACAGAGCCGTCTCAGCTCTTACCGTGTTCAGGCCGGAGCACTCTCCCTTACAGAGCCGTCTCAGCTCTTACCGTGTTCAGGCCGGACCACTTTCCCTTACAAAGACGTCTCAGCTCTTACCCTGTTCAGACCGGACCACTTTCCCTTACAGAGCCGTCTCAGCTCTTACCGTGTTCAGGCCGGAGCACTCTCCCTTACAGAGCCGTCTCAGCTCTTACCCTGTTCAAGCCGGACCACTTTCCCTTACAGAGCCGTCTCAGCTCTTACCATGTTCAGGCCGGAGCACTCTCCCTTACAGAGCCGTCTCAGCTCTTACCGTGTTCAGGCCGGACCACTCTCCCTTAAAGAGCCGTCCCATCTCTTACCGTGTTCAGGCTGGACCACTTTCCCTTACAGAGCCATCTCAGCTCTTACTGTGTTCAGGCTGGACCATTCTCCCTTACAGAGCCGTCTCAGCACTTACCATGTTCAGGCCGGAGCACTCTCCCTTACAGAGCCGTCTCAGCTTTTACCGTGTTCAGGCTGGACCACTCTCCCTCACAGAGCCGTCTCAGCTCTTACTGTGTTCAGGCTGGACCACCTTCCCTTACAGAGCCGTCTCAGCTCTTACCGTGTTCAGGCCGGACCACTATTCCTCCCAACAGCAGGTCCTCAGAGACCATCTCAGAGGGTTCTCCATGTGGAGCAGGTTCTGCTCTAGGGAATACAGGTACAGTGTGGAAAACACAGTTACTTATCCACATCATGACCGTGACATAGCACACAATCTAGGTTGTTCACCTCCCCACCTCCTTGCTGTAGAGAAAGTGTACCTTTCACTGGTTCCTTACAGACTGGTATCACTATTGGCTCCACTGCAGTTGAAGGAGACACAGGTGAGTGTGGAGAAGCTCACAGCCCAACATTCTTATCTGCTGGTGTGTGTAGAGTGATTTACTCTGTGCCAGTGTTGATCTCTACATGGGTGTGGTACCCTGGTTATTTCAGGGGGTTTCTGAGCTGAGGGGCTGAAGTTTACCCCCTCCCTGTGGCATCCTGTGAGCAGATATAAAGCAGGGAGGCTCAGTCAGGGTTGGACTCACAGCAGGAGCAGCTGCAGGTCACACAGTTTCACTCCCACCCTGCTCTTCAGAGAATAACCATGGCATCAAAGGCACAAGGTCAGTTTCATCAAACATTCTTCATATAAACGTAATAGATGTGGGTTGAGAAACTGATTACTGGATTCTGATGAACTGGAAAATGTGCTGTTTTTTTTCAATTAATATACAGTAAAATAGTTGATGACAATGAAAATTAAACTCATCACCATTAGTTTGAATTGATATGCAAACTCATTCAACATTAACGAGGCTTTACTTTATGCACAACTTATCTTAACGTTATCAATACTGTTAATTTTATCTAATAACATCAACGCATCAATAAAGCGCCGCTAAAATGGTTGGATTCTCAGAAACCACACTTTCTGCTTTTAACTAACCTACAAGAATTTCGTGGAACCTTTTGACAAAATAAATTTAATTAAAGTCAATGTTTCATTTTTTTGAGTGCACATGCAATCGTGTTATCAAGTATGGAGACAAAGCGCCAGATTTACTTTAGGATCGCAACTGCTTTTCAGGCGTAAAAGCTAAAACGTCGCTGTATTTACTCGCGACTTACTGAACGGTTGAAATCGGTGAAAACCGCTATTGAGATAGAGTTTGCAGCGACTACATCACTTTGCGTCTTTCCTTTGGATCCATAGTAAAAATTTGTTTACGCATATGTATACCTGGGTTGACGGCGCCAAAACTGGGTGGAGATTTTGCAAATGAGACCAATACTTGCAGAAATTGTGACTCTCTTCTTTGCATGAAATTGTTTACAACTTCGGAAAGCAGGGAGTTGCGCTGATACAGACTACAGTTATCACCCTGTAAAGGCATGTTAATAAGTTGATCTCTCTCCTTCATGTAGCAGCAGTCATCGGAGCCAAGCCGGTGTTAATATTCTTTTCTTTGTTGGACCACCAGCGGTGTCTTTCGCCCATATTATATTGTGGGAAAGGCTTTTGTAAGCCACCAAATATGCCATCTTTTCTTTAGTTCATCTTTTATTTGTTTTGTCAGCCTATACCTAATACATTGATTTTGTATATGACGTTACTCCAAAATGTTCTCCTCTCGGTTGGTGTTTAATTCCTATGCTGTAATACGGCATTAAGAAGCTCTGCCTCGCTGGCCGTTATATCTATTTTCTGATCTGTTGATTGAAAGTTTATTTTTCTTGTGGTTCCCTCACTACTTGCGCCTGGTGGCTGCGTATCCAACGCGTAGCGCTTTCTATCTGGATGTGCAAGCATGACGTATCTGATCCTTTTTATGGGCGTCTCCTACTGCAAGATTGCATTTTATTTTTTTGATTGATAATATGTCTGTATTTGCTGAATGACTATTTTTGCACCTGAACTATTCCTTAGTATACCTGGTCCTCAGGGCTCTATCTTGTACTGGGTGCAACGAGTGTTAAGCCTCATCACATCGGTATTTCCGCCCTGTTTTAGCATGTTGTGCCTATGTCCATCTGGGCGTATAGGTCTTAGGGTGTGGTGTGTTTAGGCGTGGTGTTTAGCTATGGTAACCCTGGTAATTTAGTGACGATATTAACTAAGATTACAGACACTGCTTGGTTAACATTAGCAAAATTTTAGTTTCTGTGTTCAGTTGTAGGTATTTCCGTGGAGACGTACATAGCTACATTTATTTCTTAACATTTATTTTTAAAACTGTTAAATAAAATATGAAACTGTTCAATAATTTTTTTTTATGACCGTGCAGATGGATAAACTCATTGCTAATTTGTTATAACCTATGATATGGGAGTGATTATGCTGCAATTGCGCACACACGCAACTGTTGTACTCTTTCCGAAAAGTAATAAAACAGTCATTTAACATAACTGCGGAATTATTTCTTTGGTAAATAGCCATAGTGTACGTGAAATAACCCACTCTTAGTGCTGCAGCTCCTTGAAGATAAAGCACCTGCATTGCACCACCCTGGGGTGGTTTATTTTATTAGAACTTCACCATCGGTCATGGTTTATGCCTTATTTACTACTTACTGCTAATCAGTACGACTCCTGGCTCATGATCCGTTTGGCTCATAGAATAAAGATAATAGTCATTACAGATTATACTGTTTGTGTAAAGTTGTTGTGAAAGTGTTTGTGTTCTGTTGAATGGCTTGTTTATACTGAGGACTAACATATTTATGAAATTGTCTTGCTTGTCCTGTAGATACGGGCTACATGTTGAACTACTATGACAGGAAAGGTGAGGCCTCGGCCAAGAAGAAATATGCCAACGCTGGCACATACTCCTGCTCTGGAGAAAATAAAACTGGGCAGCGGATCCCCAAGATCGGAGCCCAAGCAGAGGCTGGGGTGGGGCGTGCCTCTGCAGCGATAAGTGTGCTGGAGGCGGAGGCGCGGGGGCCGAACGCATCTGCTGGTGCCGAGGTGTCCTTGCTGGGGGCTTCGGCCGTTGCCCGGGCAGAGGTGGCGGGGGTGGAGGGGAGAGCAGGACCATTGAAAGGGAAGCTTGCCCTGGGGGTGGACACCGGGGCTTCTGTGGGGCTCGATGGAGTGGAGGCCAAGGTCCTGGGCTGCGGCTTCTCTGTTGGCCGTAAAGTCAGCGTGTCCCTCTGTGGAAGTGAAGTTGGATTCTCTCTCTGGTGATGAGTGTGAAATTGACAAACACTCTGGATGTCTTAGTTTAGTTTAAGAAAATAAGCAAAACGATAATATAAAGAAAGACAAAAGCAATGGAAATAAAATAAAAATAAATAATAATTTGTTTTTACTTTTCTGCTTGTTCACCCTGCTTTTTCAGGAAACAGTCTCTGTGTCTTTATAAAATGTTATGTGCTTTTCTGTTCAGGGAGTGGAGATGATTTATGTGCCACAAAACTGAATTTCAATTCAGGTCCATCAGCCCAACATGCTTTTTTATAGAGCAATCAATAGCCTACATTAAAGTGACTCAAACAGCATGCAGCTGCTGAAAACACTTCCCACCTTCATGGAGAACAGAAAGCAGCCAATAAAAGGCAAACGTGCATAAAACTCATGTGATTTTATGAGTGTGTAGCACTGTGCAGAGTCTCTTGGGCAGGGCAGAGTAAAAACATTAGAAAAGGCACAAACAAAATGTATAATTCTGGGGATTATGAAGCTATTTGTCCACTGGGCTGTGCTGTCAGCAGAGCAGTATGAAGATATCCACTGTAGACAGCCACCCTCTGGATACTGTAGGAATTGCAACATGTTAGATTTCTTTAAAAAATAGGCCAGAATCATTATTTTTACGAATAAAAGTTTATTATGCTGTATTGTGAATGGTATTTACAGTGCATTCTCCTCTCGTCTCTGCAGTGAGGAACGGCTCACCTGGGCGCAGTACACAGAGTGTAAAAGAAGGTGTGTTTGTGTGTCGGTATGCTTCAGATCTTATCCTGCCAAATGTATCTGAATTGTGCATATTTCAACATTTTCACCACAATGTCACAATGGAGACATCTTCCTTTGGCTGGCTTAAGGTTTGAGTCTCTACTGGCCAACACGTTCAGTCAGTCTGTGCCCAGATCCACTGTTCAAAGCGTACCTGCTGTCATCTCAGACTGCAGGCATCCAACAGTTTAGTGCTGCAGATCTTACTCCATGTGACTGTGTGACACAGCCCAAGCCTCTATGCAGTCGCTGCCTGCTGATGGCCAAAGGGTGGCAGTATTGAGTCAGTCCTCAGGTGAAAATTAAGGAGGGGTCATCATTCACGGAGGGGGGGGGGGGGGGGGGGGGGGGGGGGGACTTCTTGTCACCTGACTAGTGCACTTCCTCTTAACAGTACTGGGTGGGTGGGGTCAATCCTGTCCAGTGGGCAGGGCTATGACAGGTTCCCAAAGGAAGCTGCAGAGAAAGACAGAAGGAAGAGGAGGGAAGTGGAGTAAACAAAGACAAAATGCTGGACAGATAATTTTACATAGCTACACCACCCTGTACCCACCTACTGTCACACTGCTGAAGCTAAGCAGCTACACCACCCTGTACCCTCCTACTGTCACACTGCTGAAGCTAAGCAGCTACACCACCCTGTACCCTCCTACTGTCACACTGCTGAAGCTAAGCACACACCACCCTGTACCCTCCTACTGTCACACTGCTGAAGCTAAGCAGCTACACCACCCTGTACCCTTCTACTGTCACACTGCTGAAGCTAAGCAGCTACACCACCCTGTACCCTCCTACTGTCACACTGCTGAAGCTAAGCACACACCACCCTGTACCCTCCTACTGTCACACTGCTGAAGCTAAGCACCACACCACCCTGTACCCTTCTACTGTCACACTGCTGAAGCTAAGCACACACCACCCTGTACCCTCCTACTGTCACACTGCTGAAGCTAAGCAGCTACAC
The DNA here is from genome assembly GCA_019788955.1 of Albula glossodonta. Taxonomy (NCBI): domain Eukaryota; kingdom Metazoa; phylum Chordata; class Actinopteri; order Albuliformes; family Albulidae; genus Albula; species Albula glossodonta. The sequence continues at coordinate 74,908 of JAFBMS010000379.1, forward strand.
CACCCCCTGTACCCTCCTACTGTCACACTGCTGAAGCTAAGCACACACCACCCTGTACCCTCCTACTGTCACACTGCTGAAGCTAAGCAGCTACACCACCCTGTACCCTCCTACTGTCACACTGCTGAAACTAAGCACACACCACCCTGTACCCTCCTACTGTCGCACTGCTGAAGCTAAGCACAAAACACCCTGTACCCACCTACTGTCACACTGCTAACATTACAGACCCATACCACCCTGTACCCTCCTACTGTCACACTGCTAACATTACAGACCCCTACCACCCTGTACCCTCCTACTGTCACTTTACTAACATTACAGCACCCACACCACCCTGTACCCTCCTACTGTCGCACTGCTGAAGCTAAGCACACACCACCCTGTACCCACCTACTGTCACACTGCTAACATTACAGACCCATACCACCCTGTACCCTCCTACTGTCACACTGCTAACATTACAGACCCATACCACCCTGTACCCTCCTACTGTCACTTTACTAACATTACAGCACCCACACCACCCTGTACCCTCCTACTGTCACACTGCTGAAGCTAAGCACACACCACCCTGTACCCTCCTACTGCCACACTGCTGAAGCTAAGCACACACCACCCTGTACCCTCCTACTGTCACACTGCTGAAGCTAAGCAGCCACACCACCCTGTACCCTCCTACTGTCACACTGCTGAAGCTAAGCACACACCACCCTGTACCCTCCTACTGTCACACTGCTGAAGCTAAGCACACACCACCCTGTACCCTCCTACTGTCACACTGCTGAAGCTAAGCACACACCACCCTGTACCCTCCTACTGTCACACTGCTGAAGCTAAGCACACACCACCCTGTACCCTCCTACTGTCACACTGCTGAAGCTAAGCACATACCACCCTGTACCCTCCTACTGTCACACTGCTGAAGCTAAGCAGCTACACCACCCTGTACCCTCCTACTGTCACACTGCTGAAGCTAAGCACATACCACCCTGTACCCTCCTACTGTCACACTGCTGAAACTAAGCAGCTACACCACCCTGTACCCACCCACTGTCACACTGCTGAAGCTAAGCACACACCACCCTGTACCCTCCTACTGTCGCACTGCTGAAGCTAAGCACACACCACCCTGTACCCTCCTACTGTCACACTGCTAACATTACAGACCCATACCACCCTGTACCCTCCTACTGTCACACTGCTGAAGCTAAGCACACACCACCCTGTACCCTCCTACTGTCACACTGCTGAAGCTAAGCACCTACACCACCCTGTACCCTTCTACTGTCACACTGCTGAAGCTAAGCACACACCACCCTGTACCCTGCTACTGTCACACTGCTGAAGCTAAGCAGCCACACCACCCTGTACCCTTCTACTGTCACACTGTTGAAGCTAAGCACACACCACCCTGTACCCTCCTACTGCCACACTGCTGAAGCTAAGCACACACCACCCTGTACACTCCTACTGTCACACTGCTGAAGCTAAGCACACACCACCCTGTACCCTCCTACTGTCACACTGCTGAAGCTAAGCACACACCACCCTGTACCCTCCTCCTGTCACACTGCTGAAGCTAAGCACATACCACCCTGTACCCTCCTACTGTCACACTGCTGAAGCTAAGCAGCACACCACCCTGTACCCTCCTACTGTCACACTGCTGAAGCTAAGCACATACCACCCTGTACCCTCCTACTGTCACACTGCTGAAACTAAGCAGCTACACCACCCTGTACCCACCTACTGTCACACTGCTGAAGCTAAGCACACACCACCCTGTACCCTCCTACTGTCGCACTGCTGAAGCTAAGCACACACCACCCTGTACCCTCCTACTGTCACACTGCTAACATTACAGACCCATACCACCCTGTACCCTCCTACTGTCACACTGCTAACATTACAGACCCATACCACCCTGTACCCTCCTACTGTCACACTGCTAACATTACAGACCCATACCACCCTGTACCCTCCTACTGTCACACTGCTAACATTACAGACCCATACCACCCTGTACCCTCCTACTGTCACACTGCTAACATTACAGACCCATACCACCCTGTACCCTCCTACTGTCACTCTGCTAACATTACAGACCCATACCACCCTGTACCCTCCTACTGTCACTTTACTAACATTACAGCACCCACAACAACCCTGTACCCTCCTACTGTCACTCTGCTAACATTACAGCACCCACACCACCCTGTACCCTCCTACTGTCACTCTGCTAACATTACAGCACCCACAACAACCCTGTACCCTCCTACTGTCACTTTACTAACATTACAGCACCCACAACAACCCTGTACCCTCCTACTGTCACACTGCTAACATTACAGCACCCACACCACCCTGTACCCTCCTACTGTCACTCTACTTAACAGCACCCACACACCCTGTACCCTCCTACTGTCACTCTGCTAACATTACAGCACCCACACCACCCTGTACCCTCCTACTGTCACTCTGCTAACATTACAGCACCCAAAACAACCCTGTACCCTCCTACTGTCACTTTACTAACATTACAGCACCCACAACAACCCTGTACCCTCCTACTGTCACTTTACTAACATTACAGCACCCACAACACCCTGTACCCTCCTACTGTCACTTTACTAACATTACAGGACCCACAACAACCCTGTACCCTCCTACTGTCACTCTGCTAACATTACAGCACCCACACCACCCTGTACCCTCCTACTGTCACACTGCTAACATTACAGCACCCACAACAACCCTGTACCCTCCTACTGTCACTCTGCTAACATTACAGCACCCACACCACCCTGTACCCTTCTACTGTCACACTGCTGAAGCTAAGCACATACCACCCTGTACCCTCCTACTGTCACACTGCTGAAGCTAAGCAGCTACACCACCCTGTACCCTTCTACTGTCACACTGCTGAAGCTAAGCACACACCACCCTGTACCCTCCTACTGTCACACTGCTGAAGCTAAGCACACACCACCCTGTACCCTCCTACTGCCACACTGCTGAAGCTAAGCACACACCACCCTGTACCCTCCTACTGACACACTGCTGAAGCTAAGCAGCCACACCACCCTGTACCCTCCTACTGTCACACTGCTGAAGCTAAGCACACACCACCCTGTACCCTCCTACTGTCACACTGCTGAAGCTAAGCACACACCACCCTGTACCCTTCTACTGTCACACTGCTGAAGCTAAGCACATACCACCCTGTACCCTCCTACTGTCACACTGCTGAAGCTAAGCAGCCACACCACCCTGTACCCTCCTACTGTCACACTGCTGAAGCTAAGCACACACCACCCTGTACCCTCCTACTGTCACACTGCTGAAGCTAAGCAGCTACACCACCCTGTACCCTTCTACTGTCACACTGCTGAAGCTAAGCACATACCACCCTGTACCCTCCTACTGTCACACTGCTGAAGCTAAGCAGCCACACCACCCTGTACCCTTCTACTGTCACACTGCTGAAGCTAAGCACACACCACCCTGTACCCTCCTACTGTCACACTGCTGAAGCTAAGCAGCCACACCACCCTGTACCCTTCTACTGCCACACTGCTGAAGCTAAGCAGCCACACCACCCTGTACCCTCCTACTGTCACACTGCTGAAGCTAAGCACACACCACCCTGTACCCACCTACTGTCACACTGCTGAAGCTAAGCAGCCACACCACCCTGTACCCACCTACTGTCACACTGCTGAAGCTAAGCACACACCACCCTGTACCCTCCTACTGTCACACTGCTGAAGCTAAGCAGCCACACCACCCTGTACCCACCTACTGTCACACTGCTGAAGCTAAGCAGCCACACCACCCTGTACCCACCTACTGTCACACTGCTGAAGCTAAGCAGCCACACCACCCTGTACCCTCCTACTGTCACATGCTGAAGCTAAGCACACACCACCCTGTACCCTCCTACTGTCACACTGCTGAAGCTAAGCACATACCACCCTGTACCCTCCTACTGTCACACTGCTGAAGCTAAGCAGCCACACCACCCTGTACCCTCCTACTGTCACACTGCTGAAGCTAAGCAGACACACCACCCTGTACCCTCCTACTGACACACTGCTGAAGCTAAGCACACACCACCCTGTACCCTCCTACTGACACACTGCTGAAGCTAAGCAGCCACACCACCCTGTACCCTCCTACTGTTACACTGCTGAAGCTAAGCAGCTACACCACCCTGTACCCTCCTACTGTCACACTGCTGAAGCTAAGCACACACCACCCTGTACCCTCCTACTGTCACACTGCTGAAGCTAAGCACACACCACCCTGTACCCTCCTACTGTCACACTGCTGAAGCTAAGCACACACCACCCTGTACCCTCCTACTGCCACACTGCTGAAGCTAAGCACACACCACCCTGTACCCTCCTACTGACACACTGCTGAAGCTAAGCAGCCACACCACCCTGTACCCTCCTACTGTCACACTGCTGAAGCTAAGCACACACCACCCTGTACCCTCCTACTGTCACACTGCTGAAGCTAAGCAGCCACACCACCCTGTACTCTCCTACTGTCACACTGCTGAAGCTAAGCAGCCACAACACACTGTACCCTCCTACTGTCACACTGCTGAAGCTAAGCACACACCACCCTGTACCCTCCTACTGTCACACTGCTGAAGCTAAGCACACACCACCCAGTACCCTCCTACTGTCACACTGCTGAAGCTAAGCACACACCACCCAGTACCCTCCTACTGTCACACTGCTGAAGCTAAGCAGCCACAACACACTGTACCCTCCTACTGACACACTGCTGAAGCTAAGCAGCCACAACACACTGTACCCTTCTACTGTCACACTGCTGAAGCTAAGCACACACCACCCTGTGCCCTTCTACTGCCACACTGCTGAAGCTAAGCACACACCACCCTGTACCCTCCTACTGTCACACTGCTGAATCTAAGCAGCCACACCACCCTGTACCCTTCTACTGTCACACTGCTGAAGCTAAGCAGCCACACCATTGCAGTACCAGCAGAAAAATCAATCAAAATAAAAAATCAGTTTTTGGCCAAAGTTCCATTTTCACACCTTAGTGACAGGTGTACTCAGGTGTTAACCCCTTAGTGACAGGTGTACTCAGGTATTAATCCTTTAGTGACAGGTGTGCTCAGGTTTTAACCCCTTAGTGACAGGTGTACTCAGGTATTAATCCCTTAGTGACAGGTGTGCTCAGGTGTTAACTCCTTAGTGACAGGTGTACTCAGGTATTAATCCCTTAGTGACAGGTGTGCTCAGGTGTTAACCCCTTAGTGACAGGTGTTCTCAGGTGTGTCTCTCACCTCGGCTGAGCTGCTGCAGATTGCGCACCTCCTCCTGTACCTGCAGCTGCAGGACCTGCTGCAGGACCTCCTGTCTCAGAGCCTCCTGCACGATTCCCATCCGGCACAGCTTCTCCCCATTCAGCCGAACCAAAGCACGCCCTGCAGAGGGGTGGGGGGGAAGTCAGCCTGAAAAATGTCCAACACTGAGTGTGTGTGTGTGTGTGAGTGTGTGTGTGTGTGAGTGTGTGTGTGTGTGTGTGCGTGTGTGTGTGTGTGTGTGCGTGTGTGTGTGAGTGTGTGTGTGTGTGCGTGTGTGTGTGTGTGTGTGTGTGTGAGTGTGTGTGTATGTGTGTATGTCTGTGTGTGTGTGTGTGTGTGTGTGTGAGTGTGTGTGTGTGTGTGTGTGCGTGTGTGTGTGTGAGTGTGTGTGCGTGTGTGAGAGTGTGTGTGAGTGTGAGTGTGGGTGAGTGTGTGAGTGTGTGTGTGTGTGTGCATGTGTGTGAGTGTGTGAGAGTGTGTGTGTGTGTGTGAGTGTTTGTTTGTGTGTGTGAGTGTGTGCGTGTGTGTGCGCGTGTGTGTGAGTGTGAGTGTGTGTGTGTGTGTGTGTGTGAGTGTGTGTGTGAGTATGTGTGTGTGTGTGTGTTAGTGTGTGTGTGTGTGTGTGTGAGTGTGAGTGTGTGTGTGTGTGTGTCTGTGTGAGTGTGTGTGTGTCTCTGTGAGTGTGTGTGTGAGTGTGTCTGTGTCTGTGTCTCTGTGAGTGTGTGTGTGTGTGTGAGTGTGTGTGTGTGTGCGTGTGAGTGTGTGTGTGTGAGTGTGAGTGTGTGTGTGTGAGTGTGTGTGTGTGTGTGTGTGTGTGTGTGTGAGTGTGAGTGTGTGTGCGTGAGTGTGTGTGCGTGTGTGAGTGTGTGTCTCTGTGAGTGTGTGTGTGTGTGTGTGCGTGTGTGAGTGTGTGTGTGTGTCTCTGTGTGTGTGTGTGTGTGTGCGTGTGTGAGTGTGTGAGTGTGTCTGTGTCTCTGTGAGTGTGTGTGTGTGTGTCTCTGTGTGTGTCTGTGTGAGTGTGTGTGTGTGTGTGTGTCTGTCTCTGTGTGTGTGTGTGTCTCTGTGAGTGTGTCTGTGTGTGTGTCTCTGTGAGTGTGTGTGTGTGTGTGTGCGTGTGTGAGTGTGTGTGTGTGTGTGTGTGTGTGTGTGTGTTTGTGTGTGTGCGTGTGTGAGTGTGTGTGTGTGTGTGTGTCTCTGTGAGTGAGTGTGTGTGTGTGTGTCTGTCTCTGTGTGTGTGTGTGTCTCTGTGAGTGTGTCTGTGTGTGTGTCTCTGTGAGTGTGTGTGTGTGTGTGTGCGTGTGTGAGTGTGTGTGTGTGTGTGTGTCTCTGTGAGTGAGTGTGTGTGAGTGTACCTGTAATGGCGTGGTGGGAGAACACCTCCACATAGCTCAGATAGTTGTGGGGACAGTGCTTCTTTAGCCAGCGACAGACATCCTGCTGGGTCCAAAGCACCACAGGGCGGGACAGGCCTGAGAGAGTTGGGCTGGGATGGTACACTGCTAGAGCTTCACCTGGGCGCAGCTGAAGCACACACACACACACACAGTCAGAGTGAATTCAATGTGATTGCTGAAGCTGTGTGATGGCTAAGGCAGGCTGACAGTAACGGTCACATGACACATCCATACTGTCTGCCAGCCCTGTTACTGTGGTAACAAAGGTGCAGATTAAACTATGATTTCATACTATCACAGCTATATAACTCTGCTGTCATACTGCCATGATGCTACATAACTATTGTATCAAACTGCCACAATGCTATTTGGCTGTGATGTCATAGTGCCTCAGCTGTACCATTATGATGTCATAAAGGCACACTGCTATATGACTGTAGCATGCATTGGCATTACATTTACATTTATGTGTTTAGCAGGCCCTTTTATCCAAAGCGAGGTACAAGGAATAAATACAATTGTTACAACTCAAATGCAGCAACAAAAAAAACATCATTCATACGAAAGCAGTAAAAACCATAAAAGTGTAAAACAGTCAAATAAGCATAATGAGTACAGTATAACCACCAAGCATATTACAACTTCTTTTTAGGGAGCCTATCATTTATTTTTATTTATTTAGCAGATGCTTTTACCCAAAGTGATGCAATAAGACTAAGGTAAAGGTCAGAAAAAGGAGCACATAACGTGAGACATGTTAATGAACTGACGATGAGGCTGCTGAACTGGCAGTCTCTGGCTTAGGTGAAAAATGCTAATTGATAACAAATTAACAACCTTGAAGCTGCTACCGCTTAAAACACACAGGTGATACTGTACAATTAGCACTAAACAAATTTACAGTTAATTGACTACACACACAAACTTTGCTGAAACTGACTACAACAAATAATAGAAAAGTTACTTATCTGGAGCCTGTAGGTCACCTCGTCATGACCATGATGTCATAGTGCATATGGCACTCATAGTGCGTGTGTGCTCATGAGGACTGGGAAGAGTGATGGAGCCCTTAAAATGAGCCCTAACCTCCATCTGAGCCAATGATTTCCTGCTGCAATACTGGAAGTCAGCAGAGGGCTGTTCAGAAGCAGCTTGTCCAATCAGAAACCCCCCTCCCCCCCTTTCTGCCAGGCTCAGCGGCACTCTCCCTTTGCACTCTGCCCTCATTCAACTCAACACACCTTCCAGGACCTGTCCTCCTGTTTCACCTGTAAGAACCTATCCCTGTTTCCAACTTTCCAAATTTGCATTATTCCAGCTTCTCATTCACCGGTTTTCCTGCAGGCTGTTTATGAGTTCATCACATGAATAGAAAGTTGCACCATCTTTTGTACCTTGTCATTGTCCCATGCCTCTGTAACAAAACAAGTCTACTCAAAAATCCTAGTGCTTTAAACCTGTCAAATACTATCCTCAGCTGTAGTGCTCAGGCGGGGCTTCAGGAGGAGTCAGGTGCTCAGGTAGGGCTACAGGAGGAGTCAGGTGCCCAGGTAGGGCTACAGGAGGAGTCAGGTGCTCGGGTAGGGCTACAGGAGGAGTCAGGTGCCCAGGTAGGGCTACAGGAGGAGTCAGGTGCTCAGGTAGGGCTACAGGAGGAGTCAGGTGCCCAGGTGGGGCTTCAGGAGGAGTCAGGTGCTCAGGTAGGGCCTCAGGAGGAGTCAGGTGCCCAGGTGGGGCTTCAGGAGGAGTCAGGTGCTCAGGTAGGGCCTCAGGAGGAGTCAGGTGCTCAGGTAGGGCTACAGGAGGAGTCAGGTGCTCAGGTAGGGCTACAGGAGGAGTCAGGTGCTCAGGTAGAGCTACAGGAGGAGTCAGTAGCCCAGGTGGGGCTTCAGGAGGAGTCAGGTGCTCAGGTAGGGCCTCAGGAGGAGTCAGGTGCTCAGGTAGGGCTACAGGAGGAGTCAGGTGCTCAGGTAGGGCTACAGGAGGAGTCAGGTGCTCAGGTAGGGCTACAGGAGGAGTCAGGTGCTCAGGTAGAGCTACAGGAGGAGTCAGGTGCTCAGGTAGGGCTACAGGAGGAGTCAGGTGCCCAGGTAGGGCTACAGGAGGAGTCAGGTGCCCAGGTAGGGCTACAGGAGGAGTCAGGTGCTCAGGTAGGGCTACAGGAGGAGTCAGGTGCTCAGGTAGGGCCTCAGGTGCCCTTCAACACAGAATGTGCACTCCTCGTGAAACATATAACTTTTAAACATTAACTTCATTGTTTCATCATCAGCACTGAAAAGGGGGCAGCACATCTACAGATAAGGCCCTGCCTCCCAAAGCAGCGCATCTACAGATAAGGCCCTGCCTCCCAAAGCAGCGCATCTACAGATAAGGCCCTGCCTCCCAAAGCAGCGCATCTACAGATAAGGCCCTGCCTCCCAAAGCAGCGCATCTACAGATAAGGCCCTGCCTCCCAAAGCAGCGCATCTACAGATAAGGCCCTGCCTCCCAAAGCAGCGCATCTACAGATAAGGCCCTGCCTCCCAAAGCAGCGCATCTACAGATAAGGCCCTGCCTCCCAAAGCAGCTGTACCCAGCCCTGACTCGCCTGATGATAATGGAGGGAATCAGGACTCGTGTCCCCAAGCTTCAATGAAGGAATCAGATCGGATAAAACGACGGATCCCTCCAGAGGAGGGCAGAGTCCGAGCAGCTCCTCAGTGCTTTCAATGAATCCACTCTGTCTGAGGGAGGTGCAACTACAGGACATGCAATATGCTGTCATTTACAACCTCTCCCTCTTACTGAGCACGGCTGGTTAACCCTGAGCCAAGCCAAAGACAAGTCTGCTGAGGCACCATGGCAGGTATTATCAGACTGCTTTCAAGTGGCTGGACGTTTCCTTTCATAACGCTGCACAAAGATCGTGTGAAAATCGGGCCTCTGAGTAGCTCACAGGGTAAGACGCTGAGATCGGGGGTTCAAAACTCACTCTCCCCACGGCCAGCTGTGACCAGCTGTGACAGGGGGAAAGCTCGTTAGCCAATAGTCATCACTATCGCACCTGCTCTTGTCATGCCGAGCACCTGTGGCAGCATGAACCAACGGTATGCTGACTGCATCATCCTCAAACGTCATGGGCGATGTTTGTGTGTGATTGTGATGAGGTGTGCGATTCGTGGTGCAGCAGCTGTGTGAACAGAAGCGAGGGCGTCATCGCGTGAATGGGAGGAGTCACATGCTCATCTTCTCCTTCCAAAGCTATCTGAGCGGGCGCTGCGGTGAGGTCAACAAGTTCAGTTCAACAAGTTCAGGTTTGGGAAAAATCAGGGTTAAATTAAAAAAAAAAAACATTCTAGAAAATGACAGGAGGAGGGGAGAGAGAGGGAGAGGGAGGGAGAGGGAGGGAGGGAGAGAGAGAGAAAGGGAGGGAGGGACAGGGATGGAAAAAGAGGAAGGCTCGGGGCTGTTTTTCTTCTGTGGGAACAAAGCGATCATTTGGAAGAAAGGATGGAGGCTAAACAGAGTTGACTCTGCCCTCTCCATTTCCATGCGCTCTTTGTGAGGGTGCATGTGCCTGCCAGCTAGCCCTGCACTGCAGCACAAAGACTGCCTTTCATCAGACTGCAGAGAAAAAGGGCACTTTGCGCAGCTCATTTTTCTTTAGGCCTAAAAATATGAACACAGGTTAGGACTGATGAATAGGGGCTGAATCCAGTGAGGGCTTTGGAATTACAGCACAGAACAACTCAACGTTCAGGCTCTTATTGTACCTCTCTCCTTTCTGACGTTTTCCAGCTCTGTCTCTGCCTGGTTCTGCCTGTCTCTACCTGGTTCTGCCTGTCTCTGCCTGGTTCTGCCTGTCTCTGTCTGGTTCTGCCTGTCTCTACTTTTCTCTACCTGGTTCTGCCTAATTCTGCCTGTCTCTGACACTTGCAGTAATGATTTCTTCCCCGATAGCATTGAAATGTATGAACAATGAAAAACGAAAACTAAATCAACTGTGTGCTGTTTGGAGGTCTGTATGTGTTCATGGCATGCATGGTTTGCCGATATTGATTATCTCATAAGAAAAAGGGGTTTTCTCTCAAAGACACCACCTGCCACATGTTGGACACATACTCCACAGGTGTGTGCGTATCTGCAGATGCTCACTAATAGGGGTGTGCGTACCTGCAGACGCTCACTCACACTGGTGTGTATACCTGTGGACACTCACTCAAACAGGTGTGTGTACCTGCAGATGCTCACTCACACAGGTGTGTATACCTGTGGACATTCACTCACACAGGTGTGTGTACCTGCAGACGCTCACTCACACAGGTGTATATACCTGCAGATGCTCATTCACACAGGTGTGTATACCTGCAGACGCTCACGCACACAGGTGTGTGTACCTGCAGAGGCTCTGTCCCAGGCTGCTGCAGTAGTTTGACGGTCCGGCCGCCAGCAGCCTTCTGGCCCCGCCCATCGTGCCAGGTCAGGTTCCCGCCCGCCTTACGGGAGCGCTGGAAGCTGAGGTCCTCTGCTGACAGAGCGTGGTCCAGAACCGCCCGGCAGAACCGGAAACTGGACCCCGCTGGGGATGGAGGGAGGGGGAGGGGGGGGCAGAGAGAGAGGATGGCAGGGAGAGAAGAGATATAGAGAGAGGAGAGAGAAACAGACAGAGAGAGTTAAAGCTCTGTAACACAGTAATTAATCCTTGCTGTTTGCAGATGACCTGGTTCTGCTTTCAGACACTAAAGAGAGGTTACAGCAAAGTCTGGATCTGCTGGAGCAGTGCTGTCAGACCTGGGCCCTGACAGGTAGCACCCAAGGGTCAACGTCGAATCACAGGTAAGCATGGCTAAGAGTAATTTGATACATACTATTAATCAACCATCAATCAACTGGCCAGCAGTGCAGTGTAATGGCTGTGGAGCTGGGCAGCAGTGTAGTGTAGTGGCTGTGGAGCTGGGCAGCAGTGCAGTGTAATGGCTGTGGAGCTGGGCAGCAGTGCAGTGTAATGGCTGTGGAGCTGGGCAGCAGTGCAGTGTAATGGCTGTGGAGCTGGGCAGCAGTGTATTGTAATGGCTGTGGAGCTGGGCAGCAGTGCAGTGTAATGGCTGTGGAGCTGGGCAGCAGTGTAGTGTAATGGCTGTGGAGCTGGGCAGCAGTGTAGTGTAATGGCTGTGGAGCTGGGCAGCAGTGCAGTGTAATGGCTGTGGAGCTGGGCAGCAGTGTAGTGTAATGGCTGTGGAGCTGGGCCAGACCAGTTGCAGTAAATATCCAGCTACTGTATGTAAGTATATATTGTATGTAGAAATATAATCTGGGTAAGTCACCCTGAATACGAACGTCTCATAAATTTCAATTTCATTGAACTGGTGTTGGAAATTATCTGTGCTTATAAAAATGTTTAAAAGAACAATAGTGTGTTGATACACATTTTAAAGAAACACTTTTTTACATCTACAGTTACAACAGCACCTTCACAGAATGAAGAGGACATTTCACACCATTTCATAGGATGATGAGCAGAGTCTGTGAGCGCTAACTTAAAACCATCAGCATGCTTGCTCCCCTCCACTGGAAAACCGCGTTTCCCAGCAGGCTATTGTGTTCATCACATTTCCTACAGAAGAAGGCTCTTTCTCCCAGCGTAACAGTATTTCATCTTCAAGTAGAGTTGATAATAGACTCTAGCCACCATGAAGTAAAGTGATTTTATCCCCGGAGGCCTCACACAATGCATTAGCCACTATGAAAATATGAAATATGAAAAATGAAAGAGAGTGTTGGGGGTGGGGGGGTGGCGCAGGGTGGGGGGAGAAGGGTGGATGATTAAGGCCCGGATGAAACGGATGTTCCTGCTTCCATGTTTTATTTTGGAGGGTGCAGTGGAGAGAGATTCTGTGAGAATGGGGGGGTTGCCATGGCACCTACACTAGCAGGAGGTGAGGCCGGTCTGGTGCCAGCAGCCAGTCTCAGAGCCCTTTAACCTTTCAGCGTCCAAAGGTAGACAGGGGGCCTGTTTATTCCCGTCTTTTCATGTGACACGGCATCCTCAGACATGCAGTCTGCTGCATGTGACGGGTCAGTGATTCCAGTCGTAGGAACAGCGAATCAGGTATGGTTTGGATTTATCCACCTTCAGTCTGAATCACATCACAGTCTGAGTTGGACTCTGTTTGTGTTCTGCCCCGAATTTCAATGTTCCAGCGTCTGTCCTCTCCTGCCAGCAACATTCTACTGAGGAATAACATCCCATAATAGACAATCGGGAGTCACATGATCTGCACTTTCACAGAGCCGGTCAGCAGGTCATACCGAGCATTGAACGAAGTTACCAGAGCACTGAGAACAGAAGCCAGATCACTGACAGAATTAACCAGAGCACTGAGAACAGCAGCCAGATCACTGACAGAATTAACCAGAGCACTGAGAACAGCAGCCAAATCACTGACAGATTTAACCAGAGCACTGAGAACAGCAGCCAGATCACTGACAGTATTAACCAGAGCACTGAGAACAGCAGCCAGATCACTGACAGAATTAACCAGAGCACTGAGAACAGCAGCCAGATCACTGACAGAATTAACCAGAGCACTGAGAACAGCAGCCAGATCACTGACAGTATTAACCAGAGCACTGAGAACAGCAGCCAAATCATTGACAGAATTAACCAGAGCACTGAGAACAGCAGCCAGATCACTGACAGAATTAACCAGAGCACTGAGAACAGCAGCCAGATCACTGACAGAATTAACCAGAGCACTGAGAACAGCAGCCAGAGCACTGACAGAATTAACGAGAGCACTGAGAACAGCAGCCAGATCACTGACAGAATTAACCAGAGCACTGAGAACAGCAGCCAGATCACTGACAGAATTAACCAGAGCACTGAGAACAGCAGCCAGATCACTGACAGAATTAACCAGAGCACTGAGAACAGCAGCCAGATCACTGACAGAATTAACCAGAGCACTGAGAACAGCAGCCAGAGCACTGACAGAATTAACCAGAGCACTGAGAACAGCAGCCAGATCACTGACAGAATTAACCAGAGCACTGAAAACAGTAGCCAGATCACTGACAGAATTAACCAGAGCACCGAGAACAGCAGCCAGATCACTGACAGAATTAACCAGAGCACTGAGAACAGCAGCCAGATCACTGACAGAATTAACCAGAGCACTGAGAACAGCAGCCAGAGCACTGACAGAATTAACCAGAGCACTGAGAACAGCAGCCAGATCACTGAGAGACGTAACCAGTGCATGGAGAGTAGTGAGTGCGCACACAGCGCTGCTCACACTTGGTGAATTCAAGACAATTGCAGCTGAACTTTATTGTCCTCAGAAAGTGCAGAGAGCATGGGGACCAGTGACAGCTGTAACCGTGGAGATGTGCCCACACTTACGGTACACTTACCCGCGGTCTCTCCCGCTTCCTCACGGCTGATTCTGTTCTTTGTCTGTCTGTCTATGTTTAGACTGGTTATACCAACTCTACAAATGTAATACAGAAGAGGATGTCAACTCGCTCTCTCTTCAACTGAATTAAAAATGGTTTGACATGACAGAAATTTTCTAGTAAACCAAGCACTTTGTTTATTCACCTCCAAAAAATACCACAGTCCAGTTAATGGCAGATCAGTTTAAACAGAGCAGGACATTTTCGCTGGAGCTCCCCTCCCAGGTCCATTTCTCAGCTTTATCAAACAGAGAGTAGGGAACTGCTCAAACCTGTGTAAATGATTGAGAGATGGATCATTCTGGTTTTTTTCATATTTTAAGCATAATGCCCCCCCCCCCCCCCTCCAAACTGAAGATGAGAGAGAGAGCACAGCCTGTCCTCTCTGAGCAGACAGGTCTGTCTGTGACACTGGGGGGCGCAGGCTGTCCTCTCTGAGCAGACAGGTCTGTCTGTGACACTGGGGGGTGCAGGCTGTCCTCTCTGCGCAGACAGGTCTGTCTGTGACACTGGGGGGTGCAGGCTGTCCTCTCTGAGCAGACAGGTCTGTCTGTGACACTGGGGGGCGCAGGCTGTCCTCTCTGCGCAGACAGGTCTGTCTGTGACACTGGGGGGCGCAGGCTGTCCTCTCTGAGCAGACAGGTCTGTCTGTGACACTGGGGGGCGCAGGCTGTCCTCTCTGCGCAGACAGGTCTGTCTGTGACACTGGGGGGTGCAGGCTGTCCTCTCTGCGCAGACAGGTCTGTCCCGGCAGTGGTGGCAGATTCTCTGCTTTGTTCGAACATTTCACTGTTCAGCATTTTTTGCTGCAGACAGATTTTTCAGCATATCTCTCTTTCTCTCTCTCTCCCCAAACCCATGACTTCCTGAGTGCCACAGTTACCCTGATTTCCCCCGTAGTCCCTTCACACAGATTACATATATTGGGATTTGAGTGACATTCAAAGATTGCACCATCTATAGCTTGAAAAGATAAAACACTCAAATCGTAAAGCTGGACCTTTCTACCCGCAAGCCAAGACGACAATTTGTTTCTTTCTGCGTAAATAAAGTTTCACCGCAGAATTAAGAGAAGAGCAAGAGAAGAGCATTCACTTTTTACTGCCAGGCAGGAAAATGAATCCTATGAGCCAGTTATCAGTTGTGTGTGGGCCCTTATCCTTTCCTTCATGAATACTGATGAGGGAGAATTGCAACTCCACATCTTTCTGCCATTGGTTAATTACCCGCACCGATAAGAGTGATCAGCTGACCGTCTCACAGGAACAGCTGATATAATGCTCAGACTCATCCCCAGGTTTCCATGGTGAACGATTCTGACAAAAGGAAGAGCACCTGAACATTCGGCTTAAAACATAAGGGAAATACATAAATGATATGACGAACATTTGCTTACAATTTTCAGCTGGTGAGATACAAAAAAGATTATTTATAAGATGTTTTAAAACAAATAATTTTGAGGTGACCCAGTCGCCTGTCCCAGATCTGGATCAGACCCTGGTGCTCAGTGAGAGAGGGTGGGGGGGGGGGGGGGGGGGATTCAGTAAAGCAGACTGGTAATAACACTGTTATTACCTTCTTATAATACACATTGAAAAGCAGGATTTTTGATTTCCGGAGGCATAGGCTGGAATTCACTCAAGAGGGTTGTCATTGCAGATGACCATGACTATAACAACTATTTGTTTTGTGTTTTTTTTTCTTGCATACACAGATGTGGTAAGTTCTGCAATTCAGCAAACAATATATCTTGCCAAACTCTGTATGTAAAAAAAAATATGCTAATATTTATTTGTGATTGAAAGTTATGTAACTGAAGATTGTGTCCTCACTGACAGTATTTGTGTGGATTTTTATACCAAACCTTAATTGTTTAACTGAGTGTATGACAGGATCCTGGATTCTGCATAGTCATGGTTTATGGAATGTGTTTTCACACAAATACAATACAATTTCCAACAATGGAAGATCACATGAGTCAATGTCAATGTTTATAGATCAAAGGGTGTGATCTCAGCACACACACAGTGGGAAAGGGGGTAAAATGAGCCAGCCTGGTTCCAGCTCTACAGTGGGAAAGGGGGTATAATGAGCCAGCCTGGTTCCAGCTCTACAGTGGGAAAGGGGGTATAATGAGCCAGCCTGGTTCCAGCTCTACAGTGGGAAAGGGGCTATAATGAGCCAGCCTGGTTCCAGCTCTACAGTGGGAAAGGGGGTATAATGAGCCAGCCTGGTTCCAGCTCTACAGTGGGAAAGGGGCTATAATGAGCCAGCCTGGTTCCAGCTCTACAGTGGGAAAGGGGGTATAATGAGCCAGCCTGGTTCCAGCTCTACAGTGGGAAAGGGGGTATAATGAGCCAGCCTGGTTCCAGCTCTACAGTGGGAAAGGGGCTATAATGAGCCAGCCTGGTTCCAGCTCTACAGTGGGAAAGGGGGTATAATGAGCCAGCCTGGTTCCAGCTCTACAGTGGGAAAGGGGCTATAATGAGCCAGCCTGGTTCCAGCTCTACAGTGGGAAAGGGGGTATAATGAGCCAGCCTGGTTCCAGCTCTACAGTGGGAAAGGGGGTATAATGAGCCAGCCTGGTTCCAGCTCTACAGTGGGAAAGGGGGTATAATGAGCCAGCCTGGTTCCAGCTCTACAGTGGGAAAGGGGGTATAATGAGCCAGCCTGGTTCCAGCTGTACAGTGGGAAAGGGGGTATAATGAGCCAGCCTGGTTCCAGCTGTACAGTGGGAAAGGGGGTATAATGAGCCAGCCTGTAACATCTGTAATATCTAAGCCCAGGGCAGAGATCAAATTTCAAAGCTGTGAAATGCTGAATAAGAACAACAAGGAGACCACAGAACAATGGCCGTTACCGTGGTGCGTCAGCTGCCTTTTGATCTGTAACGGGTTTCTGTGGCCGGACAACAACAGCACATGAGAGGAAAGCTTTATTCTTTCATCAGTGGAGCAGACTGACGAGGCGACTGTCGACTGACGGCATGTTCTCACCATCAGACATTATTTGACTTTCTCCCCTGTCCTGCGCTCCTCTCGGAGGTGTTTCTCGCTGATTTTCGCCTTTCTCTGAGGCTCTTTTGGCTCTCTGCACAGTTTGCAGACATCATAGACAGTACACAAGAAGCGTTAGAATACAACATGCCTCCACTGAAATTTTACATGTTAGATAGATATGCTTTAGAGCCCTGCCTTTGCCTGCACGCTGTGCCCGCAATAATGCCCCAGCAGCGACCCCCTTACCTCTGAGCGCTGGGCCGCAGCCCTGCCTTTGCCTGCACGCTGTGCCCGCAATAATGCCCCAGCAGCCACCCCCTTACCTCTGAGCGCTGGGCCGCAGCCCTGCCTTTGCCTGCACGCTGTGCCCGCAATAATGCCCCAGCAGCCACCCCCTTACCTCTGAGCGCTGGGCCGCAGCCCTGCCTAAACCTGAGGAATCAGTGAGGGGAGGGAATGCATGGGTTAATTCAGCCAATCAGATATAGGGCTTGTTTACCCAAACAGCATCCATGTGTGGACTTTAATAAATTCATTGACCTGGAAGTTTGTATATTCAAAACTTGGCTGAAGGTAAAAACAGAAATAAGTGCTTTGCGTGGGGCTGAACCTGGAGCCTTTTTTGGGGTCACAGGTCCATCTCTCTAACCTTCCACAACACACAGCTGAAATACTTAACAGTATTTTCAGAATTCAAAATGAATTGTGTATGTCCTGCACTGAGTATTTTATGACACCATTCAAAGGGAGACTCATTACGTTATATAGGGAGTGCCCTTGAAGCGTTTCCCGCCCATATTTATTCCAGGCAATCCTTTTAATGAATGGATCAAATCTGTCACTCCTGCTGCGGTCGAACTCTGCCCAGGGGCAAAGCTGTCGCGGTTCATCGTGCTGTCAAAGCACGAGAATCCAGCGCCAAGCCCTCCTCATTCGCTCAGTCTGTAACGCTAAAGATTGAAATGAAGTCTGGAAGACACACACACACACACACACACACACACACACACACACACACACACACACACACACACACACACACACACACACACACACACACACAGCGTAATGCAATATACAGATAAAACAGACACTCCCCGGCAATTTCCACAGGTGCAAAACAGCAAGGGCGAGCAGTAGCCAATCAAGCATATCTTGGCAGAGATATCGCGAGCTTCTGTAGTGGTTCACTTCACTGCTTTCAATTTCACGATATTTTAAACAACCACCAAGCCCAGCTAGAAGCGCACATGCCGGAATACGCTTTGCTTTGGTGAGCACTGAGCGAACCCTTGCCCCAGAATAACAAATCGGACGATTCCATTGGCTTTTACGGTGGAGCCATAACAATACTGTCGTTGTCAAAGAGCGGTGTTTCTGGTTGTATAAGAGGAAATAAGAACATAATGAACTAATAGGGCTGGGGAGGTGTGGCTCGCGCGTACCGGTACGGACAAAAACAGTTATGCACGACTGCCCATTTTGTTTCCCTCATTTTTAAGTCAGTGCAGTTATCTGTATCCTTTTTATTTTACCAAGGGCGCAATAATTTCCATGTGTAAATATGCCCTGTATAATTACAGCAACCAACATCTAGTAAACCTAAAACAAGAGCCCTCCTCGCCGACTACCTCAAAAATACCCACAACATTATCAGAAACAAGGTTACAACACGCCTAACTTTCCAGTAAGTCCAGTGCCGGTGAGATTTATCCTAAGACCACACCCGAATTCGTAAAACATAATTTAACTGTATCAGATCGCATACGGTAAGAGACATATCCACAGTCAAAACAATATCGAATAAAAACTATTATAACAATTTTCCATATGCTGATTTTACAAATATCCAATCATTCACCTTAATCAGCGTGTTACAACTTCGGTCACCGTTATAGCCCACAGATCAAAAAAAGTCAATAGGCTTCAAGCCTGTCATTATCAGATATGATACATATGGGATAAAAATATAAAATTACACAGGGGCATTTGGTAACTGTAAAAGCACACAGCTTCTTACCGTCCACGGCCATGTAGCCCCTCTTTCTTTGGTCGCTTTAGTTAAGCAGTCCCATTGCTCTCGGTTACTGGATATGGGTGGGTCTACTTCTCCGGCGCGACGTTTTATATCAGGTGCAGGTGTTTTCCGTTCCACGCGCCGACCAAAATACCGATTGACCGACAATCACCTCTCACTCGCCACCACTCAGTTTCCGCTTTACGCCGACGGAAAACAGCTGGGGGACACCCAGTCAATTTGACTCCTCCTATTTCATGCACCTGAACGATGAGCCACGGACTCCCGGACAGGCGAGGCTGGATCCGAGCGGTAGCACCTGTAAGGGCGTGCACACCATGCACCGACCGCCGCGTTTGAACTGGGTGCGCTTATTTCACACAGGCTGTGCGACTGAAAAGGTAAGGAGCTATCGCTGTGCACCGGAGTCGACGGACCGTGTGCATATGCCGTATGACATCAGCTTCAGTTCTTAAGAAGAACACAACCAACGCGCCCGCGTCAACAATGACCCTCTTAGCTCAGATGCCCTAAGGTGAGAGAGACAGATGGGAAGTGCGGTCGGGAGAGGCGCTGCTGGCTGTGCAGGAACGGGCTCTTTAGGGAAGTCTGGCGGCGGTCTGACTCCGCTCGTGCGGAACGCCAGGGTACAGCCTGTAGTTCAGATGGATGCTTTCGTGAGAAACGGGCGCCCGTGTCGCTCTCACGTGTATGCCAGAAGCGCCGGAACCTTTTAATTATAGGGGGGGTTTGTGGAGTCTTTGGGAAGCGCCAGTTATTGCCGAATGAGTTTTCCGTCCCTGAGGCAAAATTGCACTCCTGGAAGGATGAAAGGAAACTAATAGCCTTACAGACCCGACACGCACGCACCACAGCAGCAGGTCTGAGAGGGTGCACCTCACGTGCGGTATCCCCGCTACATGCCCTCGCGGTGTCAGGTGCTGAGCTGTGAAATACAGTAGCAATATGAGTGCAAGTAGCAATATGAGTGCGAAAGAGAGAACATGGGGAAAAAACACAATGACCTTGGTGATAGACATAAAAATTTACAATGGAAACTAACAAACACGTAATAATATTCACCTGCTATGCTGTAGCGCACGATGACTCCCATAAGTGAGTATTAGATTTTAAAAAGAATAATCTGCTTTGCTGTAGAGATGTTGGAGACAGACCATTATCAAAACAGGTGCAGCTAATGTATGCACCTGAGAATCACTGATCTCAACCCAATATTGTGTTTTGTTATGAAAGGCAAAACTCTTCATACATTAATTACTTTTAGTTATTTATTAGCACTTAAAAAGTTAAAAGAAAACATACATTGGTAAAGTATATATAAAACATTGCCTTGAGTCACATTATGTATTTGATGAAGTATTTCCAGAGCGCTGGAGCGTGTGAACCTCTTTCAAATGTCACCCAGCCCCCCAGTCATTGGCAGGCCTTTGTTGTTGTGGAAGTAGACTACCTCGCTCAGGTGTGGGGCAGCTAGGGATTTGAGCCAGCAGTCTGGAAGGTTCTGTGCGTGGAGTGTGTGCTGCCTCTCAGAGCTCAGTGGTGAAATTGGATCTGCAGCCCCTGCGATGTTTGTGGATAGAAATCCCACCAAATCGGGAGGTTTTGTGAACCAAAGTAATCATATATGACCAGGGAGGACTACAGTGCTGCAAACCAAATGTTTCTCGTGATATTTTCAACACACATTACATTACATTACATTACATTAAGGGCATTTGTTAGACGCTCTTATCCAGAGTGACATACAGCACCTGTGCACGGGCTTCAAAAAACGAACTTTCGCTGGTTGTTTTTTTGACTCTGAGCAAGTCTGCTCTTAGTCTCTTGAGTCAGCTTGAGTCAGTTGCTGATGGCTTTATTTCTGAATGACCTTTGACCTCATACGTCATAGGGAGTGCCAGTCCCCACTGAGGTAAGGGCGAGGGAATTTGAGCATCTGAATGTCCACAACAAGCACTTCACAAACATAGTGGGTCTTGTTTCGGCTCTTTTGATTGGTGACATAGTAGGTCTCGTTTCGGCTCTTTTGATTGGACACATAGTAGGTCTTGTTTCGGCTCTTTTGATTGGAGACACAGCAGGTCTCATTTTGGCTCTTTTGATTGGAGACATAGCAGGTCTCGTTTCGGCTCTTTTGATTGGAGACATAGCAGGTCTCGTTTCGGCTCTTTTGATTGGAGGCATAGTAGGTCTTGTTTCGGCTCTTTTGATTGGAGACACAGCAGGTCTCATTTTGGCTCTTTTGATTGGAGACATAGCAGGTCTCGTTTCGGCTCTTTTGATTGGAGACATAGCAGGTCTCGTTTCGGCTCTTTTGATTGGAGACATAGTAGGTCTCGTTTCGGCTCTTTTGATTGGAGACATAGCAGGTCTCGTTTCGGCTCTTTTGATTGGACACATAGTGGGTCTTGTTTCGGCTCTTTTGATTGGTGACATAGTAGGTCTCGTTTCGGCTCTTTTGATTGGACACATAGTAGGTCTCGTATTGGCTCTTTTGATTGGAGACATAGTGAGTCTCGTTTCGGCTCTTTTGATTGGAGACACAGCGGGTCTCGTTTCAGCTCTTTTGATTGGAGACATAGTAGGTCTCGTTTCGGCTCTTTTGATTGGACACATAGTGGGTCTCTTTTCGGCTCTTTTGATTGGAGACATAGCGGGTCTCATTTCGGCTGTTTTGATTGGAGACATAGTAGGTCTTGTTTCGGCTCTTTTGATTGGAGACATAGTGGGTCTCGTTTCGGCTCTTTTGATTGGAGACATAGCGGGTCTCATTTCGGCTGTTTTGATTGGAGACATAGCGAGTCTCATTTCAAATGCTGTTATAGCCTGGCCTCTTTGAGAGGAGGAAGTGTAAGCAGACTGATTAAACTTTCATACAGAATGGCAGGCTCTGCTACCACAGAGAGGAGCTTACAGACCATCAGACCACAGGTACCCACAGCACGGCACTCAGCTATGCACTGTGTGCTGCTGTCCAGTGCTGCCATGGCACCCTGACTGGCATTTAGGACCCTGGGTCTGTCTTACAAGCTGCCCAACACACAGAGCTCAGGACCCTGGGTCTGTCTTACAAGCTGCCTGTCAGACAGAGCACAAGGTGTGTGCAAGTATTCGAAGAAAAGTAAGACCAAGTAAGTGTGCGTTTATGTGCATGTGAGCATGCATGTGAGTGTGTGTGTGTGTTTGTGTCAGAGAGAGACAGAGATAGACAGAGGAGTAAGTAAATGAAATGAATGCAGAGCCAGGTCTTTTCTGGAGCCCTATGGTAGGAGACTGTCTTCTGGCCGTTGCAGCACAGTCTGCAGGTCACCTGCCTGCACTGCTCCTTTTTCTCTAGAAATTTATTCTTGAAATTGTTATTATTTCATCCCTGAAAATGTAAGAGCCATTTTTCATTTATTTGTTAAATTAAGCAGTTCATGTGTTCCCTCAGTGAATTCTCTTGTTCACCCTCTGATCAGACTGTCTTACCTCTACTTAACCACTAGATGGCGAAAGCACAACAATAAATGTATCGATCAAAGCTGCTCCTGTCGGGGTAACCTGATTGGTTGGTCCTTACTTTCTGCCATATTAGTTAAGGTTGTGTCATTACTAGTGTGAGAAATATCATTAGAGGCTATCAGCAAAAGGGAAGGCCTTCTAACTTAGTCTCTGAAGAGAGGCTGAGGAGGCTGGGTTTGTGAGAGGCCGGGTTATCACAAGCTAAGAAGCTGGGGCGTAACAAGCATTCATAGAGTGGGGGGATGAAGCTGTGAGTAGCTCACTGTTCGCTGACTCTTTGCATACTCGACCCACACACGAACACGAATGCTATAACTAGCCTAGCGTAAACGTTATAAAATGTGTCTCAAGATATCCACACAAACAAGGAATTGCACAAGTATTACGATCGTTTTGGAAATGAAGTAACTGCCCTTTCTGAATGAAGAAATAGGAGTACAAAAAAAGTAGGCTACATTACTATTAGACTATTTCACCACTCAAAGTTCACCGAGACAAATATAGCACAGCCTGACTATTATTCTCATATAGGCTTATAATGGATGTAAATATGTGTTGGTAGACCGCAGCTTTGCAAAGCGAGAAAGCAGAAGTGTGTTTAAAATGTGAAATTAGGATATTTAATTTGAGAGGCATTGGCGGCACGCAGACTTCAATAATACTGGCATGGTAACAGCACAACCACAACAAATTTTAGCTCAGTGGTCGCATCCAACCCCTCAACCTGGCGCTGTAGGTTCGAATCCCAATGAAGACGGAGCATTAGGAAGACAGCTGTACGGGTGTAGGGTGGGTTAGATGATGATCCAGAAAAAGTGTGGGGGATACGTTCCCACAGCTGCAACGCCTGTGCGTGTGTGCGCTGTGTGCTTCAGTACCATCAGTTTCACTAAACACACTGCATTTTGGATATAGATGTCACAGGAAACATGTTCAATATCTGTCATGCAATCTGTGCTTTCTTCACTCGGCTATCACCAAGGCAACCAATGAAAAACACATACCCACAGAACAACATACACACACATTTATCCTCAATCACAGAACAACATACACACACATTTATCCTCAATCACAGAACAACATACACACACTTATATATACACAATGCACCCCTGGACTCAGAATATATACATGCATACAAAACAAAACAAATACAAAAAAAAAACAACAATCGTCACAGGTAACTTTTCTGTTGAGACTCCAAACGAAAAAAAAACATGTTCATAGAAATGATTAGAGAAAAGATTCCCTTCTACAGAATTATAAATTTAAAAAATAATAAATTTGTGTGTGTGTGTGTGTCTCCATGCTTACATTCTGCATGGTCCTGTGTATGCGTATGTGTATTAGTGTGGTTGTGCGTGCGTACATGTGTGTGTGTGTGTGTGTGAGGTGTGTGTGTGTATTTGTGTGTATTTGTATGTGTATGTGTGTGTGTAAGATATGCATGTGTGTGTGTGTGAGATGTGTGTGTGAATGTGTGTGCGTGTGAGAGCTGTGCAGATGTTTTACATAAAAATATAAATATTTTCTGATTTGGCTGATTTACAGTAATTCACACAAATTTACACAAATATTGTAAGTGATATTTTTGTGATGTAATTGAGCAGAAAGCAGGCAAGGCACAGTGAATGTGCCCTGAGCAAATGCAGGGCTGGCACAGTGAATGTTTCCTGAGCAAACGCAGGGCTGCCACAGTGAATGTTCCCTGCGCAAACGCAGGGCTGGCACAGTGAATGTTCCCTTAGCAAACGCAGGGCTGGCACAGTGAATGTTCCCTGCGCAAAAGCAGGGCTGGCACAGTGAATGTTCCCTTAGCAAACGCAGGGCTGGCACAGTGAGTGTTTCCTGAGCAAATGCAGGGCTGGCACAGTGAATGTGCCCTGAGCAAATGCAGGGCTGGCACAGTGAATGTTCCCTGCGCAAAGGTTCACAGGGGTTCCTGTAATGTTATCCTTCACAAGCTCCTCGGCTGGAACACCTTCTGCAGTTCTGTTACTGCAGTAAACTTCACCCACATTTCACAGACACTCCTACCAAGAGTGACTCTCAAGTTTACATATTACACACAGTCCATTCACACAGGTAGATATCACTGAGGTGATTCAGGTGAGGTAACAGCGGTTCCCTGATGTGGCATTAAACCTTCAATCTCTGAGATGCAACAACAGCTTCCCAACCATTAGACTACACTGCTGCCCTGAATTAGACCTGTGGATGGCCATTCATCTAGCTTCATCTCCAAAGTCAGCAGATATGCCATTATAACACTGACGGATTCTGTCAGATTATTAACGAGTCCGGCACACTGCTCCTTGCTCATGAGTAATGAGACCCATCCAGGATGGGCCTGTAGGTTTGCACTCCATAT
>JAFBMS010000379.1:102500-147500 GCA_019788955.1 Albula glossodonta
TCATCGTCCTCACCCCCCCAGCCCCAGAAGCCATTGGGGAAGCCATTTATTTTGCGGAACTGCCTTACAGTGAGGCCACTGACCCCACCAAAGAACTCTGCATATGGAAGCCTGCAGGGGTTAAAAACATGATGCAATTCATTTTGACTGGGTTAAGGATGGGGTAGGAATAAAAATAAAAGAGGAATAGTAGTGTGATATAGAATGATGAAAATGAGTAACAACCATAGCATAGTGTGTGTGTCTGTATATGTGTGTGAGTCTGTGTGTGTCTGTATATGTATGTGTGTGTGTGTGTGTGTGTGTGTGCATATGTGTGTGAGTCATGGTGTCTCTCACATGTAAGAGTACTTGTCCAGCTTGACGGCAAGGTGCCTGGGGAAGTCTGTGCAGCCATAGTAGTTGCGGTCGTTCTCAGGAATGTGGTCCACATCATGGAACACCATGCAATCCCAGTGCTGGTCCATCAATGCCTCGCTGTAACCCACGTTAAACAGCATGGCGCGGTTAAATGCCTGCTCTCCTGTCTTACAGAGCAGACACACACACACACACACACACACATACGTTACCAGGACGGGCTAGCAGCTAACAGGGGTGGTTACCTGGCCATGACTGAAGGCTAACAGGGTGGTTACCTGGCCATGCCTGTAGGCTAACAGGGCGGTTACCTGGCCATGCCTGTAGGCTGAACAGGGTGGTTACCTGGCCTTGACTGTAGCCTAACAGGGTGGTTACCTGGCCATGCCTGTAGGCTAACAGAGTGGTTACCTGGCCATGCCTGTAGGCTAACAGGGCGGTTACCTGGCCATGCCTGTAGCCTAACAGGGTGGTTACCTGGCCATGCCTGTAGGCTAACAGAGTGGTTACCTGGCCATGCCTGTAGGCTAACAGAGTGGTTACCTGGCCATGCCTGTAGGCTAACAGGGCGGTTACCTGGCCATGCCTGTAGGCTGAACAGGGTGGTTACCTGGCCTTGACTGTAGCCTAACAGGGTGGTTACCTGGCCATGCCTGTAGGCTAACAGAGTGGTTACCTGGCCATGCCTGTAGGTTAACAGAGTGGTTACCTGGCCATGCCTGTAGGCTAACAGGGCGGTTACCTGGCCATGCCTATAGGCTAACAGAGTGGTTACCTGGCCATGCCTGTAGCCTAACAGGGTGGTTACCTGGCCATGCCTGTAGGCTAACAGGGTGGTTACCTGGCCTTGACTGTAGCTTAACAGGGTGGTTACCTGGCCATGCCTGTAGGCTAACAGGGTGGTTACCTGGCCATGCCTGTAGGCTAACAGGGTGGTTACCTGGCCTTGACTGTAGCTTAACAGGGTGGTTACCTGGCCTTGACTGTAGCTTAACAGGGTGGTTACCTGGCCATGCCTGTAGGCTAACAGGGCGGTTACCTGGCCATGCCTGTAGGCTAACAGGGTGGTTACCTGGCCTTGACTGTAGCCTAACAGGGTGGTTATCTGGCCATGCCTGTAGCCTAACAGGGTGGTTACCTGGGTGTGTCCCTCACCTGCTCGATGACATAGATGCCAAACTGCAGCCGCTGCCGCTGGAGCATGGGGATGAGGTGTCGTAGGAGGATGGGCAGGTGCTCGTGGCGGTTCCTGAACGGGACGAGGATGGCCACCTGGGTGGATCAAATGCATCATACCTCTGTGAACGTCTGGCCTCAAAGAATGTGTGCAGTGTCTAACCCATGAATATTCATAAGATCCGCTTATTGGAATGCTGGGGTTCAGCATCCTCTGAAATTGCAGCCAATCAGCAGTCACAGCTAAGAACCAAGGAGAGCTATGATTGGCTTACAATGCCAACTGCTCACCCCGTGTTCACATATCAGTGTCACATCTGTTAGCGCTGATGCTACCTGTCCATGTCAATGCTGGGGCTACGCTTTGTCACCTCCAGCCCATTCACCGTGTTTACTGTATCTTGGGGACAGCGCTTTCTCAGGAAATACCAGCAAGGCAATGTATTGTTCACTGCAGGTAAGAATGAGAAATAAACCCAAGCTGCACTCAACACCCAAACAGCTGGTCTCTAACGGCAACAGTTGGAGATCCAGGTGTGTCATTAAATGATTAAGGGAGGTTTGAAGGACTGAAGGACACCTACGACATGTGAGCTTCCCATATATCTCCCCATTGTGCTGTGTTCAGACAGCACGTCAGATCTGACGGCAAAACCGTTTCATTTTACACCAGCAACAGCACTGACACCCATTCAGCTGCAGTCATAGCCTTGTTTTGGCAGCGCTGAACTTAACGGACAAGGAAACAAGCAGGGCGGTAAAACCCCCTCTCCACTTCCTGGTTTAATCAAGCTTAAGCAAACCCAGCCCTGTCCCCTGTCAGACAGACATCTCCCCTCTGCAAACCACAGAGCAGAAACAGAAAGTTCCGGGCCTATGATGATATGTGGAGGAGGTGTATTACGGACCTTAGTTACTGTAAGGTCCCATGAAGCCTTGTGGTCCTTGCAAATAACTTTCTTGTGAAATGAGACAACAAAGTAAACATGATGCACACATTTGATAGCTCTAACGCCCTGGTTTACCTTAAACCTCTAGTTTCCTGCCCCACAGAGCTAGCACACTGAGCTCAGCTCCCACAAACACTCACAGAGTGAACACACTGAGCTCAGCTCTCACAAACATTCTCAGAGTGAACACACTGAGCTCAGCTCTCAGTAACACTCACAGAATTAACACACTGAGCTCAGCACTAACACTCACAGAATTAACACACTGAGCTCAGCTCTCGCTAACACTCACAGAATTAACACACTGAGCTCAGCTCTCAGTAACACTCGCAGAATTAACACACTGAGCTCAGCACTAACACTCACAGAATGAACACACTGAGCTCAGCACTAAAACTCACAGAGTGAACACACTGAGCTTAGCTCTCAGTTAACACAGAGTTAACACACTGAGCTCAGCTCCTGTAAACACTCACAGAGTTAACACACCGAGCTCAGCTCCCACAAACACTCACAGAGTGAACACACTGAGCTCAGCACTAACACTCACAGAATCAACACGCTGAGCTCAGCACTAACACTCACAGAATTAACACACTGAGCTCAGTTCCCACAAACACTCACAGAGTTAACACACTGAGCTCAGCACTAACACTCACAGAATTAACACACTGAGATCAGCACTAACACTCACAGAGTGTACACACTGAGCTCAGCACTACCACTCACAGAATTAACACACTGAACTTAGCTCCCACAAACACTCACAGTGTTAACACACTGAGCTCAGCTCTCGCTAACACTCACAGAATTAACACACTGAGCTCAGCACTAACACTCACAGAATTAACACACTGAGCTCAGCACTAACACTCACAGAATTAACACACTGAGCTCAGCTCCCACTAACACTCACAGAGTTAACACACTGAGCTCAGCTCCCACTAACACTCACAGAGTAAACACACCAAGCTCAGCTCCCACAAACACTCACAGAATTAACACACTGAGCTCAGCTCTCACAAACATTCTCAGAGTTAACACACTGAGCTCAGCTCTCAGTAACACTCACAGAGTTAACACACTGAGCTCAGCTCTTACTAACACTCTTTTTTATAGTTGTTGTTGTAGGGGTCACAACTGGATGGGAACGCTTGCTGTAATAGTCTCTCTATCTGGGCCAGTGGAGAGATGGGGACAGAGGTGGCTGCTCAACGCAGTCTCATGGGGGCCTGGAGGACAACACAATCCCGTGATCCTTCACTCACCTTCCAGCGCGGGATGCAGTCTGTGGGGGTCCACTTCCCCCCAGCGAGCAGAGTGGGGTCCTGCAGCAAGTTCCTCTCCACCTCCTCCAGAAAGACCTCGCTCATGTTTACCCCCACCACTCCACCTGAGAACACACCCCCCATTCACACAGGGCAGTCTCTCTGGGGAGGTTACTCACTCACACAGGGCAGTCTCTCTGGGCAGGTTACTCACTCACACAGGGCAGTCTCTCTGGGCAGGTTACTCACTCACACAGGGCAGTCTCTCTGGGCAGGTTACTCATTCACACAGGGCAGTCTCTCTGGGCAGGTTACTCACTCACACAGGGCAGTCTCTCTGGGCAGTTACTCATTCACACAGGGCAGTCTCTCTGGGCAGGTTACTCACTCACACAGGGCAGTCTCTCTGGGCAGGTTACTCACTCACACAGGGCGGTCTCTATGGGCAGGTTACTCACTCACACAGGGCAGTCTCTCTGGGCAGGTTACTCACTCACACAGGGCAGTCTCTCTGGGCAGGTTACTCACTCACACAGGGCAGTCTCTATGGGCAGGTTACTCACTCATAGAGGGCAGTCTCTCCGGGCAGGTGCGGTCTGGGCGGTACGTAAACCCCTGGGGCAAGAACGTGGTGGTCTGCATGCTGGACTCATTGAAGATGACATCACCAGGGTATTCTGTGCAGCAGGAGAAAAGGCTCAGACACACAGAACTGCACAGTTAACCAACCCTGTGCAGAGCATGCTAAAAGCTGCACAAAGTTACTTGAAAGTCTTCCCCATTGCTAGCTGAGCTTTCCACTCCGCAAAAAAACATATCCACATTTGGAGCATCGCATCTCAGAAACCGCTTAGCCCACGACAAATTGATTTTTGTAGTAACTAAAGAAAAATTTGCTTATTCATTCATTTTTCATGCAATTCAATTCATCAACTTATAAATTTTTTGGCAGCAAAGATTAATGCAGAGTTTTTGTCCTTGTATATGAAATTTATGATTAATATAAAATACATTATTTCAATATAGTCTACATCATGAAATTTCTATATCTATTTTATATATATATATATGTCTATTTTAGATATATATGTATATATCATCTATGTGAACATGATTTCAATACAGACACTTATGGAAGTACAGTCAAGTGCACTGCAGTATATTTAAACATATTGTGAAGATCACTGTGAGACAGCCTACATTATTTACAGTAATGTATGCTGTTAGGGAATTAAGATTAATCAATGTAGGTGAATGTTTGTTGTAATGTTATTGTTGACTGTCTTTTAGCCTGGGATATAAAGGGTTAAAAGGGGTTTTCACATACTCAGATTAAAGTTGGACAGCAGTTGCATAAAAATAGTTGTAATAGACTCAAACAAACAGCATGATGCATTCCTGCACACAATCTTCCTCAGCAGTGAAATGCACCTGTACTGTTTTTTTGTGTGTTTGTCTGAGAGTCTATTAAAACATTTTAGTGCTAATGTTGTCCAACCTTTTCATCAGTGATTTATGTATTTTAGATCCAGCACCTTATCGTTTCTTGTAGTATGAGGCCAGTCCGTTTTTGTTTCCTTACGAATTTCCAGTATGAATGTCATTATATGACGGGAAATATTTTTAAAAAACTGGCCCCTTGGTTTTGCCCTCACGTTGTGCAGTAGGTGCCCATTTTTTACCCCTGCCCTTCAAACTGCCTGAGTCCCTCACTATCATGTAGGATGTGGTTTCTAACGAATCCAGGGCCGAGAGCAGTGACTCACCGCCCCCTGCAGCTTTGCAGATTAGCCACTTCCTCTTGACCTGTGTCACTGTGTCTCAAGTTTAGAAGAGAACCCCACCTTTCTACTGAGACAGGCAAAAGGGTCAGTCGCGTTTTCAGATTACTGACTCCGGAGGCTTCCAGCCTCCCCATTTCCAGCTGTAATTTTAAAATACCATGAAGTTTCAGAATGTGTATTTTTATTAGGACCAAGCGTATTTTATTTGTTTCTGTTTTTGGTTTGTCATTGATTACATTTCTTTATGTTGTTTTGCACCTATTCCTGTGTAATTACACCTGTATTTCAGAAACTCTGGCTGTTAATGAGTAACTGCAGTGCAGGTGACATGGAGCACAAGTCACTGGTGTTCTTAATTGCACATGTAAAGCAAAGCCAGCACTGTAATATATATCATCCACTGGGGCTGCTGTCCTTTCACATGTGTAATTAAAAACACTGCTGACTCCATGTTACTGAGATTAGAGTTACTGAGTAACAGCTTGCCAAAGCTGTTACATTTACAGATACAGGTAGAGCTCGATATGTTAAGTGTTATCTTTGTGCCCCTGTCTAAGTCCCTGATGAAAAGCGGTCTAGTAGGTTACAGCTCAGTACAGAAGCCTCTCAGCTAATCCAGCATCAACCAGCAGAGTTGATGCAGCCTCAAACAGCCCTGCTGATGCTGAAACTGAGTTAGCCAGGTTTCTGGGTCCCCCTCTCTCAGGTGATCGGTGATACCTGTGCCGTTGGTTCCACCGTAGGCCCCTCGCACCACCTGCTCCAGGACCTGAGCTCCAATGCTGCGCATGTTCTCTTTGATCTGCAGCCCCCTGGCCTGCACCAGGAACAGGTACTCATTAACTATGTGGAAAAACAGACAGGTACTGATTCACCATGTGGAAAAAACAAACAAGTACTGACTCACTGTGTGGAAAACACAAACAGGTACTCAAACAGGTTTGTTTCAGTTTACCGGTTTATTCAACATGGGCCATAAACAACATATTGTTTATACCTCATTTACATCATGGCATTCTGTCACTGTGTGTAAATCATGAACAGGTAGTGATTCACAGAGTGGGAAATAGGAGCAGGTAATGATTCACAGAGTGGGAAAAAGGAGCAGGTAGTGATTCACAGAGTGGGAAAAAGGAGCAGGTAGTGATTCACAGAGTGGGAAATAGGAGCAGGTAGTGATTCACAGAGTGGGAAAAAGGAGCAGGTAGTGATTCACAGAGTGGGAAATAGGAGCAGGTAGTGATTCACAGAGTGGGAAAAAGGAGCAGGTAGTGATTCAGAGTGGGAAAAAGGAGCAGGTAGTGATTCACAGAGTGGGAAATAGGAGCAGGTAGTGATTCACAGAGTGGGAAAAAGGAGCAGGTAGTGATTCACAGAGTGGGACATAGGAGCAGGTAGTGATTCACAGAGTGGGAAAAAGGAGCAGGTAGTGATTCACTTCGTGGGAAATGTTATATATAATCCTCATATCATTCACACATCACTTCGCAAGCACATTTCCAGAAGAGTGCAGAAACTGAGAGGTGGGATGAAGTTCTGCCACATACATCTATCTTTATTCACAAAGATAAATGTTTGTGGCACCATCCTGCACAAACACATGTGCGCCCTACAGCATTAATGAAACGCAAGGTAATAATTCTGTGCTAACTCTAGGCTAATGCTGCAGTAAGACAGTGAACTAGCTTTGCTAAAGCTGGGCTAATGGTGGATTAATGCTGCACTGATGGTTTGCTAGCGCTGTACTCTAATGTGGTACTAACAGTGAGTTTACAGAAAAAAGCCATGGTAACAGTGGCTGGCAAGAGGGGAAGGTGCAGCAGAACTGTTCTCACGGTACTGCTCATAGTGTGGGAAATGTGTTAGCATCAGCACCTTGCAAAGGCAGAATACCACACTGGGACACACTGACCTACTTTCAGCAAGCTAATCTAGATAATCTAGATGGGGCACTGCTATGCTATGCTAAGGCTGGGGTAATGCTCTGCTACTGCTATGCTAATGCTGTGGAAAAACTTCGCTAATGCATGCAAGTTCAATCATAACAGTAGTGTATCTATATTGAGCAGTAATAACACAGGATTACATTGTTTTTTTTCATTATTTTTTAAATTATTTATTGATCCTAATTTATTGCCTCTCCTTTTAATCTTGTGATTCAGTTGGTATGGTTTATACGGTGTTTAGCATTGTTGTAAACACTACTGTGCTGCCCAGGTTAGCATTAGCACAGGTTACTCAGCGTTAGCTAGCACAGATCAGTGCTAGCATTAGCACAGGTTACTCAGCGTTAGCTAGCACAGCTCAGCATTGGCATTAGCGCAGGTTACTCAGCATTAGCTAGCACAGGTCAGTGCTAGCATTAGCACAGGTTACTCAACATTAGCTAGCACAGGTTGCTCAGCGCTAGCTAGCACAAGTCAGTGCTAGCATTAGCACAAGTTACTCAGCGTTAGCGCCTCTCACTCGCCGCTAGAGTGGCTCACTCGTGCTTTCACAGCTATTGAAACACATCCAGTGACTCACAGTTGAGTGGGACTTCTGCAGCTCTATGCTGAGAACAGTCTGTTCTACTTCCACCGAACAGACAGAGAAAATACTACCAAATTTTTTAGCTATTCATACACTAAGAATTTTTGCAGTCCAGACAACTGCTATCCTCTAGGTCATAACGTCATATGACTGAAACCAAGGCATGCCATTCTGACCTATAGTAAGGCCCTCATAAACACGGAAACAAGTACAGCATGAACGCACAGAAATATAAATATGCCCATTAAATCAGAAACTATCATCATCATCATCATCTTCTTCCTGTTATTATTGTAACTAGCATGTCAACATCGATAATAACTGTAATTGCTAAGTGCTTTGCATGATAGAGTGAGGTATCACTCTGTGTGCTTTAATTCAGTCAATGGAGACAATGACATGAGTCACTGCACGCCGCTGAAGACAAATGAGAATGTGTTTTTAGTGACAGCCACAATCTGAAATTGCTGTACGCCTTCCATCTGTCCACCTATTGTCAGCAAACCAGAGTGTGGAAAGAGAACAAGACTTTCCCTTCAGAATGTCATAGAACTGAAACTCAGACTGCAGATTTTAAAAGGTCAAACATTTTGAGGGATGTCCTACCATCACCTTTCCCAAAGGTGAATGTGATTGGTCACCTGATACAAACACACAATCACTGTACACACCCACTTACCTCACAGCTACCAACAGAGATTAGCAATGACATAATCTCAGTGCCAACTTCAATATACAAACTCTTGCTTAAAGTTGTGACAGCTGTGTCACCAATTTCCACTGAACAGAAAGTGTATTCATATGCAATATTGGTTATGTTTACAATCTAGCATCTGCATCATAAGTCATGGTAAGTGACCATTTAAAATCTTACGTATAATCATATTATTGTATGTAAGATATATGCATATGGGACGAATAATGGAAAGCGATTTAACTGTGCTGCCAAGAGTTTGTTAAATATTTGTCAGTGTGCTGAGTATCTGCCCACAAGAGTTGCTATGCAAGTGTTGCTATGTGTGTTGAATAGACGTGTCAATCAAAGCAGCAGCTCATAAACAACAATCAGGCAACACGCCCACACCAACTGTTGTTTAAAAGTTTCTTCACTTCAAAACAGGTTTTATAGTACTGCTTAGACATTTCATAACTGAGAAGGGCTTTTGCTTTCAATGTACCAAGAAAAGACAATTTTATGTGCTTTTTTGAAAAACAAAATTGTGACCCTTCCTTTTTATTTGGAGAGGTTGGCAGATGAATGTAAGTTTCACATCTTTATTCCCTAATTTGCAGTGGCAGGGGTCTCTTTATGAGGAGTTAATGACAAATCTGCTTCCTCAGGAAATCCTTCAATCCACCCTTTGGGAAGCCCCTAGAGGCCAATCACAATACTGCAGGAGAACCAGTGACTATTTAACACCTCACAGGCCACACACAGTACTGCAGGAGAGCCAGTGACGATTTAACACCCCACAGGCCATACACAGTTCTACAAGAGAGCCAGTGACTATTTAACACCCCATAGGTCATACACAGTACTACAGGAGAGCCAGTGACCATTTTACACCCCACAGGCCATACACAGTACTGCAGGAGAGCCAGTGACTACTTTACACCCTACAGGCCACACACAGTACTACAGGAGAGCCAGTGACCATTTTACACCCCACAGGCCATACACAGTACTGCAGGAGAGCCAGTGACTACTTTACACCCTACAGGCCACACACAGTACTACAGGAGAGACTATTTACCCCCTACAGGCCACACACAGTACTGCAGGAGAGCCAGTGACTACTTTACACCCTACAGGCCACACACAGTACTACAGGAGAGCCAGTGACTACTTTATACCCTACAGGCCACACACAATACTGCAGGAGAGCCAGTGACTATTTTACGCCCTACAGGCCACACACAATACTGCAGGAGAGCCAGTGACTATTTTACACCCTACATGCCACACACAGTACTGCAGGAGAGCCAGTGACTATTTTGCACCCTACAGGCCACACATCACTGCAGGAGAGCCAGTGACTATTTTACACCCTACAGGCCACACACAGTACTGCAGGAGAGCCAGTGACTATTTTGCACCCTACAGGCCACACATCACTGCAGGAGAGCCAGTGACTATTTTACACCCTACAGGCCACACACAGTACTGCAGGAGAGCCAGTGACTATTTTACACCCTACAGGCCACACGCAGTACTACAGGAGAGTCAGCACTACAACACACAACCTCTGCCTTCCCTTTCAGGGAAAACCTTGACAGACCTGGCAAATCAGAACTCTGCACTCCACCCATGCTTCAAACAGATCCCACCACAACCTCTCAGGGCAGTAACTGTGTGTGTGTGTGTGTATGTGCATGTTTGCGTGTGTTTCTGTGTGTGTGTGCGTGTGTGTGCATGTCTGTGCGTATTTCTGTATATGTGTGTGTTTCTGTGTGTGTGTGCATGTTTCTGTGTATTTCTGTGTGTGTGCATGTCTGTGTGTGTTTCTGAGGTTTCTGTGTATTTCTGTGTGTGTGCATGTCTGTGTGTGTTTCTGTGTGTGTGTGCATGTTTGTATGTGTTTCTGTGTGTGTGTGCATGTCTGTGTTTGTTTCTGTGTGTGTGTGCATGTTTGTGTGTATGTGTGTGTGTTTGTGTGCATCATATCAGTTGAACTATATTTTAGACCTTCATTTAATTTATCTGTTCACACATTTGGCTTCTTACAGAAGGAGGGAAAAGATTTGGCAGAGAGTAGACATAGCTTGTACTCTGTATGTTATCCACTGGTGGGACTGGATGTGGCAGGAAGCCAGTCAGTGCTTCTCTCTCACACACACAGTGATGGAACCAGGGGACTAAAACACACAACCCTCTGGTTACCGGTCCCATGTGTTTACTTAAATGTCAGATAAATGCTGCCAGCTTTTACTTTACATACTCTACCTGTACAGAGTGAGTGCGCACTGCCCTTATATAATAAGCTCCATCCAAAAAGTGCACACTACCCAGCTGGAGTGTACACTACCCTCCAGAAAACACACTCCACTCATATGGAGTATACACTATCTTAGTGCACATTGCCCATACAGAGTGTGCCCTACCCTCACAAAGTGTAACCCCCCTAAGCAGAACTTGCACTCCTTGCTGTATGAATCTGCTTCATCATTTTGGCATGCCCTCTCTGGGGTTTCACCACAGCGCACTGGTGCCTGTCCGTCAAGGAGTGTGGGGGAAGTCACATGTCTGAGGGACTGGGTTGGGTTTAGCTGTGTGAGCTAAGGGACAGCAGGCCCAATGACTCACTATTAACACTAAGCCATGACAGACTATTTGTGCTTCTCATTGTTACTGAGCACAGCACACTGGGACACATGCAGGTAGAGTCCATTCAGTACTAACGGGAAGTCTTCTTTCCCTGCTTCCTCACTATATCATGAAATTTCACAATAAGGAAATCTGAAACTTTCACAACGCAAGTAAATGCACGCGTTGCGGTTTGGCAACAGATGGATTTGATGCCATAGTTTGAAAGACTGTTTCTGACACAGGAAAACCTTCAAACCGCCAAATGGACTGAGCTAATTGTGAGGACAGTGTGACTGATTGTGAGTGCTGATCATCGAGATACAGTGCTAGAAAGGAACCCATTCCCCCTGTGACTAACACACATACTACAACTCCTCAATTAAACCATGATGCAAAGCTCTGGGCTTTTCCTGTTTGACTCAGCATGGAATATTTTTCTCACAAAGTATGACTGGAATGACCTTGTGCAAACGAGAATAAGGATCATATGACCAATCCTGGTCAGAGACCGGGATCATGTGACCAATCCCAGTCACAGACCAGGATCATGTGACCAGTCCCAGTCAGAGACCAGGATCATGTGACCAGTCCCAGGCAGAGACCACGATCATGTGACCAGTCCCAGGCAGAAATAGGGCGTATCCTTAATAATCTGTTCCACAGATTCTGTTCACCTTACCACACCCTCCTAAAAGTGCTCCTCTTATCGTTCATGTCTTTATTTTCTTCTCTTTCATTTCAGTCCAAATCATTGTAAATATAGAGTTAGCTAATTGATCACTGACTTGTGTGTTTAATTCTTTCTTGCCTTCTTTCTTTCTTGTTTGTTAAAACATTAAACATGCTTTGCTCATCAAAAAGCCTGTCAGGTCACCAGACTCAAAAGTAAACCCCAGAATGTTTCACTGGTCTGTTAAACTAGAATTACTAAAACTAAAACTGAAATAAAAATGTATCAAAACGAGAAAAGAAATCTCTCTGTGAAATTAAAACTATACTGAAACTTAAAAAAGAAAAGTGAAATTAACTAAAACTAAACTGATTTTCAAGGAAAATGTGAAAATAATACTGAAACAGAAACTAATATTAAAACACAAAACTATAATAACCTTACCAACAAGCTGGTGTTAACAGCCTCCTGCATTCCATCCACTGCATTCAGTGTGAAGTGTATAAAGGTCACTGTGTCCAGTGTGCATAGGTCTCTGTGTCCAGTGTGCAGTGTGTATAAAGGTCACTGTGTCCAGTGTGATGTGTACAAAGGTCACTGTGTCCAGTGTGCAGTGTGTATAAAGGTCACTGTGTCCAGTGTTTATTATGTACAAAGGTCACTGTGTCTAGTGTGCAGTGTGTATAAAGGTCACTGTGTCCAGTGTTTATTATGTATAAAGGTCACTGTGTACAGTGTGCACTGTGTATAAAGGTCACTGTGTCCAGTGTAATGTGTATAAAAGTCACTGTGTCCAGTGTGCATAGGACTCTGTGTCCAGTGTAATGTGTGTATAAAGGTCACTGTGTCCAGTATTAAGTGTGTATAAAGGTAACTGTGTCCAGTGTGCAGTGTGTGTAAAGGTCACTGTGTCCAGTGTGCAGTGTGTAAAGGTCACTGTGTCCAGTGTGCAGGGTGTAAAGGTCACTGTGTCCAGTGTGCAGTGTGTGTAAAAGTCACTGTGTCCAGTGTGCAGTGTGTGTAAAGGTCACTGTGTCCTGTGTGCAGTTTGTGTAAAGGTCACTGTGTACAGTGTAATGTGTGTATAAAGGTCACTGTGTACAGTGTGCACTGTGTATAAAGGTCATTGTGTCCAGTGTGTAAAGGTCACTGTGTCCAGTGTGTGTAAAGGTCACTGTGCCCTGTGTGCAGTTTGTGTAAAGGTCACTGTGTACAGTGTAATGTGTGTATAAAGGTCACTGTGTACAGTGTGCACTGTGTATAAAGGTCACTGTGTCCAGTGTGCAGTGTGTGTAAAGGTCACTGTGTCCAGTGTGCAGTTTGTGTAAAGGTCACTCTGTACAGTGTGCAGTGTGTATAAAGGTCACTTTGTCCATTGTGCGGTTTGTGTAAAGGTCACTGTGTACAGTGTGCAGTGTGTATATGGTTATTTTAGTGAAGTTGCCATGTGACCTGCCTGGGCCTCCACTTCACCTGCACACTCTTTTTATATTTATGTTCTACTTCTATTTGTGACAGAACAAACAGAGGATAAACAGAACAGAAGTACCACTGTATGTCAGTGTGACCCATATAAAACTCAAATCTCTGGTTCCTGCAAAAACTGTTCCCTCCATCAGACTGCTTTGTTCCACAGATTCTGTTCAACTTACCACACCCTCCTAAGAGGGCTCCTCTTATCGTTCATGTCTCTTTCTTCTCTGACCACACACTGGAGACATGAGCGGCCTGCTATAGTCAGCATTGTGGAGTCTTTGCCCGTCCTCCTCCACAGCCTGAAAACCCACCTGTTTAACCTGCATCGCCACCCAACTAGCCCTGATACCTGAGCGTCTATCCTGGTCTGACTGTGTTTGTGTCTCCTGCTTATCACTGTAGCTAAGCGTCTCTCCTGGTCTGACTGTATTTGTGTCTCCTGCTTATCACTGTAGCTGAGCGTCTCTCCTGGTCTGACTGTGTTTGTGTCTCCTGCTTATCACTGTAGCTGAGCGTCTCTCCTGGTCTGACTGTGTTTGTGTCTCCTGCTTATCACTGTAGCCGAGCGTCTCTCCTGGTCTGACTGTGTTTGTCTCCTGCTTATCACTGTAGCTGAGCGTCTCTCCTGGTCTGACTGTGTTTGTGTCTCCTGCTTATCACTGTAGCTGAGCGTCTCTTCTGGTCTGACTGTATTTGTATCACTGTATTCCCAAACCCACCCTCAGTGGGTTGTCTCAGTGTCTTTGCCTGTACTGTGATGCTCACTGATATGCTGTAGGTTGTTGAGATTACTGCCACCATTGGTTTATGACGCGTACATAGCAAAATGTCCAGTGTTAATTTCTCACAGTGTACATATGAGAAGAACTAGACTCATATGTACACTGTTAGTGTAAAATTCACATTGGATATTTTGTTGTGTCCTGTCTGTTCATTGTCTAAATCTATTTGATGCACTTCTGTAAATCTCTTGTTAAGGGCTCTTGCTAAATGCTTAAATGTAAGTGGCTTCTTTAGCAAACTCCCTCAGCACCCTGAAGCCAACGCTGCCAACATGCCGCGCTAAGTCCTGTTTTATAAACCTCTCAGAGCCTGATACAGAACATATCAACACCTGCACATAATGAGTGCCTACCTTAAAGCTCCCTGTGGTTTGTGTGAAATTTTCATATGACCACGCATGAGCTACCATTAAAATGTGTCCGTCTTATCTGAGGTATTTCTATATAGCATAATCAGCCCTGACTGACAGGGCAAAGAATGGATGTTTTCAAGGAGAGGGTTTTCTGGAAAAAGATGATGACCCAGTTGATAGGTTGGGTTACCTGGCGCATATTACGAGATTCTTGGCCCACGGAGAAAGGTTAATCGATATTATCGATCCAACAACATTCACGTTTTCTCCAACGTCACTAGAAAACAGCGGGTTAAAAACCCCAGCACTGGAGTTTATTAACTGCGAGCGCACGGTGTGGTGAAACGGACGCAGGCCACCGTTCAGACACAAGAAGACCGGACAGTGTTTATTAACCGTTTCAGATAATTGTAATATTAATTTATTTTCTTGTTTTAATCAAAACGGGACATTTAGTTGCTTTGTAAAAGTCCCAGTAATCCCTCGCTTTAACATTTATACACATCCTTTGCGAGAATACTGCCTGTTAATGGCACGATAGATTCCCTGGTGAAACAAACGAAATCTCAATCTGAAAAATTTAATTGTATGACCCGAAACAGAGGGGACTGTAAAACTGCTGTTCTTGGGCGAAACTAAACTTCCCTGTTACACTTCGTTGGTGTAACACACCTTTCACCCAGGTCAAATGCTGAGTGACAACACGCATGACCAACTCTTGGTTGCCAAAAAATATATCTGTTTCACTTGTACTACATGTCAACTGAACAGCACAAAAATCAGTTTATTGAAAATATGAAAACGGTGTATTGCTTACCCATGCCTGGCGCTGAGTAGATGAAGTACATAGCGGACGCGGAGAGGGAGGACACAAACAAGAGTCCAACGAAAGACCTTCTCGGAAATCTCCAACATCTAGTCATTGTCCAACAACTAAATATTTCTCTTTTATAATTCCAAATGAATTAAACTAGCAACAGTGTACCCTTTTCGAACTTGGCTACCTGGCGTTAGACCTGCTTGACTAAAAAAAGTATAGCAACGGAAGTAACATTACTGTATCAACCGTAATGGAGAGAGTGACATAGATCCCATTTTAAAATAGAAGATTCAGTTAGCTCAGCTCTTGAATTATTTCGTCACTAAGCGACCAGAATTAGCTTGTTATTTCCATGATGCCCTGCTGCGGTGATGAATACTCGCTCGGTAGAATGGGACCATCCCGACGCTGGCCGGGCCGGTACTCGGTGTTTGAGCGCTCCTGCGCTGTGAAAATATGAATGAAGCTGGGGGACAGTCAGCACGTGAACCTGCTAGCAAGGGACAGTCAGAAAAGTTACTCGGGTTTTTTCACAAAGATGCACGTTTCATGTTTCGCAGATGTCTTAATTCAGACTGACATACACAGCTAATATTTTTCCACAGTATCCGTTTACACAGCTAGATATTTCAGTGTAGAAATTCTGGAAAAGAACTTTGCTGAAGGAAGGAACAATGGCAGTGCCATATCTTGGAAATAAATATGCAGCGGCTTAGTCATTACCCCAGCTCCCTAACCACTGCCCCATACAGGGCCCGCTCCAGTAACCAGTGACTAGACTTTCTCCGCCAAGAAGTTACGTGTAAACGTTCACCATTCCCTAAAATCTTATGATAACTTTGCTAGTTTTCAATGTGAGTAATATTGGATATTGTTAATAGTTGTAGGCCCCGAAGATAGTTGCTTGAAAATGGATATTAACACTCTAACTGGAATGGATCATTTCATAATCTGGGTATTTCTAATAGTTTGCTGGTAAGCAGTGCTGGTGTAAATTTGGTGTGTGTTTTGTGTTAGTGAGGTTAATGGGTTAGTCTACTTCAGTACCAGCTGGCTGAGGAACTTTCTGGGCTTTTAATGCCTTAAATTGTACTGTGTCCAGTGGGCTGTACTTGACCTACATGCTTTTTGATAGTTTATGTCAGTGGACAGTGGTTTGATTCTGCCCTGCATGCATTATATGGTACTTTTCTTTGTACATGTAGAACGAACTTATGAAGGTTTTTATATTTTAGAGGTCTCTTGATTTTTTTCTTTTAAAGAGCTCTCTGCCCTGCTGAAATCTCCTGATGCTGTCATTATCAGATAGTGTGATTTAGGGTGTGCTCTAGGGCAGTGCTGCCTGGAAAAAAAACTGGAGCCTGTTTTCCTGAAATATGGCATTTTTTGGAAGATCACTCACTTCATCGTAAACATACTTTTAAAACCAAAAAGACGAGGCTTTCAGAGATTATAACAGAGGCACAAACCCTGATCATGCGCCCATACCCTGTCTTCAATTATGGCAGCCAGAGACACACTGGGCCTTCAGCACACTGCCAGAGACACACTTGGCCTTCAGCACACTGCCAGAGACACACTGGGCCTTCAAAACACTGCCAGAGATACACTGGGCCTTCAGCACACTGCCAGAGACACACTGGGCCTTTAGCACACTGCCAGAGACACACTGGGCCTTCGACACACTGCCAGAGACACACTGGCCCTTCAACACACTGCCAGGTCTGACTGTGTCTGGGAGGCTGAGAAACAAGAATAATGCTCTGTTTCACTGGGTCTCTGTTCTCACCACTGCCAGGCAGCAGGGACCACACGGCCTGCTCTGTTTCGCTGGATCTCTGTTCCCACCGCTGCCAGACAGCAGGGACCACATGGCCTGCTCTGTTTCGCTGGGTCTCTGTTCCCACCGCTGCCAGGCAGCAGGGACCACATGGCCTGCTCTGTTTCGCTGGGTCTCTGTTCCCACTGCTGCCAGGCAGCAGGGACCACACAGCCTGCTCTGTACAACTCCACATGGCTGTATGGTTGATGTGCCCCTTGTTTTGGGTCTCTTGCTCCGACAAGGTATTCTGCCAGGAAGTCACTCGATCAAGAGTAAGGCACGTTTATAATGTAATTTATAATTTGTTGAATGACTCTGTTTCCCTTATGTCAGTGTCCAGTGTTCACATTATCGTTGCTCTGGTCAGTCAGGTCAGAGTGTCGTAGTTGTAGTTTTTTTTTCATTCTT
Source organism: Albula glossodonta (assembly GCA_019788955.1). Taxonomy (NCBI): domain Eukaryota; kingdom Metazoa; phylum Chordata; class Actinopteri; order Albuliformes; family Albulidae; genus Albula; species Albula glossodonta. The sequence goes on from JAFBMS010000379.1 coordinate 120,209, forward strand.
TCTCTCCCTGCATCCGTTTTGCCCCTCTCTATTTCGCTGTTATTCCCTCCACTTCCCTGTCTCCTCTTCCCCCTCTTTCCTTCTTCCTCTTCCTCACTTCTCCTTTCCATGCAGCTGTTTGTGAGGTCTGAGCCGCAGGCATCAAAGGGGAAGGTGTGGCAGTCAGAAGAGTCCCATGGCATTTTCTGGCCAGGGCCCAACACCCTCCAGACCCCCCCAGTGCCTGTGTCCTAAACTCTCTTTACCACAATGCATTTACTACAAGTGCAGTTTAATGACCATAAAGGCGACTTTCAAACGCTACTCTTCTTACTGTGACACGGCCTCCCCTCTTAAAGGGCCAGCCCTGCGTATATGTGTGTGAGTTTGAGAATAATGTTATTTACAGAGTTGTAATGCTTTTGTGAATTTGTTTGGGTGGAAAGACTGTGGAGACATTGTGGGGTTTTTTCCACAGAGAGATTTTCTTCTTCTTTATTCCTTCAGAATTGAGGGAAGATTTGTCTGTTCTCATTATCACACACACACTCACACACGTGTGCATGTAAAAATTGAGATGTGGAAATGGTCAGGCAGCGAGTGAATTACGTCTAAAATTCAACTTCTCTCTCTCTCTTTGCCTTCCCCCTGTCTTTTGATTTCAAATTTTCAGCTGCACCGCATGTTCCTCTATTACTGTAACTCAAACAGCATCTCCCACAACCGAGCTCAGAGGCGCTCGAGTAGCGCAGGGAGAGCCGACCACAGAACTCCTTACCTTGGTTTACCTCAGCGCGAGGACCAGAAGCTGCGGATGGAGCAAGGGCGCCCCCTAGCGAAGGATCGATGGTGGTATGCCATGGGGCGTGCGAATGACAGTTTCAGCAGCGGTGAAGCCACAGGTGTTGTAAAAAGACACAAATAATACGTTACAATAAATGAATGGTGATCGTAACATCAATTGAAACATCTTATGTGACCATTAAATATTCCAAACAATACCGTGGAAATCATTTTACTGGTTCGTCTGCGCGTGTCCTTCTGTCCGTGTTTATCTTCTCAGTTTGCCAATAAATATGGATCTTGTGGATCTCGTACAGAAGTTGACCTCATGGAGATAAATTAAGCTAGAAAGCGTAAGTACACGAAGACACGAATGTGTGCGAAATGATTTATGGAAGTTTGCAGTTTGGTAGCCAGCTAACTAAAGCACTTTGCGCGGAAATATGTCGTGCTTTATTCTCATGAAATTTTACCGACCATTACAATGGAGGTGTCTAAAATTGAAATATTATCATTCCCAAAAGGACCTCTGCTTTTATAAAATCTGCCTCTTCACACTATGCATTAAACATTCAAGAACTGTAGAGGGAGATAACGGATAATGGAATAACTGAAGATAAAATGATTTTTGCGAACTGGGACGGAATACATGTCGCTGTAATTAATAGAAAATATAGGGTTACTGTATGGCACCGTACTGTGAGTGCTGTAATTTAGGCAGATGTAATAGGCCTACTCGCGCATGAATCATTCATCTCTGTGATTTGATCCTTAAAAGGCGCACTGATATACAATGACTCATAACAATGCTGCCTAACTGAAACATAAACAGAGTCCAGAGGCTGTGTTAGAGGTTGTGTATTAAACTTCCATGTGATGAAAGTTGCATGCTCTCTGTTGTGAACTAACGCCTCTACGCGGGTGCGCTGTAGTGAAAATGCAGGTATTAGAGCGTCCACTAGAGGGAGCCATTGTCTCCGTATTTCATTGCTACTGAAGGGAGAGTTCTGAAGACAGAAAAGATTACTGAAAACAGCGCTCGATGACTGAGAGGGTAAATGAAAGTGTAACGATCTATTCCGAGGCAGGATTCACCTGAAGAGAGCATTTACCTGCGTGCTCAGTCTATTACCATTAAAATATATGGACTTTGGATTTTTCATAAGCCCATCTCCTCAGACAGAATATGCCTCTGTTAGCCCTTTAGCCATGAAAATACCCACCGACCAGCCTTACTGCCATTAAAACATATGGGCTTTGGAGTTACAGTAAACCCACCGACCAGCCTTACTGCCATTAAAACATATGGGTTTTGGAGTTACAGTAAACCCACCGACCAGCCTTACTGCCATTAAAACATATGGGCTTTGGAGTTACAGTATACCCATCTCCTGCATCTCCTTTCTGATGTGGGCACCAGAATCTCTCCCACAGTGTGAGACAGAAGCCAGTCCAACTCTCTGATGTCTTAATTATATACCTGGAAGCTTCCTCTGGTCGTTTGCCAATATAAATTCCCCGCTAATGGATTAAGCCAAACTCATTTTCACCGGTATATATTAGAGTAACAAGATCCTGTCCCTGGAGAAACACTCAGGTTTCAGTGCAAGGTTCCAGGGTTTGTGTGGAGCTTCTTGTAGTTAAAGTTTGTTTTTTTTTCATCGAGTTTGGAGCAGACTGTGACTGTAGGGAGGGGGGAGCAGACTGAGACTGTGGGGAGGGGGAGCAGACTGAGACTGTGGGGAGGGGGGAGCAGACTGAGACTGTGGGGAGGGGGGAGCAGACTGAGACTGTGGGGAGGGGGCAGCAGACTGTGACTGTGGGGAGGGGGGAGCAGACTGAGACTGTGGGGAGGGGGGAGCAGACTGTGACTGTAGGGAGGGGGGAGCAGACTGAGACTGTGGGGAGGGGGGAGCAGACTGTGACTGTGGGGAGGGGGGAGCAGACTGTGGGGAGGGGGGAGCAGACTGAGACTGTGGGGAGGGGGGAGCAGACTGTGACTGTGGGGAGGGGGGAGCAGACTGAGACTGTGGGGAGGGGGGAGCAGACTGTGACTGTAGGGAGGGGGGAGCAGACTGAGACTGTGGGGTGGGGGGAACAGACTGAGACTGTGGGGTGGGGGGAGCAGACTGAGACTGTGGGGAGGGGGGAGCAGACTGAGACTGTGGGGAGGGGGGAGCAGACTGAGACTGTGGGGAGGGGGACCAGACTGAGACTGTGGGGAGGGGGGAGCAGACTGAGACTGTGGGGAGGGGGAGCAGACTGTGGGGACCAGACTGAGACTGTGGGGGGGGGAGCAGACTGTGGGGACCAGACTGAGACTGTGGGGAGGGGGGAGCAGACTGGGGACCAGACTGAGACTGTGGGGAGGGGGAGCAGACTGTGACTGTGGGGAGGGGGGAGCAGACTGTGACTGTGGGGAGGGGGGGAGCAGACTGTGAGGGGGGGGGAGCAGACTGAGACTGTGGGGAGGGGGGAGCAGACTGTGGGACCAGACTGAGACTGTGGGGAGGGGGGAGCAGACTGAGACTGTGGGGAGAGGGGAGCAGACTGTGGGGAGGGGGGAGCAGACTGAGACTGTGGGGAGGGGGGAGCAGACTGTGAGGAGGGGGGAGCAGACTGTGGGGAGGGGGGAGGAGGACTGTGGGGAGGGGGAAGCAGACTGTGGGGAGGGGGGGAGCAGACTGTGACTGTGGGAAGGGGGGGGCAGACTGTGGGGAGCAGACTGTGACTGTGGGGATGGGGAGCAGACTGAGAGGAGGGGGGAGCAGACTGTGACTGTGGGGAGGGGGGAGCAGGACTGTGAGGAGGGGGGAGCAGACTGAGACTGTGGGGAGGGGGGAGCAGACTGTGACTGTGGGGAGGGGGGAGCAGACTGTGGGGAGGGGGGAGCAGACTGTGACTGTGGGGAGGGGGGAGCAGACTGTGACTGTGGGGAGGGGGGAGGCAGACTGTGGGGGGGGGGAGCAGACTGGGACTGTGGGGAGGGGGGAGCAGACTGTGGGAGGGGGGAGCAGACTGTGACTGTGGGGAGGGGGGAGCAGACTGAGACTGTGGGGAGGGGGGAGCAGACTGAGACTGTGGGGAGGGGGGAGCAGACTGTGACTGTGGGGAGGGGGGAGCAGACTGTGAGGAGGGGGGGAGCAGACTGGAGACTGTGGGAGGGGGGAGCAGACTGTGAGGAGGGGGGAGCAGACTGTGGGGAGCAGACTGTGACTGTGGGAGGGGGGAGCAGACTGTGACTGTGGGGAGGGGGGAGCAGACTGTGAGGAGGGGGGAGCAGGACTGAGACTGTGGGGGAGGGGGGAGCAGACTGTGAGGAGGGGGAGCAGACTGAGACTGTGGGGGAGGGGGAGCAGACTGTGACTGTGGGGAGGGGGGAGCAGACTGTGGGGAGGGGGGAGCAGACTGTGACTGTGGGGAGGGGGGAGCAGACTGTGAGGAGGGGGGAGCAGACTGAGACTGTGGGGAGGGGGGAGCAGCAGACTGTGAGGAGGGGGGAGCAGACTGTGGGGAGGGGGGAGCAGACTGTGGGGAGCAGACTGTGACTGTGGGGAGGGGGGAGCAGACTGTGACTGTGGGGAGGGGGGAGCAGACTGTGAGGAGGGGGGAGCAGACTGAGACTGTGGGGAGGGGGGAGCAGACTGTGAGGAGGGGGGAGCAGACTGAGACTGTGGGGAGGGGGGAGCAGACTGAATCACACAGCCTCGTGTTGTACCAGCTGCCCTCAGTGCTGCGGATGCTGAGACACCAGCATAGACTCACAGGCTGATATTCTGCATGTCAGAAATCCTTCCGCAGCGCTGTAGCAACACGTCTGAAACGGACGTGACCCCAGAAGTCTGTGAACCCCCCTTAGGGGGAGTGTCAAAGAGGAGGATGTGAGCTGTGTGTTTCCAAACCCTCCTGCGGAACTTCGCGTGACAGAGGGGGGTGTGGCCTGCAGGCAGTGTCACAGGGCTGCCAGACTGGAGACAATCCCCTTTCTCACCCCACAATAATTTATGTATTTATTTTTTATCCCACACTCCAAGCTTCAGAAGCTTCCCTGACTTATCAGTGTGTACAGCTGAGTCACGCAGGGATTTCTGAAAAGAACGAGACAGCAGCAGGAAGGCAGGATTGTGGCGTATGCGTGGATTTGTTACACTCTCCCCAAAAGCAGCCCCATAGTTATTAGGAAGTTAAACTTCATTTGCATGATCAACATAGTTTGTGTGCTTACATATTCACGCTATCCAGCAGTTGCAATTATGGATAGGTTTTGGTTTTGATGATTTTTAGCATTATAAAAATGTGCACAGATGGATCTGCTACACACCATCTATCCTTTTACGCAGTAAGTTTGTGAATGAGTCTGCGGTTTCCTGTTCTTAATCCCTCTCTGAACATCTTTCATAATCATCTTTACTGGTTTTCATTTCTATAAAGAGCTGGTCGAAACCTACCAGAGAAGGTGTGATGGGGGAACAATAAAACTACAATATAAAACTACAGTTATACTACAAGATAATAACTACAGTTATACTATAATATAATAACTACAGTTATACTGATTCTGTGCCTCTCACACTCAGGCTGCAGAGCTTCAGAGGAGCCCAGCCAAGCTCAGCACCAGCCCTGTCCTGCCTCAGCTCATCCATCACCCCCTTCAGCCCCAGTCTGCCCTGCTGACCCTGCGTGGTGCAGTGTGTCCCCAACAGCGCCCCATACATGCGGAGGGACTGAAGCAGGCTGGCAGTTACAGAGCTGCTGGGCCACAACTACAGACTGGCATTATTAAAGTCAATATTTTTGAAATGAGTGTGTCTGTGTATGTATTTCACAAACAACACGGGCTAATTGCCTTGCATTTAGGATGGCTGAGATCCCTGTGCACGTTTCTGAAATACTGCTGGTGCTCGGCCCGTTGTCCTGACCTGCTTCTGCTCTGGCAGCCAGGGAAGCTGTATAGGACTGTGATGTGTGAGAACATTATGTACATATGTATAAAATAATCTATGGTGATAACAATATTGTATTGTGCATCACATTACAATATGTTTTTCAGTCCCACAATGTTACATTTATACATTGCAGTGAGACTGGCAGTTTGACTAACAGCGTGGATGTAGCGAGACAGGCAGGTTTTCTGTCAGACACAGAGTGACACATTCAGAGTTTTCCTCGCTCTTTCACCTGCTGGCTGCAGTGAGGGCTTCTCCTCTCTCTGTCTGTCCTGCCAGCCACGTGTCTGAAGCCCTGTTTCCATGGTGATGATGAGGTCACCAAGCCTGCACCCCGCCATGGAAACACGCCTCTGTGGTCACTAAGTGTCTGCCTCTTCACGGGAGTTCTGTTCGAGTGGGGACTTTCTGCAAGACTCAGAGAGCAATATTCACTCAATCACTTCAGAGATCAATATTCACTCAGTCACTTCAGAGAACAATATTCACTCAATCACTTCAGAGATCAATATTCACTCAGTCACTTCAGAGATCAGTATTCACTCAATCAGTTCAGAGATCAATATTCACTCAGTCACTTCAGAGAACAATATTCACTCAATCACTTCAGAGATCAATATTCACTCAGTCACTTCAGAGAGCAATATTCACTCAATCACTTCAGAGATCAATATTCACTCAGTCACTTCAGAGATCAATATTCACTCAGTCACTTCAGAGATCAATATTCACTCAGTCACCTCAGAGATCAATATTCACTCAATCACCTCTCTCTGTTTCTGTTCACGAATTTGAAGCAAAGTGCTTTATTTCAGGAAGACACACTTCACTTTTTGTGTTTCAATAATAGTTTTATTATTGCATAAAACAGTAATCACAACGAGAAACACAGTACTCAACACTACATTACATTATCCTAAACACAACGTAGGTGCCCTAATCATGACTTATTAAATACTGCTAATGTTACAATTTAAGCAGGTTAGGTGCAGTCTGGATAATCTGTGTTGATGGTGTTGAATGTGGAGAGAGAGAGAGAGAGAGAGAGAGAGAGAGAGGTAGTTCACATTTTCACTCTTATGTAATGCCTCCATTAAATGTCTGTGAGTGACAGGATCGATGATCAAAGCCACCTTCCCTCAATTGATTTTATAATAATGTGAGCCTTTAAAACCCTCTTTCTATTTCTCTCTCCCTTTCTTTCACAGCCTCTGTCTCTTTCCATCACTCCATCTCTCCTCCTTCCGCTGCTTTTATGTCTGTCTGTTTCTTGGCCCCATTCTTCATCTCCTCCCTGTCTTTCGCCTCCTCTCACTCTCTCCCCTGTTAAACTGTAAACCACCATCTCTGAAAGCACGACGCCACACAGATGAGTCTTACAGTGCAATATAAACCCCAGCACTCACACGGCTGTTTGTTAAAGATGGCCTGAATAATTCTTGCCTTCAGTTTATGTTCACATGGGCAGCTTGAAGAGACTCAGATCAGGTTTATCACATGAGTGACTTTCCAATCTGACCGTCACTCTCATCTGAAAACAAATAATAGATTTCAGTCATATTCCAGACGAGGTTTGAGTTTCGATTAAAATCTGACAGCTCGCTATCAGACCTCTCTGTCCGAACGGTAGAGTGTCCTTCCATCATTCCCCACATGACATCCTTCCATGCAAAAAACAGCTAAATAATAATGGCTGGCACAGCCATTCCAGGAGCCCATCTCCAGCCAGTAGCTTGTCTGAACACTCATCTCCGATTGGTCACTTCTGCATGTTGGGCAGGGAAGCGTTTCAGCAAACAGAACAGATCTGAGCCAGAAGGCCCGTGATGGGACTGCAGCCGCGGCGCTTATGGACGCATGTGGGTCAGGTTTGGGATTGTGTTCATTCTTACATCAGTTTGTCGGCGTAATGCATCTCATGCGACCCACACTTATTCTGAATGTTGCTTGCACTACTCACCAGATGACATAATGTGAAATTGCTACAACACAAACTTGCACCATATCCACAGTCAACATCACGCATGCAACAGAACATGTAATAGACAGCTTTCATGGACAAACGGGAGGAGAGGCACACTGCGAGTCACTGTAGCCACACTTTAGACACCCACACACACACACACACACACACACACACACACACACACACACACGCTCACACACTCACGCACACCCACACACACACACACACACACACACACACACACACACACACACACACACACACACACACACACACACACACACATACACTCATGCACACTCAGGGAACATGGTCTTGTAGAAGTGTGGAGTGACAGTTTAATCAGGAGCTTTTAGGTTGTGGCTGAGCCTCTCAGAGGCTGGGTAAGGAAGGAGAGTGTCTGAGCAGAGACTCAGAGGCTGGGTAAGGAAGGAGAGTGTCTGAGCAGAGACTCGGAGGCTGGGTAAGGAAGGAGGGTGTCTGAGCAGAGACTCAGAGGCTGGGTAAGGAAGGAGAGTGTTTGAGCAGAGACTCAGAGGCTGGGTAAGGAAGGAGGGTGTCTGAGCAGTGACTCAGAGGCTGGGTAAGGAAGGAGAGTGTCTGTGTTCAGCCAAAAATCACAACAACCCAAAAAAAACAAACATCCCTTTTCACAGGAGTGTATTTTGTGCTCTCCACTTCTCCTTGTCAGTGTGGAGAGGGGAGGGGCTCCTCCAGACTGTACCTCCCACCCTGTTCCCCCCTCTCTCCCCTTCCCTGTCCGCCCAGTGCAGAGACGCTGTCAGCTGGCTCTTTTTACTCAGTCGGGCTTTTTGGGAGGGAGCGATGACTTTGTGCACATCCCAAATGACATCACTGTGTTATTTCTGTTCCCCTGGCAGACAGTCAAACCCCCAGTGACTATTAGCATGGGCCGAGGTGCCCGTCTGTACCCCTCTCCAGTGCGCTGGCATCTCCGCTCTCTCAGGCCAGGCATACAGTCCACTACAGCTTTGCAGTGAGGTTGTGTGAAGGTCGTGGTGAACAACAATGCGAAAATTTTTCCATTTCATTTTTTGCTATTTATTTCCTTTTTTGTTTTATGTTTTCAGGCTGAGCAGAGACAAGCTTCTGTTCTGGGTGATGGCCAAAGAGCTGAGTCAGAACAGACATAAGCGCCCCCTGCTGGGCATGTTCTCATACAGAAACACGAGACCCCCCACTGTCACCCTCTCTGGTTGGAGTAAACGTGTCTGCAGTCCTTCAGGACAAGCATCCCCCTCTTATAATAACTGATATCAATTAAAAACATCCTTTCATGTTCACACTGGTTTATGATGGCAAGCTGTGCTGAGACGGATGGAGACAGGGAGGGAGAGAGAGAGCAGGGGCAGGGAATGGTTGATCTTTCATTCCTCCTGCCTGCGTCTCACAGTGTCATGCAGAGAAGGAGCCAGAGAAAAGGCTGGCCATGTTTACTCTGGGATGTTTGTTCCCCCTCTGATAATCCGGGATAATCCCTCTTCTGTGTGGTAACTGCAACATACAATTCCTACTGCCTCTAGCCCCCGCTCTCTACAGCTAATGCACACTCAGGTCCTCACAAACACACCTCTACAGCTAATGCACACTCAGGTCCTCACAAACACACCTCTACAGCTAATACACACTCAGGTCCTCACAAACACACCTCTACAGCTAATGCACACTCAGGTCCTCACAAACACACCTCTACAGCTAATGCACACTCAGGTCCTCAGAAACACACCTCTACAGCTAATACACACTCAGGTCCTCACAAACACACCTCTACAGCTAATACACACTCAGGTCCTCACAAACACACCTCTACAGCTAATGCACACTCAGGTCCTCAGAAACACACCTCTACAGCTAATGCACACTCAGGTCCTCAGAAACACACCTCTACAGCTAATGCACACTCAGGTCCTCAGAAACACACCTCTACAGCTAATACACACTCAGGTCCTCACAAACACACCTCTACAGCTAATACACACTCAGGTCCTCACAAACACACCTCTACAGCTAATGCACACTCAGGTCCTCAGAAACACACCTCTACAGCTAATGCACACTCAGGTCCTCAGAAACACACCTCTACAGCTAATGCACACTCAGGTCCTCAGAAACACACCTCTACAGCTAATACACACTCAGGTCCTCACAAACACACCTCTGCAGCCAAAACACACTCAGGTCCTTACACACACACACCTCTGCCGCCAAAACACACTCCGGTCCTCACGCAAACACACCTCTGCAGCCAAAACAACTCAGGTCCTCACACACACACACACACTTCTGCAGCCAAAACACACTCAGGTCCTCACACACACACACCTCTGCAACTAAAACACACTCCGGTCCTCACACACACACAACCCTGCAGCTGAAACACACTCAGGTCCCCACAAACACATCTCTGCAGCATAAACACACTCTGGTCCTCACAAACACACCTCTGCAGCATAAACACACTCTGGTCCTCACAAACACACCTCTTTTGGGGATGAACTTAAATACCCCACTGCTGCCTTTATGTTTAAGAGGCAAATTTTCTCAGCTTCCACAGTATGTAACACCCTGTAGATGGAAAATGGTGTTATAGAATGGTCAAGCTCTGAATCCTTATCATCTCTAAAACATCTCTAAAAATGTCTCAAGAAGTGTTTATAAAGAAGAATGAACAATTCACAAGTACATTCTTAAATACCTTTTTTACGAAAGGCTTCAATTTTGAAAGCCATGTTTTCATCTGGCCCATATGGACTATATAAGTACTGAACACAGAGCCTGAGGCTTTGCTAGGGTCAGGAGTCAAAGGTCAAGGGTGAACCTGAGTCACCAGGGGAACCTTCCCTGCTTCACCTCATGCTTGGCATGGGGAGAGAGTGTGACATGGACAAGCGTTTGCCACAAGTATGTGTCATATGAGAAACACAGAGTAAGAGAGAGAGAGAGAGAGAGAGAGAGAGAGAGGAGGAGCCAGAGTCCCTCAGTCTGTTTTCTCTGTCTGCTGAAATGCTAACAGTGGGGGTTTTGTAAGTCATAAATGACGTCATAAATAACTTCATTTCAAAAATACCATTTGACCTCAGAATGTTGCATGAAATGGAATTAGGAGTAGAGTGTGTCACCTAGTCTCATTATGCAACAAACACAACAAGAACATACCCCTGCATGCACTGCCATGGAGTCCTGGCATTCAGACCACTTGTGTAATATGCTTTTTATTGATTCAATCTTTTCATGGTGAGATGTAAGCATAACATATTTCTTTAAAACATTTCACTACAGTTTACTCAGGCTAACACTTGTTCCCCATCTCCAGTGGGTGGATATTTGTTTTTATGGATTTGGTTTACATAACAGAGCAGCTATTATAGCCCTATTAAAGGGTTCAGACACCGTCTGCTTTATTTGTGCACATCCTGGTTTATGGTGGAAAATAACATCACATCAGCGATCAGAATAAGATGACATGAGTGAGGAAGGGGCATTATGAAGTGACATGGTTACTGTAAGCATTATCTGAGCAAGGGTGACCTCACATATTTTTAAGACAGCTTGACTGGTGAAGAGATTTTACATGGAAGAGCCAAAATCCAGATTGTTGGGTAGACACACAGCCATGCATTTCAGCTACTGTAATACGCAGCAGAATTACCCCCCAACTACTGTAACACGCAGCAGGATTACCCCCCAACTCCTGTAACATGCAGCAGGATTACCCCCCAACTCCTGTAACACGCAGCAGGATTACGCCCCAACTACTGTAACACGCAGCAGGATTACCCCCCAACTACTGTAACACGCAGCAGGATTACCCCCCAACTCCTGTAACACGCAGCAGGATTACCCCCCAACTCCTGTAACACGCAGCAGGATTACCCCCAACTACTGTAACACGCAGCAGGATTACCCCCCAACTACTGTAACACAGAGCAGGATTACCCCCCAACTACTGTACACGCAGCAGGATTACACGCAGCAGGATTACCAACTACTGTAACACGCAGCAGGATTACCCCCAACTACTGTAACACACAGCAGGATTACCCCCAACTACTGTAACACGCAGCAGGATTACCCCCCAACTACTGTAACACGCAGCAGGATTACCCCCAACTACTGTAACACGCAGCAGGATTACCCCCAACTCCTGTAACACGCAGCAGAATTACCCCCCAACTACTGTAACACGCAACAGGATTACCCCCCAACTACTGTAACACGCAGCAGGATTACCCCCAACTACTGTAACACGCAGCAGGATTACCCCCCAACTCCTGTAACACGCAGCAGAATATTCAGAGATAATGGGTCACATTTCCATTCATGTAACTTGAATAGAAGGGTGGGTTTAGTTCTCTGATAAAGAAAGACACTCAAAAGAACAAAATCACTGATGCTGCCAGCAGCTTGGGCTGAGGTATGGTTTTGGATGTGATAGTGTTTTTATCCTTCCCCCAATTAAAAAAAAAATGAGGGAACAATAAATCCTGCGTTGAGCAGGTTCACAGAGAGGGCGGACTGTGCTAACGGGTTAGGGTTAGGGTTAACGGGGGACAGGCTGTGAGCTCATTGAGCAGGTTCACAGAGAGGGCGGACCGTGTTAACGGGTTAGGGTTAGGGTTAACGGGGGACAGGCTGTGAGCTCATTGAGCAGGTTCACAGAGAGGGCGGACCGTGTTAACGGGTTAGGGTTAGGGTTAACGGGGGACAGGCTGTGAGCTCATTGAGCAGGTTCACAGAGAGGGCGGACCGTGTTAACGGGTTAGGGTTAGGGTTAACGGGGGACAGGCTGTGAGCTCATTGAGCAGGTTCACAGAGAGGGCGGACCGTGTTAACGAGTTAGGGTTAGGGTTAACGGGGGACAAGCTGTGAGCTCATTGAGCAGGTTCACAGAGAGGGCGGACCGTGTTAACGGGTTAGGGTTAGGGTTAACGGGGGACAGGCTGTGAGCTCATTGAGCAGGTTCACAGAGAGGGCGGACCGTGTTAACGGGTTAGGGTTAGGGTTAACGGGGGACAGGCTGTGAGCTCATTGAGCAGGTTCACAGAGAGGGCGGACCGTGTTAACGGGTTAGGGTTAGGGTTAACGGGGGACAGGCTGTGAGCCTCAGCACAGGGCTGGGTTCATGCCTCTCTGAGGCTGGTGGCTACAGGTCTCATCAGGGAGGACCTGCTGCCCGGTGTCAGGGAGAAATGGCCATGTCGAAATTCATTTAAGACTAGAACACTCTCAGGTTACTGTCCCATGTTCCTCTAAGGTAGCACTGAGCATTGTCCCAACATTCTTTTCTTAAACCCAGAGCTGGTGACAGATGGACAGAGGGATGGACAGAGCTCTGTGCCCAGGTGAGATACCTGTGCCTGGAGAGGCAGGATCAAAGGATCTCACAGCCTTTAAGCATCATTACAAATCTCACAAATCAATATCCTTGAAAAATAACAGAAAATTAATTCAGAGTCACATAATTGTTTTTTTCTTTTTCAGTCAATTAAATATGTTCAAACATTTTTCTTGTTAGCTCAATGTTTTTCACTGTCAAGCCTGGCCAATGTCAGTATACTAAGTTACTAAAAAATGTCATTTAATGTTTTTAGGGGAAGTTGCAAGGAATGTCATTATTTGAAACAGAAGTCCTTTAAGATCATAAAAAGTCTCTGCTTTATGTTTAATGGAATCTGGGTCCACTGTGTCTCATTAGGACATGCAGAAAAGGGCAGCCCTGTGACTGCTTTTGTGCCCTTAGTTACACTTCCATGAGCTGTGATTTTCACCTCCTTAACTGCACCTCAGAGATTAATCACTAGCATTTGTTCTCTTTCTTTACAAACAGAATTTGATTTTGTAATTTTTGTGATTGCTGAAGTGATAAATTTTTTTTTTGCGAAGAATTATTTTTATGATTACATTTAATTGCTCTGTCAAAGTTGATTGGATCTCAGGTCCTGTGGGTTTGAAGCTGAAACGCACTAGCAGATATGACAATTATTTCTACCGTACAAAATAATTGTGTAATAACTGTTCAATTTAAAGTCCATTTGTGGTTGTGTTCACAAAAACAAGGGCATTTCTCTGTTCATCTAATAAACAATTAATTTGGCAGGTTGTTTTGATTACTAATATTCCACAGCTGACCTGGCCGAAAAGATTTCATTACATAACTCTCCCCTTCAGATCCCAGTCACAAATCCCACTCTTCACAATTTAAAACCAAACAATCACTGTTTAATCCGTTTGTTTAAACCAAACAATCACTGCTAAACACTAACCATAACCCTAACCCTAATCCCTAACCCTTACCCTAACCCTAACCCTAACCCTAACACTAACCCCTAACCCTAACCCTAACCCCTAACCCTTACCCTAACCCTAACACTAACACTAACCCCTAACCCTAACGCTACCCTTACACTAACCCTAACTCTAACCCTTACCCTGACCCGAACCTGAACCCAACCCCAAACCCAAACCCAAACCCAAACCCAAACCCAAACCCAAACCCCTAACCCTAACCCTAAACCTTACCCTAACCCTAACCCCTAACCCTAACCCTAACACTAACCCCTAACCCTAACCCTAACCCTAACACTAACCCTAACCCCTAACCCTACCCTTACCCTAACCCTAACCCTAACCCCTAACCCTAACCCTAACCCTAACACTAACCCCTAACCCTAACCCTAACCCTAACCCTAACCCTAACCCTAACCCGAACCTGAACCCAACCCCAAACCCAAACCCAAACCCAAACCCAAACCCCTAACCCTAACCCTAACCCTTACCCTAACCCAAACCCAAACCCTAACCCTAACCCTAACCTAACCCCTAACATTAGGGTTAGGGTTAGCAGCATTACCAGGGTTATAGTTTATTACAGCTATGTTCCTTATAACCTCTGCACTGTGCCCCTCTGTGAGGTACAGACAAAGAGTGTATGTGTGTGTGTGTGTGTGTGTGTGTATCTGTGTGAGTGTGTAGGTGTTTATGTGTGTGTGAGTTTGTCTGCATGTTTCTGGTGTAGCTTCTCTGAGTTGATTATGTGGGCAAATGTTCTGGTCCTCTGCCTCAGACAAACAGTCCTCTCTTTCATCCGTTTAAAACCAAACAATCACTGTCACCTTTATCACCATTACCCTGAACAAAAGCCTTTCACATAATTTGTCTCTATTTTAATTCTATACAATGGCTTAAAATGAACATTTCAAAACAATGGTCTGTGTATGTTTTTTAGGAATTATAAATTAGTGAAGGGATAGGCCCTAAAACCCAAGCCCTCTGTGCCAGGCCCAATCAGTGAATTTCATTGCCCATGGACCCACCCACTTTTCTGAAATCACCAATAATTTATAACCAATCACATCAACTAGGAGAAGATTGGCCTAAACACAATTCAACATCAGTGATTCAAACATCCGCTTTTTGCTGAGAAAATGTATGCTTCACACGCTATGACCCGGCCACTGCGAATCTGACCAATGGGAAATATCTGCAAATATAGTGACGCACGAAAGATTTCCCATAATGCAAATGAAAGGCTGCTGATTTCATTTGGCGGATAAGCTGCCCATGCTCTGTGCCAGGAATAGAGCGGGTCTTTAACAGGGCTGGCATTAACAGTGTGGCAAATAAAAGATAAGTTGGCAGAATGAGCCTGGTTAGATTGTTGCGTCTATACCCACAGAGCCTGTGCCAGCGCATACGCTAGCTGCAGCTGAGGTGCGCAGAGCCTCAATGTCACTCTGTCAGCAGTGTTCTGTCCTGCTTATTCCTACGTCAGAAACACTCAAGCCTGCATTCTCCTGCACAATTTTATGTAGCATTTTTATATTTATTCTTTTCCCCCCCACTCTCTTCAGTGCTGATTCATATCTGCAGTTTGGCATTCTGTTGACTGAAGTATCACCCCACTAAACACCACCGCCCCACTGAACACCACGGCCACATCGAACACCATAACCCCACTGAACACCACGACCCCACTGATGTCTCACAGGATGGGTCTGTCAGACAGGGTCAGCACCTCAACGGTCAGCAAGCAACTCCACACTCACCAGTTGATTCCTGGCCACAGACTGCGTCCTTGCCCTGACTCAGGAAACCTGCTGAAAAAACAACAGAGCGTTGCGGTTCACCCTGGCTAACGTCCAGTTCAATTAAGGCTTTTCAAGTCCTGCACACACACTGAGCTTTGTTTGTTTACTGTAAACGAGGTCTTTGTTCCCCTGGTTAATTAAGGCATTAATTGGGTTTCTAATGGCTATGGCTGCTTTGCTCTGAAATGTTGCTCTTCAGAAAGGAGTGCAATAAACATTTCCCCAGATCACGTGGGTTTATGATATGAGCTCCACCTGTAAAGGTGTGATTGAAATGCACTAAACCTAAACCTAAACCTAACGCCTAACCCCTAACCCTAACCCTAACCCTAACCCTAACCATAACCATAACCCTAACCCCTAACCTTAACCCTACCCCTAACCATAAACATCACCCCAGGTCACACGGGTTTATGATATGAGCTCCACCTGTAAAGGTGTGATTGAAATGCACTAAACCTAACCCTAACCCCTAACCCCTAACCCTAACCCTAACCCTAACCCCTAACCCTAACCCTAACCCTAACCCTAACCCTAACCCTAACCCTAACCCTAACCCTAACCCTAACCCTAACCCTAACCCTAACCCCTAACCCCTAACCCTAACCCTAACCCTAACCCTAACCCTAACCCTAAACCCTAACCCTAACAGTAACCCCTAAGCCTAACCCTAAGCCTAACCCCTAACCCTAACCCTAAACCCTAACCAAAGCAGCATTACCAGGGTTATAGTTTATTACAGCTATGTTCCTTATAACCTCTGCACTGTGCTCCTCTGTGAGGTACAGACAAAGAGTGTATGTGTGTGTGTGTGTGTGTGTGTGTGTGTGTGTGTGTGTGTGTGTGAGTGTGTGTGTGTATCTGTGTGAGTGTGTAGGTGTTTATGTGTGTGTGAGTTTGTCTGCATGTTTCTGGTGTAGCTTCTCTGAGTTGATTATCCAGGCAAAATGTTCTGGTCCTCTGCCTCAGACAAACAGTCCTCTCTTTCATCCGTAACCATCAGTCCTGTGTCTGTCCACTACCTCAGAGCCCCAGCGACACTGCCTACAAAGAGCCGCAGCAGTCAAAGATCAAAGCACTGGTCAGTTCTGGAACATTCTCCCTATGTGTAATCAAGTCTCGCCCACTCTCACTAGTTCTGGGGACCTCGTTATCATCGTTACCAGTCTCACATGAGACCCATGTCAGACCTCCAAGAACAGACACACGTTCCTCTACAAAACAGTTTTGCATTTGTGGGTCCTCTTCACTGCCTGAGAAACCGTTTGTGGGTCCTCTTCACTGCCTGAGACTGCATTGTTGTCTTGTTGTTTTTGTCATTCCTCTGCACCCCCCCCCCCCCTCCCCCCCCCACCCCCCCCCCCCCCCCCCCCCCCCGCCCTCACCCAATGGCTCACCATTTCTGTTTTACTGAAATTATTACTGTTAAATGCTTGTACATTTCAACTACATCTGTATATTAGTACATTTGATTTTAAGAATGAGGCTACAATTTAGAGTGTGATACCCTTCACTTGCAGCTCCAGTGTGTATCCACACTCTGCTAATACACACTCGATCGCAGGTAATCTATCCTCAGCCCTCAGTGCGTATATCCACACTCTGCTATACAAACCTCATCCTCCTCCTACAGGACACATCTGCCAGAATCTGCTAAAGCTGGCTGGAAATCAGCACATGCTTTAAGCAGATGGGCAGTGGCATGTTGAATAATTTATTAACAAACCCGCAGAACTGCACTATATCTTGCGGTCCGATTGCTTCTGCAACATGGAGCTACAGTGTTCTGGAATGGGAATTTTTTTTTTACATTTTTATTGTTTTCAGTTAAATAACATTTTCTCTTAAAATGGTTTATTGTTTGCTTTGCATCCTGTGAGACATATTCTGCCAGGCTATGAGTGGCACCAACCACTCTCTCAGTATTACAAACCAAGATTTAAGAAAAATAACATATTATTTGTACTGTAGCTAAAGTCACAGAATAAAATAAAGATCTTATTTGTTTCTTCCATGCTTGTGCCTAACTTAACTACCAAGTCAGCCTGCATTTCTGTGTTTCTGACTGCATTTTTGAAATAAGTATGTTTTTCTGTTTGTGTAGTTTTCTGTTCCTCTGACTTTCTGGAACATTCCAGATCACAAAGACCCTGTGGTACAGATGACACAGAGACTAGTGTCTGTTACAGGTCAATCGAGGGTCACAGGTCAGTTTAACAGAAATGAGCCCCCAGTGTTCACACGCAGAACCCGAGTCTGCCTTCGGGTTGCGAAATCAGTCTTGTGTTATTTCATGAATACAAACAGAACCAGCACTCGAGTCAAACAAGGTCGAGCGTGACACAGTTCCCTCGTAAAACTTAAGGCCAGAGATGTCGGGCCTGGACCCAATTGATGGTAGTCTCCATCCTGATTGGCTGAGAAGTGAACGGTCACACTTTTATCTCTCCATGAAAACAGTTCGCTGACTTCAGTCATAATTTGTCTGAACTCATATAAAATCATTCATCTGACAAATATTGATCAAATATGGATATATTTATACGTATGAGCTGGGTTACTGCTGCATTTTTTATTGCATTGCCTTACTGCAGGTTTTTCTACCCAAGCGTTAAATGTTAGGTTATGCGCCTTCCTGGGTGATAAAGGTGGAGGAGGCAGTGCATAGATGAAGGTTCCGGGTGTCTGCTCTTTCACAGGCTGGTCTGGGCTGATATCAGATCCTTATCCTGCTCCTCCATCTCCCTGTTCTCTGTTTTATATTTCACCTGTGACTCAGCAGAACACCAGCCCTGATACTCTGAACAGCACTCTGAGCAGTACTTTTACTGTGAGCAGCACTGATACTCTGAGCAGTACTTTTACTGTGAGCAGCACTGATACTCTGAGCAGTACTTTTACTGTGAGCAGCACTGATACTCTGAGCAGTACTTTTACTGTGAGCAGCACTGATATGCGCTGCTATCTAAAGGCAAGCGTTAGATTAGACTTACCGAGAGGAAGTCAGAGCTGTAGCGTGGAGCTGCGCTGATTTGCTGCACTGCTCCGGTGCTGACTTTAGTAACGTTAATCTGTGAGCTGAGGGGACTCACCCTTTGAAGGGCAGTGAAGTTATAATCTCTATTCCTCTGCTCTTAATCCACCACCCTCTGCAAATTCTGCTAATTAGAGAGCTTTAGAAAGAGCTGATAGGCTAACGAGGTCACTCTGCCTGCTGTGGCTGAGGCCTGCTCACTCTGCCTGCTGTAGCTGCTCCCTGCTCCCTCTGCCTGCTGTGGCTGCTCCCTGCTCACTCTGCCTTCTGTGGCTGCTGCCTGCTCACTCTGCATGCTGTAGCTGCTCCCTGCTCACTCTGCCTGCTGTGGCTGCTCCCTGCTCACTCTGCCTGCTGTAGCTGCTCCCTGCTCCGCTGCTGTGTCTTTCAGTGTCTGCGCATCTCTCACACAGTGACTGTGTGTCACTTATGCTGCTTTTCTCCAGCCATTAGCCCATTATGTTAACTTTTCGCTTCCAGGTGCTCGGATTTGTCGCACCAAACATGAAACCTAGAAGAGAGAGTTGTCTGCATGAAGGAAGTGTTCAGTGTGGTGGAACTGAAATGGCTGTCCAAAGGCCAGTGGAGTGTCCTGACAGGGGGACTCTGAAGGGCCCCTGGGGCTGTTTAGGGCCCGTTACCCCCCCTCAGCTCCCACTGTCATTCATTATTTATATTCTTTATTTATCTGTCTGCTTAACTGACAGATGCACTCATCCAAAGTGATACACAGGGTTGTCAGGGAGCAGTGGATTACATTCAGGGCCACTACTGGGATCAACAGGAATATAGATACAGATGCAAGTGTAACTGATCCTAATCTTACTCATCATTATTATATAGTCGTAATATTATTTCTGTACGTATTTTGCTGCTATTTTTAAAGACTCTTGTGTCCCACATCGTCCAACAATGTCTGATTCCCAACATTAAACAGGCCATTAATGAGCCATTGAAAACAAAACAACAAAAACCTCCATTATTGTTTATCACTTGCTTTGAAGAGCTGAGAGTTACTGCAGGGCATGCTATGTGAGGTGCGTGAGTTACTGCAGGGCATGCTGTGTGTGAGTTACTGCAGGGCATGGTGTGTGAGGTGTGTGAGTTACTGCAGGGCATGCTGTGTGAGCTGTGTGAGTTACTGCAGGGCATGCTGTATGTGAGTTACTGCAGGGCATGCTGTGTGAGGTGTGTGAGTTACTGCAGGGCATGCTGTGTGAGGTGTGTGAGTTACTGCAGGGCATGATGTGTGTCAGTTACTGCAGGGCCTGTTGTGTGCGAGTTACTGCAGGGCATGCTGTGTGAGGTGTGTGAGGTACTGCAGGGCATGATGTGTGAGGTGTGTGAGTTACTGCAGGGCATGCTGTGTGAGGTGTGTGAGTTACTGCAGGGCATGATGTGTGTCATTTACTGCAGGGCCTGCTGTGTGCGAGTTACTGCAGGGCATGCTGTGTGAGGTGTGTGAGGTACTGCAAGGCATGATGTGTGTGAGTTACTGCAGGGCATACTGTGTGAGGTGTGTGAGTTACTGCAGGGCATGCTGTGTGAGGTGTGTGAGGTACTGCAGGGCATGATGTGTGAGGTGTGTGAGTTACTGCAGGGCATGCTGTGTGAGGTGTGTGAGTTACTGCAGGGCATGATGTGTGTCATTGACTGCAGGGCCTGCTGTGTGCGAGTTACTGCAGGGCATGCTGTGTGAGGTGTGTGAGTTACTGCAGGGCATGCTGTGTGAGGTGTGTGAGTTACTGCAGGGCATGATGTGTGAGGTGTGTGAGTTACTGCAGGGCATGCTGTGTGAGGTGTGTGAGTTACTGCAGGGCATGATGTGTGTCATTGACTGCAGGGCCTGCTGTGTGCGAGTTACTGCAGGGCATGCTGTGTGAGGTGTGTGAGGTACTGCAGGGCATGATGTGTGTCAGTTACTGCAGGGCCTGTTGTGTGCGAGTTAATGCAGGGCATGCTGTGTGAGGTGTGTGAGTTACTGCTGGGCCCAACAGCCGCCAGACTCCAGCACCACTCCAACACTGCTGCTGTTTTCCTTTTTTTGTAGAGGGTTGAAAAAGACCTGAAACATGTCCATATATGATGATATACACAGTGTGAAGTAAAAAGGAGCCTGTCTGACAGTTTTCTTCAGATGCATAGCTCTGCATGATGAATGAGTGCTGGGAGAATGTGAGCTGTGTGAAGGCCCAGGGCCTTGCCCAGTTAGGCCGTGTTCCAGTTCCCATGGCAATTAACCAGCCAGGGGCGTGGCCATGACCACAGCCTGTGATTGGATGCCAGCTCACTTGGGAGAGGCAGTTTGGGGGGTGTTTACCCACCAATCAATCCCATGACCCTACGTCATGTCTGTAGATCATTTTGAGTATGGAGAACACTGAGGAGTCATTGACTCGATACGAAAGACATTGGAGAAGCCAGTAGTTTTATTTCCGCTTGTTTTTATCTGATCTGACCATGTGTGAGTTAATGTCTCCAGATGGCATAAACAAACAGGCTAACAAAGTCTTATATCCCACAGTATCCTTAATTATGATCTTTCATCAAGATACCATTCCCAAAGCATTACTGCACACAAATGCCAAAACAGATGGAGATGGATTTTGTTCCATGAACAAGGAAATATTTGTTGCAAATAACCCACAGCATTGACTAGCACATAGAATACATGCTGTGTGAATGTTATTCTGTGCTGTAATGCAGGATCCTGCTTTGATTCTGTTATGTTATTCTGTGCTGTAATGCAGTATCCTGCTTTGATTCTGTTATGTTATTCTGTGCTGTAATGCAGGATCCTGCTTTGATTATGTTATGTTATTCTGTGCTGTAATGCAGGATCCTGCTTTGATTATGTTATGTTATTCTGTGCTGTAATGCAGGATCCTGCTTTGATTATGTTATGTTATTCTGTGCTGTAATGCAGGATCCTGCTTTGATTATGTTATGTTATTCTGTGCTGTAATGCAGTATCCTGCTTTGATTATGTTATGTTATTCTGTGCTGTAATGCAGTATCCTGCTTTGATTATGTTATGTTATTCTGTGCTGTAATGCAGGATCCTGCTTTGATTATGTTATGTTATTCTGTGCTGTAATGCAGGATCCTGCTTTGATTATGTTATGTTATTCTGTGCTGTAATGCAGGATCCTGCTTTGATTATGTTATGTTATTCTGTGCTGTAATGCAGGATCCTGCTTTGATTATGTTATGTTATTCTGTGCTGTAATGCAGGATCCTGCTTTGATTATGTTATGTTATTCTGTGCTGTAATGCAGGATCCTGCTTTGATTATGTTATGTTATTCTGTGCTGTAATGCAGGATCCTGCTTTGATTATGTTATGTTATTCTGTGCTGTAATGCAGGATCCTGCTTTGATTATGTTATGTTATTCTGTGCTGTAATGCAGGATCCTGCTTTGATTATGTTATGTTATTCTGTGCTGTAATGCAGGATCCTGCTTTGATTATGTTATGTTATTCTGTGCTGTAATGCAGTATCCTGCTTTGATTATGTTATGTTATTCTGTGCTATAATGCAGTATCCTGCTTTGATTATGTTATGTTATTCTGTGCTGTAATGCAGGATCCTGCTTTGATTATGTTATGTTATTCTGTGCTGTAATGCAGGATCCTGCTTTGATTATGTTATGTTATTCTGTGCTGTAATGCAGGATCCTGCTTTGATTATGTTATGTTATTCTGTGCTGTAATGCAGTATCCTGCTTTGATTATGTTATGTTATTCTGTGCTGTAATGCAGGATCCTGCTTTGATTCTGTTATGTTATTCTGTGCTGTAATGCAGGATCCTGCTTTGATTCTGTTATGTTATTCTGTGCTGTAATGCAGGATCCTGCTTTGATTCTGTTATGTTATTCTGTGCTGTAATGCAGGATCCTGCTTTGATTATGTTATGTTATTCTGTGCTGTAATGCAGGATCCTGCTTTGATTATGTTATGTTATTCTGTGCTGTAATGCAGGATCCTGCTTTGATTATGTTATGTTATTCTGTGCTGTAATGCAGGATCCTGCTTTGATTCTGTTATGTTATTCTGTGCTGTAATGCAGGATCCTGCTTTGATTATGTTATGTTATTCTGTGCTGTAATGCAGGATCCTGCTTTGATTCTGTTATGTTATTCTGTGCTGTAATGCAGGATCCTGCTTTGATTATGTTATGTTATTCTGTGCTGTAATGCAGGATCCTGCTTTGATTATGTTATGTTATTCTGTGCTGTAATGCAGGATCCTGCTTTGATTATGTTATGTTATTCTGTGCTGTAATGCAGGATCCTGCTTTGATTCTGTTATGTTATTCTGTGCTGTAATGCAGGATCCTGCTTTGATTATGTTATGTTATTCTGTGCTGTAATGCAGGATCCTGCTTTGATTCTGTTATGTTATTCTGTGCTGTAATGCAGGGGTCTCATGGCAGTGTTAGCCAAAACCAGAGCTCTGTTTGCTCACATCTTCTGGGGGCATGTCAGCGAGGCGAGCTCAAGAAAGAGGAAATCATTATGTAACACAGCATACGTACTTTAATGCTGCTTTTCTTCTTGCTGTCTCTTTCATTTTATGACGGAAAACATGCTAATGTCTTACGGGCCAGGCTCCAGAGGGGGATGGCAGAGGGATGTTTTGTTCTGTAAAACAGGCTGTGTGTCTTTAGTGGTCTGCTGGAGCCTGTTAGGCCATGGAGGGCCGATCCTCCCACAGTGGGGTCTCTAACCCATGGAGCGGATGTGGACAGTGGCGAATAACTCCCCTGCCGCACCGTGGCGTAGGCATATGGGTGATAAAGCTTTCCCAGAGCACCGTTATTGGCCCAGGAGGGGAGACGAGTCCATGGGCATGAAACCGCTGGGCTCTGCTGGTGCAGTGGCAGGTTTTTACGCCATTTGTTGCCATTTGTCTGGCATTATTATTGTGCCATGGTGGACTCAGCTGTAGGGACAGCTCTGTCACCCTTTAGCCTGGTAATCCCCTGTTTTAATTAAAAAGATCGCCTCACGAGAATTTTTTTCATTGTTATAATTATTAATCGGAGTGCAAGTCCCATAGCCCTGCAGACATTTGAAAAGCTGTTTCTCATTACACAGAGAGAGATCATGGCTGTGACTCTCTGTCCCGTGGCATGTCCTTTTCTGTCCTGCAGGTTCGAACTGCTCTTTTGTATTAACAAAATTTGACACCACTTCTGCACTGGAAATTCCCCTTCAGGGAGATGCATGTTTACTGTATTTTCATGAAAAAGTTCAATTGCAATGTTAGAACCACTGTGTGATCAGTCAACGTACAAAAGTGTAGTTAATCATAGTTTATTCATTTTGAGTAGTGAGAACGAGTATCAGACAGGTGGAGAGAGCAGTGAGAGAGAGTATCAGACAGGTGGAGAGAGCAGTGAGAGAGAGTATCAGACAGGTGGAGAGAGCAGTGAGAGAGAGTATCAGACAGGTGGAGAGAGCAGTGAGAGAGAGTATCAGACAGGTGGAGAGAGCAGTGAGAGATAGTATCAGACAGGTGGAGAGAGCAGTGAGAGAGAGTATCAGACAGGTGGAGAGAGCAGTGAGAGAGAGTATCAGACAGGTGGAGAGAGCAGTGAGAGAGAGTATCAGACAGGTGGAGAGAGCAGTGAGAGAGAGTATCAGACAGGTGGAGAGAGCAGTGAGAGAGAGTATCAGACAGGTGGAGAGAGCAGTGAGAGATAGTATCAGACAGGTGGAGAGAGCAGTGAGAGAGAGTATCAGACAGGTGGAGAGAGCAGTGAGAGATAGTATCAGACAGGTGGAGAGAGCAGTGAGAGAGAGTATCAGACAGGTGGAGAGAGCAGTGAGAGAGAGTATCAGACAGGTGGAGAGAGCAGTGAGAGAGAGTATCAGACAGGTGGAGAGAGCAGTGAGAGAGAGTATCAGACAGGTGGAGAGAGCAGTGAGAGTGAGTATCAGACAGGTGGAGAGAGCAGTGAGAGAGAGTATCAGACAGGTGGAGAGAGCAGTGAGAGAGAGTATCAGACAGGTGGAGAGAGCAGTGAGAGAGAGTATCAGACAGGTGGAGAGAGCAGTGAGAGAGAGTATCAGACAGGTGGAGAGAGCAGTGAGAGTGAGTATCAGACAGGTGGAGAGAGCAGTGAGAGAGAGTATCAGACAGGTGGAGAGAGCAGTGAGAGAGAGTATCAGACAGGTGGAGAGAGCAGTGAGAGTGAGTATCAGACAGGTGGAGAGAGCAGTGAGAGAGAGTATCAGACAGGTGGAGAGAGCAGTGAGAGAGAGTATCAGACAGGTGGAGAGAGCAGTGAGAGAGAGTATCAGACAGGTGGAGAGAGCAGTGAGAGAGAGTATCAGACAGGTGGAGAGAGCAGTGAGAGAGAGTATCAGACAGGTGGAGAGAGCAGTGAGAGAGAGTATCAGACAGGTGGAGAGAGCAGTGAGAGAGAGTATCAGACAGGTGGAGAGAGCAGTGAGAGAGAGTATCAGACAGGTGGAGAGAGCAGTGAGAGAGAGTATCAGACAGGTGGAGAGAGCAGTGAGAGAGAGTATCAGACAGGTGGAGAGAGCAGTGAGAGAGAGTATCAGACAGGTGGAGAGAGCAGTGAGAGTGAGTATCAGACAGGTGGGGAGAGCAGTGAGAGAGAGTATCAGACAGGTGGAGAGAGCAGTGAGAGAGAGTATCAGACAGGTGGGGAGAGCAGTGAGAGAGAGTATCAGACAGGTGGGGAATGTCTCATCTGATACGATATTCTGATAGTGTGTGTTACACAGTGAGTGTGCATGCGCACATGTGTGTGTGTGTTTATGTGTGTGCTGCACAGTGAGTGTTTGTGTGTGTTACACAGAGTGTGTGGGTGTATGTGTATGTTACACAGAGTGTGTGGGTGTATGTGTGTGTTACACAGAGTGTGTGGGTGTATGTGTGTGTTACACAGTGAGTTTGTGTATATTTGTTACACATTGAGTGCGCGTGTGTGTGTCTGTGTGTGTGTGTCTGTGTGTGTGTGTTACACAGAGAGTGTGTGTGTGTCTGTGTGTGTGTTACACAGTGAGTGTGTGTGTGTTGCACAGAGATTGTGTGGTGTGTGAACATGTTACACAGAGAGAGAGTGTGTGTGTGTGTGTGTGTGTGCATGTGTGTATGTGAGTGTGAGTGTGAGTGTGTTTGTGTGTGTAGCTGCTGACTGTCTGTCACCGAACCTGTCTGACAGAAGCTTTTCTGCTCCACACAACAAACAAACAAGTCTATAGACTGCGTAAGGACAGTCAGTATCTGTCTGATCTTGTTATATAATGACAGAACCGGATAAGGTCAAAGCACAGAGGGATGTACGTCATATTTTTGCATATATATCTATGTTGTGTATCAATAGCGGACATGCAGGTCGCAGCTCACTGCCTGCACTAAATGAGCCAGTGTGTGGACCTGAAGAGTCCCACTGTAGGAGGATGAGTCCCATGTCCTGGCATGGAGTCCGGACTGTGCCAGCGCTCACCACAGCCGCCAGCTGCGCCTGGCGCCACATAACTAACCGTGACGTCTGGCTCTCCAGTGCCCCCTAATGGCCGGGAGAGAGCTGGGCTGCTGGGCTGCTTCTTTCATCTGATATCTGACTTTACATAAATACGAGCACTAGTTCGGAATGAAGATGGCTACTCAGATTGGCCAAAAAGGAAGAAAATGTATTCAGAAATAAAAATATGTTTAAAAATAATGTTTTCTACATTTCCAAACATAACCTTTCTTACAAGCCAGAAATATTAAAATTGTAAACAATGTGAAAGAGAGACCTCCTCCTCCTTGTTGTGCTGGGGTTGCTCTGTGCTGTGCTGGTCTGTGCTCTGTACTGTGCTGGTTTGCTATGTGCTGTGCTGGTCTGTGCTCTGTGCTGTGCTGAGGTTGCTCTGTGCTGTGCTGGTCTGTGCTCTGTACTGTGCTGTTCTGTGCTCTGTGCTGTGCTGGGGTTGCTCTGTACTGTGCTGGTCTGTGCTCTGTGCTGTGCTGGGTTGCTATGTGCTGTGCTGGTCTGTGCTCTGTGCTGTGCTGTGCTGAGGTTGCTCTGTGCTGTGCTGGGGTTGCTCTGTGCTGTGCTGGTTTCCTCTGTGCTGTGCTGGTCTGTGCTCTGTGCTGTGCTGAGGTTGCTCTCTGCTGGTCTGTGCTCTGTGCTGTGCTGGGGTTGCTCTGTGCTGCGCTGGTCTGTGCTCTGTACTGTGCTGGTCCTGTGCTCTGTGCTGTGCTGGTCTGTGCTCTGTACTGTGCTGGTCTGTGCTCTGTGCTGTGCTGGTCTGTGCTCTGTACTGTGCTGGTCTGTGCTCTGTGCTGTGCTGGTCTGTGCTCTGTACTGTGCTGGTCTGTGCTCTGTACTGTGCTGGTTTGCTATGTGCTATGCTGAGGTTTCTCAATGCTGTGCTGGGATTGCTCTATGCTGTGCTGGGGTTGCTCTGTGCTGTGCTGGTCTGTGGTCTGTGCTGTGCTGGTCTGTGCTCT
>JAFBMS010000379.1:155000-156203 GCA_019788955.1 Albula glossodonta
GAGCTCAGTGTGGTGTGAGTGACAGAGCTGCTCGGTGTTCACAGGTTGGACTGTCACTGCTCTGGTCTCAGGAGCGTAGGGTGTGAAGGTCTTTACCCAGCCAGACGCACGTGCGTGCGTGCGTGTGTGAGTGTGTGTGTGCGTGTGTGTGTGTGAGGAGGCAAGCAGCTCATTGGATCCTGCTGGTGGAATCCTCGCTGTTGTTTTCCTCCCTTCCCTGTTTAGTCCTGCCGACGCTGGAAGCCTGAAGGGAGCGGAGAGGAGCTGAAGTTCTGCGCTGTTACGGTCATCCATGTGTTTACAGGCAGAGGAGCACCCCCTCCCTGAAAGGTAGGAGCCAGGAGCAGCTCGGGCTTTTCATGCTGTTGTCTCAATGGGCTCAGGAGACGGGATTACCATAGGGGTGTGCACTGGGGGGCCCGGGGGGGGGAGGCCAGGGGGGGCCTGGGGGTAGCACAGTTAGACTGAACCCTTTTGCCAAATGGAGGTTGGTTTTCAGACGGATGATTTGTGAAACTGTAGGCTGCGTCTGGGACACGGGTCATGAGCATGCCCCCTCACAGGGGCAGGGGTTCTGCCTCTGCACATCCTCACTTGGGCCAGCGGTGCATCCTGACTGACCTTCAAAGTTTTGAAATGTTATTTTCATGCCGCCTGGCAAAGTAAAAAGAGGAATAAACACAGGAATGAAGTGAACCTCAGTGACCTTCCTCTGTCACCTGAGACGGGGGATGTAAATGTTGACACCTGAAACACCTGCTTTGATCTCTGCCATCGCCGTGACAGCCAGTATTCAGCAGCACTCTGGTCATGGACGCGGTAATTGCGGTGTGGATGTGTGCACTGTGCGAAGCGCGTCTGCTCTCATGACATCATCAGCAGCCTCATAAAGTGATGGGGGGGGTTAACCAAATGTACAGGGCAGATCACAGTCAAATTCACAGAGCAGTATCCGTAGATACATGACCTACATGTTGCTGTGTGAAATCTGACTTTGTATTGTGTGTCATGTACCAGCAACCATGTTGCTAAATTTTCCTGTATTGTCTGTGCTCTTGATTTTTCCTGTGTTAAGAAAAGCTGTGCTGTTAAACCAGTCTTTGAGAGTATACATGATTCTGTGGTGTGTGTATGTGTGTGTGTTTGTGAGTGTATGCGTGTTTTTGTGGTGTGTGTGTGAGTGTGTGTGGGTGTGTGTGTGAG
>JAFBMS010000380.1:0-7500 GCA_019788955.1 Albula glossodonta
CACACACACACACACACACACACACACACACACACACACAGTGGAGGTATTTCCCTGTGTCATAAAGCAGCAGCTCAGATTACAGGGTAGAGGTGCCGCCAGATCAGAGCTCTTCTCTCCCACTCCGCTCCTCTGGCAGGAAGTTAAACTCATTTTCATGTCCTGCGTTCCTCTGTGCATCAGCGATAAGCACACATTTAAGGAGGCATAGCTGTGCTCGCTACTTCAGGTCTCATATTTCTGCGGTTTGTTTCTGGGGCTCCAGTGCGTTCCAGCTGTCACAGACTGCTGCTTCCCAGAGTCAGGAGTTCATTTCCCCCACAACAGGCCTAGG
Source organism: Albula glossodonta (assembly GCA_019788955.1). Lineage (NCBI taxonomy): Eukaryota > Metazoa > Chordata > Actinopteri > Albuliformes > Albulidae > Albula > Albula glossodonta. Next base: position 335 of record JAFBMS010000380.1, read on the forward strand.
GTTTTGGGTTCTTTCACATTCCCTCTGGACACAATGCGAGGCTCTTAGGCACAGACTGCACAGGCACTTTAGCTGATCAGGTCTGACTGATCCATGTGTCTGTCCCCTGTGATGTGTGGGGTTTGGGAGGAAGAGTGGGGAGGCTTGCTGGCCGTCTGTCCTGGAGACAGGAGACGGACAGCTTCATCTCAAACACAATGAACACCTCCATTGTTTGCCCCAGCAGCCTGCAAATGACAATGTGTGGGAGAGCACACGAGCTGTGGGCCTTCTATCGATCTAGGCTCTCTCTCTCACACACACACACACACACACACACACACACACACACACACACACACACACACACACACACACACACACACACACACACACACACACACACACACACACACACACACACACACACACACACACACACACACACACATACACACACACACACACACACACACACACACACACACACACACACACACACACACACACACACACACACCCCAGAATACTTGTTCCACCCACTCAGGCTTCAATCTGATTGGTAATCGGTTAAGTTGATTGATCTGGATGGCCCAGGCACATTGAGGGGTGTGAATCCTCCATTCTGATTGGAGGAAAGCTCTCAATGAGACAGATGCTGGTTTGTTTCATGCTGCGGGAGTCACAGCTAAAGTGTGACAAAGAGTGAAAGGAAAGAATGACAGAAGGAAGAAAGAAAAGAAAAAACGGAATCCAGAATCCTGTTACTAACAAAAACACACAACCACATAATGATATTTCACTGGAGTCAGAAGGGGTATTTCAGCCGCAGTGTCCTCTCTCCAGTCTGTCTGTCTGTACATGCCCTCTGCAGTCTGTCTGTCTGTCCTCTCTCCAGTCTGTCTGTCTGTACATTCCCTCTGCAATCTGTCTGTCTGTCCTCTCTCCAGTCTGTCTGTCTGTACATGCCCTCTGCAGTCTGTCTGTCTGTCCTCTCTCCAGTCTGTCTGTCTGTACATTCCCTCTGCAATCTGTCTGTCTGTCCTCTCTCCAGTCTGTCTGTCTGTACATGCCCTCTGCAGTCTGTCTGTCTGTCCTCTCTCCAGTCTGTCTGTCTGTACATGCCCTCTGCAGTCTGTCTGTCTGTCCTCTCTCCAGTCTGTCTGTCTGTACATTCCCTCTGCAATCTGTCTGTCTGTCCGCTCTCCAGTCCACTGCACCACAGCAGGGTGGAGGTGCACTGCTCTTCTGCAAGCGCTTCTGCTCAATGCAGCCTCTGCTAATTAGAGCCACGTTATTTACGTCTTCATCACCCTGCACCCCCAACTCCCACCGCCATCCTCACACACAAAAGACACCCCAAACCAAAGGCATCACTCTGCCCCAGTCTCTGTCACTGAGGTCACAAAAGAGAAAAATAAATAAATGAATAAATAGCTAAATAAATAAATAGCTAAATAAATTAATAAATAGCTAAATAAATAAATAAATAAATAAATAGCTAAATAAATACATACATAAATAATGAGGGAGGGGCTGCAGTGGGAATACATATCTGACCACAGAGCCGCTGTAATTCCACAACGACCCTTCCTTCTGTTTCAAATTCTTTCAAATTTACACTGACTTTATTGATGCTAGCCACAGTTGGAACACTGGGCTTCTCTTCAGCAGCTCTCATGTAGCTTTGTGTCTCACTGGATGAGGAGAACCGCACAGGGCAGAGGAACAGACCTGCCTCCGTAAACGTTGCTGCGCTCAGGCTGTCCTGCTGTGCTTCCAGGCCGTGGAGCTCTCATGACTGTGGCAGGCTTCCCAGTGTCCTCATTGGTCAGCCAGCATCGTCTCCCTGGGAGACAGGGAGAGGGGGCAGGTCCCCTGCGCCCACAGGCCTGTCCCACACCAGAACAGCCCCTGCTTACAGCGTTAATTATTGATCATCACTGTGTTTCTGGGATTCTGTGAACACTGCAGACATGCTGGTCAGAGCAGCCTAGCCACTTAAAGGGTGTATGGTAGTGTATTTGACTGTGAAAAGAACACGTTTCAGAGGATATGTTTTCTTGTCTACAATAAAATAGAAATGCTAAAAAAAAATATTTTGTAATATAAAGTCTTTTTTGGTTGAATTGCATATGCCCTCAGAGAGACTGCTTGGGCCACCGTTTTACTCCTTCTAAAGAAACCCCTCCCCTGCCCGGTAATTAGACTCATACAATAAATAAGTAAACAGAAAACACGTAAAAACTGAAAGCATGGAGGGTTTTCACTTGGAGCGCGCACATTTTATCTGCAGAATATTTGAATAACAAACAGACCCTGAATGTGGGCTGTGGATAAAAAGCCCAGTTAGAGGATTGAGGGGCTGGTTATGAGGTCTGATTAGCTGTGTGCTCTTAGCCCCAACGCTCTCAGCTCTCTGTGGAAAGCAGGTGGATTTAGTGCTCAATATCCATAACTAGGGTACACTGCAGCTGAGCACACAGACTCTCTCTCTCACACACACACTCACACACTCACACACACACACACATACACACATACACACATACACACACACACACACACACACACACACACACACACACACACACACACACACACACACACACACATACACACATACACACACACACACACACACACACACACACACACACACACACACACACACACACACACACACACACATACTCTCCAGGAGCCCCTGAGCTCAATACCCGTTTCACATACAGGTGGAGCTCAGGCTCAGAACATAACAACATTTTTTGTTTCCAAAAGTAAATATTGCACTTCAGCCAGTCACTCGACACTTGCCATTTCATGAGGTCAAGACATTCTTTAAAAATAGCTTAGGCTTGACCTTCCAGTGGCTTTTAAATGTGATTGGCGGTGAAAGTTCAGGTGAAGTAAAATGAGCTGGTCGATGCTCTGAGCAGGAACTGGCTCCCTGTGAATCGAGTTTCCCTGTAATTTACACCACACAAAAAATTAGCCATCCCCCTCCGTTAGACTGCCTGGACACTACAGCCACACTGTGTCCATCCCCCTCTGTTAGACTGCCTGGACACTACGGCCACACTGTGTCCATCCCCCTCTGTTAGACTGCCTGGACACTACAGCCACACTGTGTCCATCCCCCTCCGTTAGACTGCCTGGACACTACAGCCACACTGTGTCCATCCCCCTCTGTTAGACTGCCTGGACACTACGGCCACACTGTGTCCATCCCCCTCCATCCCCCTCTGTTAGACTGCCTGGACACTACAGCCACACTGTGTCCATCCCCCTCCGTTAGACTGCCTGGACACTACAGCCACACTGTGTCCATCCCCCTCCGTTAGACTGCCTGGACACTACGGCCACACTGTGTCCATCCCCCTCCATCCCCCTCTGTTAGAGTGTCTGTGGCCGATGCTAAATTATTCATAAAAAGCATACACTCTGAATTACATCTGTTAAAAACATTCCTAACACATACATCTGTATGTGTGCCCAACCATTGAAAATGGTTGAAAATGAATATGAAAATGATATCAAGTCCCAATGAAGCTGTCACCAGTGTGTCCCACCTAACCCAGCACTCATCAGCCCACCTAACCCAACACTCATCGGCCCACAGAACCTAACCCAGCACTCATCGGCCCTCTGTGTGAACTGTGTGAAGATCAGTCAAACTGTGCAGTGAAAGTTCTGCCAATGCTTGCATAACCTGAAATAGCTGCTCCACCTTCTGTCAAAGTACCTGGTGAGAGAGTTCTTCAGATAGAGGCTGAAAGAATGAGTCAGGCAGAGATGTGAGAGTGGGACACGTGAGCGGATGTTTCACAATTCAGTATATCATAACAAAGCCCAAGATGGACAGAGAGGACAGACTCCATTGTGATGTAGGACAGAGAGGACAGACTCCATTGTGATGTAGGACAGAGCGGACAGACTCCATTGTGATGTAGGACAGAGTGGACAGACTCCATTGTGATGTAGGACAGAGAGGAAAGACTCCATTGTGATGTAGGACAGAGAGGACAGACTCCACAGTACTGTGTAGTTCTCATTAATGATGGCTCCTTCCAGGATCTGAATGCAGATCACACTCTTCCAATAAATTCATCCTGACTGAATATGACCATAAATCATATCTGTGACATTTGCAATAAATCAGATCTATGATATTAGAGAGGGCTAGGTTAACACTGCAATATTTCTCTGGGGTGCTGGAAGGATCAGCTCAGAGCTCAGAGGAGGCAGGGGATGGAGGAGGAAGTTAGCTGGTCCCAGCGGTGGTAGCTACGCTGTAGACGATGCTGACGAGGGAGGAGGAGAGCGAGGGAGCAGCTGGGTAAACAGACTGCACCGGCCCAGGCCACGCTCCTGAGAGGCTACTGTAGTATGTGAGGCTCAAAGCCTGTGCTCTAACACCAGCAAGAGTTCCCAGCTGGAGTGCCCCCCCTGACTGCGATTACACTCCCAGCAGAGCAGAGCAGGGAAACGCTGTGCCGCCAGCTCTGGGGGGTGGCATGGGGGCGGGGGCTGGTCTGGGTAAATAAACACTGCTGTTGGGCTGTTTACAGAGGCCAGCTGCCATGACAGCCACATTGTGAGGAACCATGGCCATTGTTTCAGCGCTGAGTCTGTGAAACAGAGATACAACAGGGCCCTGGTCCCCACACGCTGCCTGCAGCAGCCTGACCTTCAGCGCTCATAACTGATCTGAGATCAGTCAACACTGTCCCAAAAAAACAAACACTGCATTCACTTATGAGTCATAACTCAAGGTGAATGTTGATTGGCTAAGTGTCACGGTTTACAGGCCTTACCCCTGGGTATGTTTTGATTTATCATAAGTGCAGCAGTCCTGCAGCTCAGAGGTGAAGGAGGTACAGACCAGGTGAGGACCTGCTACAGCACAGCAAGCTGAGGTGTGCATTCTCACACACTTACTCTGCAACACTGGCTTTACATGAGCTAATTTACTCTCCATCACTGTGTTATTGTGTGTGTCCCTACTTCACTCCTGCACCAGTGGAAAGTTAACAACCAAATACATTTTAATTAGCAGCTAAAAATACAGAACAAGCCCTCTCATTTTCATGTTGTGCTGGAAGAAAATAAACATTAAACTCAAAGCTGAAGCATTTTCAGACTCACATTCCCTCATCTGCTTCAGTAGAGGGAGCCAGGTGACCCTGAATACACTCAGCAAAGTGACAATGATTAAATGAGAGGAGAGGCATTCAACAGATCAGAGAGTGACGATACAGTGGTCTGAAAGTCTACAAGCTGCCTCTAAACTAACATAAATCAAGCTATTTCATATTTTTGGAGTAAAATATTTTGAACAAAAAATCTACAATTTCAGATGTTTTGTAATATACCATCCCACATGTTCAGACACAAAGTAAACGTACCTACTGCGTGAGGAGCCTTTCTGCCCTCTTTGAAACCTTCACAAGCCATCTGTTCATCTGCACTGCTGCCATAGTCTGCAGGCGGGGTCAATCCCGCTTTCTGTGCCTCCATTACAAAGCAACTAATTCCCTGCACTCGTTCACTTATTGAGACCTAACCCACCTCACCTAACCCACAGATAGCAGAGATTACAGGGCCTATGGATTATACAGCATCTTTCCTCATCAAGAGTAGGATTCAGAAATTTCCTCAATGTTTAAATCCTGAATAAAATCTTAGTTCACTAGCCAAAGATCTAAGACACAGTGCATAGCTCCTGGATGGGATACGGATCTCAGACTGACCGCACAGCTCCTGGGTGCGGTTTTGCCAAAGTAAAGGATACAGCAGACAGGCTGGCTCTGACAAATTCATGTGGTCTGTCAAGATGTGAAGTTACACAAACATAGTGCACTTACTACACTGCAATAGGGCATAATGGGAAAATTGTCACAGTGCACAGTATACAACCCCTGTCCTATCCATGGTAACTCATAAACAGCACCTCAAAAAGCATGAGAAAAGTGTAATTTAGAACATTAGTTTCAGAAAGATAAACAAGACATTCTGGGGAAAACTGCCTTCTGCTCATTTTCACTCAAAAATCTCTTATATCTGCAAATAAATACCTACACAACAGTGCATTAATAAGGCAAACAGGTGAATAAAAACATACTAAAGAAACTGGTAACTAATATGGATACGTCCTCTAAGGATTTTTGCCTTTAACACGAGTGCCTTTCGCAACAGCAGCCAATATAACAGCACAGCCAGACAGAGCGCTGACTCCCTCACCCATTACAGCCAGTGGAGTGCTGGGGCCCACGTGCTTCAGGTGACCAGCTCCCGACCGACCCGAAAACAGAGAGGAATCACCAGAAACCGAGTGTTCGGCACCCAAACAGAGAGGAGACTGCAGGACCTGGCCTATGGGTGGAGGTGAGCTGGGAGTGACTCAGAAGGACCTGCCTCACAGGTATCACAGCCAGCGAGCAAATTTGCAAATTACAGCATGCAAAAATGGGGGGAAGGGAAGCAGTGCATGGGAAACTGGAAGTGAGACCTTAAACACAGACTGAAACAGTCTGCATTCTCTCCTGTATATCACACAGGAACAGAAAAGAAAACTCACACATGTGCATGCAATTACATTCACACATACACACACAACATACAAACATAAAACACACACACCTCATCAGCCCAAAATTCAAAACTAATGTCACAAGGTCTACAGCACTGCTACAGACATTGATACATTCAACAGTCTTAATGTAGCAGCAGCTCCTTAAACTCTCACCGTTAGTGGGGTCCACACTGGGTGAATGGGAGGCAGCAGACTGAATGAGTGTGAATGTACGCAGGACTCTGTATGAATCATGTAGGTGGCATTAGCATTCGTATTGGTGACAGTGAACACATTGGAGCGGACTGGCCCACGGATTGACAGGCTTGGCTGTGAGCACAGGCCCAAATACCTCCCACAGTGTGGGGGATATTCCCCCCTTTGGGACAAATGGAGTCACATTCCACAGCCAGTGGCATGTCGCGCTGCTCTCCATCTGTTTTCCTGCAACTCTATCCCCACGCTGCCATCGCCTGGCTTCAGTCTCCTTATTGCCCCACTGCTTGCTGCCTCCACAGGCCAGCAGAGTCTAAATTCCCTCTCTGACCCTCCCTCAGCATGTTTCACTGCAGAGCCAGCTCCAGATTCTTGGAGTGCATGTCATACGCACGTC